>CM068376.1:300987119-301373264 GCA_034769895.1 Magicicada septendecula | reverse complement strand
CGCTTGTAAAAATTCTTAGCTTTATATAATAGTACGCGACGCTGTGTACGATCCAGTAAAGGGTGGGATGTCTATACCGGAACAATTACTACATTACTGCCTATTATTGCACTAGAATTGTCACCTATCGATGTCAAGAACTGTGTGTGTGTGTGTGTGTGTGTGTGTGTGTGTGTGTGTGTGTGTGTGTGTCTAAATACACACATTGAAGGTAAATACTTCATCTTGTTTAGCACTACAGCCCAACGTGAGTCCTGGCTTCCAACACCAGTTTTCTCCAGTGTCTCCGATCCGTTCCCATCTCCGTGTAACTCCCCACACCCATTTTTCTGATATCTTCCAGCATATCATCCAACCATCATATCCTAGGTCAACCTCTCTTCTGCTTTTATACACCTCAGGATTTCTGCTTTGCTGTCCCATCAGGATTTTCTTTAGTACGCTGATCACCCATCAGCGTAAAGTGACCTAGCCACTGTAGGCTATTCGTTCAGCCTTTACGAATGTTACAATGTCATCATGATTCAATAGCTCGTCTATCTCCTGGTTATTTCTTATTCTCCAATCATGATCTCCCTTAACCGGGCTATAAATACATCGTAAAAGTTTCTTTCAAAACTTCTTAGTGTTTCTTGTTCCTTTTTTGCTAATGTCGATGTTTTACCTCCGTAAGCAACAACCGGTCTGATAAATGTTTATATATTTTCTTTTTTGTGTTACGACTAATGAGTTTGCTTCTCAATAGTCTACTGTTAACATAGTTTGCCCTATTTTCTCTTTGTATCCTGTCATGTGTCGTCGTATTTATGCAGCCTTCATTATCCATCATATTACCGAGGTATATGAACTTACTAACAGCATCAATTGTTTTACCTTGTATGCATAAATAATATAGATTTATTCTCCTTTTTGATGCAGAAATTAGCATGCATTTAGTTTTGCTGATATTTACATTCAGTCCCATTGCAGCGGATTATTGGTTCAGCGCCTTGCATACCTCAACTAGCCGTTGTCTTGATCTGGCACAACGTCGGCAGCGTAAGCACATATTCGGCTTTTCTTATTTAGTATCGTTCCTCGCTGATCTACGTCTTAAATGGCATAGTGCAGAGCACTGATAAAGATGGCGGCCGATAAGCCATCACCTTGCTTAACTCCCTTAGTAAATATAAATGATTCATTCAGTATATTCTCATACTTAATTTTGGCTTTTATGTGTCTCATGTCCATCTTCGTTAACTGCATAAGTTTCAAAGAAATTCCCAGTACTCTCATGGCTTCATAAAGCTTTAACCTTTTCACACTATCAACTGCCCACCTGAAGTCCACCAACAGCATGTGAAGACCTATATCATGCTCATAGCACTTTCCTATAATCTGCCTGATAACAAACTATTGATCAGAAGTATCGCTTTTTGGTCAGAAACCACATTGGTATTCCCCTAGACTTTCTTCGGCCTATTGTTTGAGCCTTTCATTAATTTATCGAGGTCAATAATTTGTATACAGTGCTGAGTAACGTTATGCCTCTATAATTGTTACAATCCAGTTTATTTTCGTTTCTTATAAATTGGGCATATTATTCCAGTGTTCCACTCTGCGGACGTTATTTCTTTTATCCAGACCATAGAAATTAGATAATGTAAATAGGCATTAACAGTCTCACTCCCATGTTTCAGTAGTTCTGCGGGCAGATTATCCTGTCCTGGGGCTTTGTTGTTCTTAAGCTTTCTAACTGCTACTTCTACTTCGTCTAGCGTGGGATAATCTACCACATAATCACCATCATTCGTTGATCCCAACTCTTCTTCCTTTTCATTTTCACTAACATCTTCATTCAACAGCTCCCTAAAATTTTCCATTCACTTCTCCGAAACCCTTCTGTCGTCTTCCACAATCTTCCCATCTTTACCAATACATCCCTTACTCTTTGGTTGGAATTCCTTTGTCATTCTGCTAACCGCCGCGTGGTATTTTCTAGTGTCGTTTTGTTCATACAACTCATCTATCTCTTCCAACTGGGTCATAATCATCTGTCTTTTCATTTTGTGAGCACATAGTTGGCCTCTCTTCTGAGCTGCCTGTATATTTCGGCATTATTTCGTGTGTTTCTTTATATCATACATTGCCGTACTTCAATCTCCATTTCTACTTTTTTGTCTTTCTCCAGTTACGTCAACTGCAGCCTCGTTAACTGTTTCTCAAACGTTTTCCAGCTGTGCTCCACTTCCTCCTTCTCACCATCAGTGTGGACGATAGGAGACCTGTTTCTCAAACGTTTTCCAGCTGTGCTCCACTTCCTCCTTCTCACCATCAGTGTGGACGATAGGAGACCTGTTTCTCAAACGTTTTCCAGCTGTGCTCCACTTCCTCCTTCTCACCATCAGTGTGGACGATAGGAGACCTGTTTCTCAAACGTTTTCCAGCTGTGCTCCACTTCCTCCTTCTCACCATCAGTGTGGACGATAGGACACCTGTTTCTCAAACGTTTTCCAGCTGTGCTCCACTTCCTCCTTCTCACCATCAGTGTGGACGATAGGAGACCTGTTTCTCAAACGTTTTCCAGCTGTGCTCCACTTCCTCCTTCTCACCATCAGTGTGGACGATAGGAGACCTGTTTCTCAAACTTTCTTAAGGAGAGCATGTATCCTTAGGTCACAATGTATTTTAAATGAGCAAACATCGCATGACTTCGGTACCATTATTTCAAAAACTACTTGATAGATTGACTTGAAATTTTTAACACTTATTACAAGTATAGGCCTAAACTTATACCTGCTTAAAATGATGCACATTCAGCAAAAAATAGTTCATAATTTTGTAGAAAAAATAATTTATTTTTGTAATTTCTTTGCAGCAATTCATTTATTTATTAATATATAAATATTTAGGTTACAATTAACTCAATTAAACAAAATTGGTACACTTTACTTACCAAGTAAAGAAGAAGAATTGTGCCAAATTTAAAGTTTGTGGGCCTATTAGTTTTTCCAAAAATGGTAGCCTACCTAAATTTAAAAAACTGCACTTTCGGGATATTGAGTTTGAAGTTGGACTAACACTTAAACTGAACTAAAAGCCGCCAGGTCAATAATCAGCACTGTCACTATCTTTTCTTTTTAATACCCTCCTTCTGATCCTCTTCTTTTTGTTTTCCTCCTCAACATCTTTGTTTGCATTTTTAATTCGATTTTTGTCGATTTCCGTGAGCCCTTCAATCATGAATTTTCCTGGTTTTATGCCCAATCCCTCAAGCACATTACATTTTGTAACTGACCCATCATTAAAACATATCACTGCATCTGTAACTACTAGTTGTAATGTCTGACATAGCACAAAAGTTGATTTTGGTATTCTGTTCCAAATAACACTGTTTATGCTCTCATTAGGGTTTTGCGTTTTTCCGTGCAGGGAGCGTTTCAGCAAGTTTGGACGTGATAGGTCCTTGAATACAGGCTTGATCACCTCCATAACTCCTTCTGGCCGTGAATGCTAATGCTTAAAATCTGTATTATTTGTTTGAGCCCTTTTACCAAGTTTCACTTCCGGAAGGGCAAAATATATGCTGTGGGTTTTCGTCTGTCGATATTTTATGGTATTATGTGGCCCAGATTGCTTTCCTCATATCTCTACACTGGTCAAATTTTTTCTTATTGCTAGTCCATAATAACGTTGCAATTGGTCTATCTTATCCCTTCCCTTACCACCTAGTAATTTCCAATCCTTCAATATTAATCCCTTCACGTCTCTTTTCAGGCGTCTCAACTAGTTCTGAATATGGCCCACACGTTCAAGTTTAGTAATGTTTACATTGTCACCATAGTGTCTTACATTGTCACCATAATGTCTTACATTGTCACCATAATGTTTACATTGTCACCATAGTGTCTTACATTGTCACCATAATGTCTTACATTGTCACCATGATGTCTTGCATTGTCACCATAATGTCTTACATTGTCACCATAATGTCTTACATTGTCACCATAGTGTCTTACATTGTCACCATAGTGTCTTACATTGCCACCATAGTGTTTTACATTGTCACCATAATGTCTTTTTTCTAGAACTGCCGTAAATCCTTTAGAATCAAATCTCCTAAGTATTTTGTATAGCGTAGGCCTAACTTAGTCTCTGACCTACTACAAAGAGAAGAAGCCCCCACCACTTACATATCCCCTCGTAACTGAATAATTTGCCAAACATAGCCTGATGATTTATGCTCTTCTAATTTCTTGGTATCTTCAACAACAGGTTCCCTTACACAGTCATTGCAGTACTTCGAGAAACATTCAAAATCCAGCACCTTTCCGGTGCCAAAGGATGTCACTGTTACGACACCATTTATCGATGCGTCGCCCCGCTTCTGCCAGGTACCATCAAAAGCGGCAGCCATATCAGCACATCCCTCGTTATCATCAATAGCCTCGTCAGCTGCATGCGTAAGCTATACTTCGCATACTTCAGTTGTAGTCCTTAGAAATTTTTGATTATATTTATCGAATCGAGTATTTGGTGAAGCGAGATTCATCACGGCTGAAAAAATTTTGCGAGATTGAAAACCCCTGCAAATAGAACGTAGAGCATATACATATCTTATATTCATTTCATATAGCACCTAACTCATTGTTTCATATAGCACCTGGCTAAAGCACTTAACTCATTGATGTGTCCGTTTTTTTTTTTTTATAAACATTGCATTCAATAATGATGCGATGGACCAATCCGCATTTGAAGTTTTCATCCAGCCTAACATCTATACAATTCGAGCTCTCACAATATTTACACACAGAGAAAGGTTTCACTGAATTTGAGATCAGTTCCAAATCAACAATGAAGTTATTGTTTGTATCGCTGTAACCATAACACTTAGGTAGCTTATAATTACTAGTTTCTTATAACTAGATGACTTTTTGGGGCTAGGTTTAGGCCTACTTGGTCCTGGCGATGTAGCTACTTCATTAACACTTTTGGTATGTTGATTAACTTTAAAAGCATGCTTCTTGATGAATTTCCTAATCCTAGGCATATTTTGATACAATATTAGATACTAGAAAGATAAAAAACTAATATTACACTGAAAGAATTTACTTTTTGAACACAACAAACAAACAAAACAACACAAAAATTGTAAACAGCTGTTCGCTTGTTTGGAACGCTACCGACATACAAAAATAAAATTCAGTATATTACGTATAATATGCATACATCATGTTATATATATATACATGGATATATGTATATATACATACATCATGTTTATATGTATATATATATATATATATATATATTGCAACGTGACAATTTGAAAATTTATTATAATTTAAATTTGTGGAGCCCCACGATCTTGGAGCACCAAATTTATGCAACGTTACATATACATAAATAGGCGTGAACGATCTCACGTTCAAGATTGACAAATTCTTTAAACAATACAACATTTAAATTGGGGTTCAGGTGTATCTGCAATAAGAACTCTATGTAACTTGAAACGGTAATTAAAATTTATTTGATACTATAAAAAAATATGTGCACATGGCACTGACTTCGATTTTAAAACATTAGTTACTATTTGTTATTATGCCGTAATGCTTAAGATATATACATCCTTACTGACTAAATATTCTATGCTACTAATTATTATATAAAAGAAAAATCTCATTTTTAGACTACTCAGTCTATTAATATGTTTCAAAATATCAATATTTAAATATTTTTTTCTATATTGTAACGTACTCAAAATATTAATAGTTATTGTTTCTCAGTACTGTTTTCTCAAATACTAATTGTTTTTATTTAAATGCTTTGTAATCATTTTATATCATATTAATTTGAGCTCTTGTTACGTTAATCGTATTTCTAAAACATCTATGATTTTAACTCTACTATACAAGAAACATTGCTCTTATTTTTAAATAAAATATTAATGTCTTTAACTGTCTTTGAATTCTTTGTATGATTAAGATATGAATAAGTTGTCTATCACCTTATTGTCGTCAATCATACTCGATCATTTTTGTTCCATCGGTATTCGTCCTCGTCTCGCCTGTCTCTCTTCTCCTCTTGTCCAGCGTCGGCTGTCTCTCTCTCTGGAACTCTCCTCTTGTCCAGCGTCGTATCTCTCTCTGGAACTCTCCTCTTGTCCAGCGCCGTATCTCTCTCTGGAACTCTTCTGTTGTCCAGCATCGTATCTCTCTCTGGAACTCTTCTCTTGTCCAGCGTCGTATCTCTCTCTGGAACTCTTCTCTTGTCCAGCGTCGTATCTCTCTCTGGAACTCTTCTCTTGTCCAGCGTTGTATCTCTCTCTGGAACTCTTCTCTTGTCCAGCGTCGTATCTCTCTCTGGAACTCTTCTCTTGTCCAGCGTCGTATCTCTCTCTGGAACTCTTCTCTTGTCTAGTGTCGAATCATTAATGGATCTTCTTAAGTAGTGCTGTTATTAATTAAAATGATTGTCTTTACAGCTTAGTTACGTATTTGTACGTAACTGGCAAATTTAAACTGTTTACAGAAAAAAAATAAATACGCCGTGCTGACGGGCATAAGCTCCCGCTGCACCGTGGATGATTCAAGAAAGAGAACCACTGTAGCTTGCGTGTCCTATTTATACCCATGTCTTGGTCGACACCCTGCAGTGATACAAAATCGACATGTTAGAAACTGTCTCTGGCGTCAGTTCCCCCACTCTTTGTCAAATTCGCTATTTTTTATATTTCTGCGAATTGCAGAGTCCCGTAAGTATACTCTTATACTTATCTTATAACTAATTTTATAACACATGTTCACTGTAATTTTGGACATTGCAACTTAATCCTTTCGATTTGTACACAGTTATTTCACTATTGCATTTGTACGGTGTGTCACTTTCGCGTGGTTTTCGTACACAGTATTTAGTAAATTTATTTACATTTTATGGTGCTTTTGGATTTTAATTCTTAATTCTAGTTTATGAATAATTACGGAAAAACAGTAATCGTGCAATTATTCATCTTGGGGTGGCAAACTCGCCTGCAGAGACCTGCGTTCACACACACTAGCAAAATACTGGTGTACACACTTTCAGTTACATTTGTGTGTGTGTGCACGTTGATTCAGGTCGAAACACCTGTTCATATTTTTGTCTGAGCCAAGCCTGCAATCCCTAACATGCTTATTTCTAATATATTATTAATTATTTACAGTTTATTAAGTAAATTTAAATTTTTATATTCCATGCTCAGTACATCACTTATTTGTACTGTCGCAATATATGGAAGTTATTTGTAACAATAAAGTACGTACGAAGTTGTACAGCATGAATTCTTCGGCGCCAACTACCCAGGCGCGTGCCCAAGATGTGCAGGCATGTCATTATTAATTTTGTACACCTAGTAAATTACTATAAAGGTATGTAATGTTATATGTTTTCTTAAACAGAATTAACACGAGAATGTTTTAAGCATATTATTAAAAAATCGAAAATTTTGAAGTTAAAGGGTAGTCTACATGCTACCCTTAATACTGTTGGGCAACAGCTGGATCTTTACTAAATTTTTCTGTATCCCACTTTTACTTTTATCCAATTCGACATGTGAATCATCTCTACCTTTTCTCTAATTTTTGCTCTTACCAGACAGATGGTCACTACCACAATTAGCAACTCTGCAGCTTCTAACATCTAGTACTGAAGAAAAATGTCTCTTTGACATCAAAATATGATCAATTTTGTTGGTATCGTCAGTTCCAGGTACTTTTCATGTGCCCAGATTGATTCTTTTATGAGGAAACCATGTGCTTTTCATAGATATGTTGTTCCTCATAACAAGTTCAACGAGAACGTTCCCATTATTGCTTTTCTTATTATGTAATGAATACTGTCCAGCTACCTGTCTTTGGTCTTCGTCCTTTCCAAATTTGGCATTTTAATCTTCTACAACCAGCACCATAATATCATACCTACTTGTAGAACCGCAAACCTCATCAATCTTGTCATAGAACCTCTCTTTCTCTATCTGCTCCCTCTCCTCAGTTGGAGCATAAACTGATAACACTGTTATATTCCTTAACCTGCCTTTCACCCTCATTTCACACATTCTGTCATATACAGTTTTATAGTCTATAAGGCTGTCCCTGACTTTTTTTGTTATCATGACATCTGTTCCAAAGAATCCTATTCGTTGCTTTGGTCCACTATATATTACGCTATAACCTGTCTTGTTAAGTATTCCATGGCCCAGCCAGCGTATTTCCTGAATGGCCAATATATCAATGTCCCATCTCGTCATTTCACTAGCAATTCCCTGCATTTTCCAGCTGTCGTCATCATCCTCACATTCCATGTAGCCACCATTAGCTAGAGTTTTACTTTTGTTTTCTTCCATGAGCCATTGCTCATATCCTCATTCCTATTCCGGTTCGTTTCCCAAGAAGACAGTCTTCTCCAAGGCTTGGTTGCCGAGACGTTAACCCTACACAAAACCTCCCGCCTGGAGGACCAGGTAATTTTTTATACGGGTTTTCTTCCCCTAGCTCTTGGAGAACCAACTCCTAGCTACATGGCAGCAGCTCAAGTACAGCCGACTGAATCCGACTAGATTCACGCCTGTAATATTCCAAAGATAAGCCGGTCCAGGATCATTTCATTTACGCCTGCTGCCCGCCACCGAGAATATTTATCGTTCTTCCGGTGTAGATCCGTACCGTTCTCCGTCAATAACACTTCACCATGAAGTACGGTCTTGGCTGGAGAGAGGCTGAGGCTCCTTCGGGAGTTAACGTCACTTCATCCAACCCTGCTGGCTGTGAGGCTTATAAGAACTTTTCTTCTACCTTCGGGTGACTCTGGTTGTTTTATGCATACCAGTTTATTGCAGTATTTTGTTAAATTTATTACGTGTTGTTTATTGTGACAGTACTATGAGTTACATACATTTACCGAAGTGCGGTAAATATTTACCTTTATCAAGCCTTGGAACTTTATTTGTTTTATAAACATCGCGTCAGAGTTCCATTTTTAGGTTACAAGTTTATGCGATACTCAACCTGTAATCTGCGACAAGGAACTTAGGCCTACCGTCACATACGATACTTTACTATGTTTGCGGGTAAACTTTCCTTCACGTGTTCGTGGTATAACTGAAAGGCGTACTTAATAAAACACAAATACAGGTCGTATGAACACACGTTGTAGTCTACTATAGTTTGGATAACGGATGTCGAAAGTTAGGTATTGATTTTGTGAGCTGTCTATGCTGTTTGTTGACTGGTCAGATGGCAGTGTCGATTGTGGTTAGATGTGGTTAGGTTAACTACGTTTCGTGCATCTAATACACAGCATAAGCGTTCGTTTGACCATTTTCTTTGTGTACGGTATATGAATATCAGTAGGAAATTGTGAAATTTTCAACCTAATATTAATTTAAACATTTTTTAATTTCAAAATTTGTTTGTATAACAACAGCTTTTTATCCAGCGACAGCTCAGAGTGTCTTCCAAGCAGCCACCACATCTTCTACAATTTTAATCCAAGTGCTTCCCGTTTCTTATTAACTCGCTCTTTCCACCTAAGCCTGGCATCCAGAGTCATGCCCAGATACTTCATTTTGCTTGCGTATGGAATTCTTTGTTGATCGATTGCGATTGGTAAATAATCTGTTTTCCGGTAGAAGTTCTGACCCGATTTTCGAGAACAATTAGGAAGTGAGTACAGCATTTGCAAGTTCGGTTTCAAGTTGTTCAACTTCAACGTTCTATTTCAAGAGGTCTGTCTGGACAATCGTGTTAGCAGCCCACGAGATCGCATGTCTCGACGAAAGTTCACGGTTTTAGCGCTCGATAAATAAACTGGACATTCTAATCGATATTTATCAGAGCACTCGATAGAAGTAATTGTGTCAATGTGAATGCTATGACTATTATTCTTGGTTCCACAGTCGGTGAGACAATGGGCGAGGTAGAGAAATGCATTGCCCTTATGGGTTTTACGTTCGCTATATTAGGCCTACGCCACTTGAAAACCTCGACCGATAAAAATGAGGTACTTGATAAGTCTACAAAATGTACACAGTAGTAACACTACTTTAATTCTTCACATTTTGGTATATTTTAAATAAATTTAGCCGGAAAAATGAGTCGGTAAAAATAAAAAGCGTAATAAAACCATCACACATTCGATTTAGTACGTATTAAAATATAAATTGTTATTACGCAAGAACGTCTTCCTCTATAATGATAATTTTTTTTTCATGTAGTTCAGATCATGTACATGATGCATATGCTATTTCAATTTAAAAATATCCTTATGATAACAAAATAAAAACTAAAATTTCATATCAAATTTTATTTTTATTTTTTTAGTCGTGAGGCGTACAAAGTAGCCTGCGAGAAACGTTTTACCTACTCAAGATAGACTAAAACATTAACCGAGTAAAATGTACAGAAAGGTTCAAATTTAATTTTGATGTAACTCACAATGTTTTGTCTTTATTAGTTTCCAAATTATTGAGCGAATCGTAGGAATATACTTTAGCCGTCGCGCTGCATACTGCCGCTCATCCAATTCCTGTGCGTTTTAAACGGTTAATCATGATGTGTTTCAATTAACACATTACACTGTTACTGAAAACGTTAGAAATACATTTCTTATAATTTACGACTTAAAAGAGTAAATCTCGTTCCTCCGCAGAATTTAGGAAATCGTAAATTGAAATACATAATTATACAAATAATTATTACTTGAAGGAAAGTATATAGCGTGTAAGTAATACTGTACTTTGAAAATGAAATAAATCAAATAAAATAAAAAAGTAATGAAAAAAATAATAATAACAACAAAATAATAAGAAGTATAGAAAATAAAATAAAAACAGTAGCATAATATTTGGAAAGATAGACAAAAGCCATGTATTAATTGCTTTAAGAACAGTATATGAATATGTTCATATTTAAACCCCATTTCTTTTAATAAACGGTAAAACGTTGTTCTTTTAAAATTTGGCATGGCGATATCACTGTTGACACTATTCAGCACTGAATTCACATTTGACGGCTCATGTATTCTAAAAAAAAATCATGGATTTTAGACGAATTGTGCTCCTAACAAAGTCATCGTATTTGACTACAAAATGGGGCTCCTTTTAAGTAAAAGTCCTTTCCTAGCTTTTTGGGGTTTAACAACTGGACCTTGTTTAGGTTGTATCTTGAGTCTGTAAAACGTTGCCCGGCTTAATACATATGCGTACCGGCGTACTGACTCATGTTAGCGCTATACCCGTTGAGTCAGTCAGTGGTCACACCGGACGTATACATTAGGTGTTCGGGATTGTTTATCTTAGCACACCGCAGGACGACATGATAAACAATCAAGGTTACATAGCGTTACGTATGACGCATTAATTGGATGACGCAGCTGTGATATTGTGTAAACGTTCGAGGCGTGTTCACGAAATAAGTTGCGGTCCACAATTGAATAAAACAGACGAAAGAACAAAATTTAATTTCGCCAAACCATTACTTGTACGCTTTATTTTTCCACGTAGTCAACATTGAATTCATCGAATTTTTCGTATTGTGGCGCCCGGTTTTTAGCCCGGGATCAAAAAAGTCTGTCGTAAGCGACTTCAGCCGATATGCGATTTCTATCATCAGTCCGATAGAAATGCATGTCCGCACTGTCACCCCACAGCTCTCTACGGTTTTTGAGACTGATCCCCTCAGAAATAGAGGACGAGAACCACAAATGTTTAGACTCAAAATTCTGAAAAAAAAAACTATCGCAAATATCCACGTTGGGTATCAAATGGAATTTTAACCAAAAATCGAAATACAGTGTTCAGTTTTTGAAATTTCAAAATTTTAGGACACCGCGGCTTAGAAAGAGATTTAATATTTGAAAAAATTGTCAAAATTCACCGGGTATCAGGTTAATATTTTTTAACTTTAGGGCATCACCGGCGACAGGAATGTAGAAGCGATAATTTTAAAAAATTTTAAAAGTTCATTAGGGCATCAAGTTATGAGAAATTTTTGTTATAATACAAACTGAGTAGAGTTTAAAAATCCCTTCGGCGGAGTGGATCAGTAAGCAAACGAGAGATGCGGGTTCTGTCAGGGCAGCCTTGGGGTATCCTAGGTCCCGGCCTGGCAGGATGGTACACATCGGCAGCAGGGTGTGCATTTAGTGTGGAGGCTGACGAGCCTACAGTAGGCCCGGCTGCACACATGGGCTAAGTTAGTTAGTCTACTGCGATCGGGCAGAGAGAGAGCTCGTCAGCTGAGGTGAAAGCAACTCTCTAGGGGAAAAGCAGCCCGGAATCAAAGTTCCTGATCCTCCAGGTTGGGGGTTTTACAGCAGGCCAGTAACCTGCTTACGTAAAAATATATGTACTTACAGAACTCAGACGAACCTCGGAAATCGGATGAGAAATACGGCAAATCGACCTACCCGAATGGAATTTTATAAAACTGTGGCTGTTCCCATTCCTGTATGCTAGTGAGACATGGGCTCTCGGTAAAAGGGACGTGCAGAAGATACAGGCAGCCGAAATGAAATTTTTAAGAGGGACGCAAGGTTGTTCTCTCTTCGATCGGAGAAGGAACGAGGATATTAGACGCGATTTAAACATTGTACCATTGCACCAAAAGATTGAAGACCACAGAAGGAGATGGTGTGTACACTTGAATCGCATCCCTGGTATCCGTCTACCTGTGGCTGCCTTGGGTTATCACCCTAGTGGCAAGAGAGATGTCGGTAGACCGAGGAGGAGATTGGTTCCGGAACAGGTCTAAGGTCTAGTCCTTGAAGTGATGATGATGATGATGTTGAACTTCAATTATCTTCAATAATTGTCAGAATAACACTTCTCAACTATCCTGCAAATTTTGTACGGACTTCAAAACCTTTGTAAGATACGTTTGCAAAAATACTTTATAGATTGTTATCGGTTGTGTATATTTGTGAAAAGTAGGCTATAAGATGTCTATGTCTATATGTATATGTCATATGAATATCTATGAAAATATACATAAACTTGAAGGTTTGGGTTAAATTATTTGCCATTTAGGCATGGTTACAAATTTTTTATTGAATTTAACATGTTAAAACTGGTCTGTAAGGTCTCTATCAACTTATCTCTGATACCTCTTAATACTAAATACATATCATCCAAATTACGTCCAATGGCATCCTTTAATTAGTTCTGGTGTTCTTAACTAAACACTCTCACCTGCTCTCAATGCTCTGCTTTTTATGGTTACAAAAAAACAAAAAAAAAGAATGTTTATGAAGTCTTCTTCCGGTATGGACCGCGTCAAAAATGTCTTGTACGACAACGTTTCACTGACATTACAGTGAGTATCCTCAGGCATGTGTGACAATGAAGCTGGTAAACGAACTCAGTTATATAGTATAGAACACAGCGCCACTTCTACACTATATAACTGAGTCCACTTATAGAATACACTAGTTCGGAATTTTTAGAATTTATTGTACAATTCTCTGCTCTACAGTTATTATGTTACTAAAAAATATTAGAGTAATCAGTGTTTTCTTAAGCTCAATTAGCCTTTAAGCTAAATAATAATTTCCAACCACGACATTATGAGGACAGTACTTCCGGACTATACTGAGCATTCAGTGATTTTGCCAATACAAGGGATCCTTTGTCAACTGCGGAGTTCTCAGCTTCCACTTGCACTATTAATTGTGTTGATGCTGCCAATGGGTCTGATTGATGACCTTTGACTGCAACAGGGCTGATAGCCTGACAGCATCGCGCTGATTAATCACAGTTCTCCCTATTTTATTTGCGTTTTCACTACCCTTAAGCAAATAAAGTTTAACACTTTTTAAAGAATTTAGGACATCGCAGTATTTTTTATACGTCTACTATTGTTGTCAACTTTCTTTTCTTGAGCTTATAATAAGTATGTGTACAGAGCTTATTGTGTATTCCTCCTATCGTTTGTATTTGTATTTTATTTGTGAAGAGTATAGCTAGATTTAGTTGTGATGTAAAAAGTGTCCAAGATTCATTTATTACTGAAAATTGTTAACAGTTATAACAATTTCATTTAATCAGCAAATATTATATCAGATTTAGTTGAAAGTGAAAGTGTTGATTTTACATTAAATACTGCCACAACTGCAAAATATTAGGGTAATTATTTTATATTATTAATAATAATAGTTAATACTGTATCATAGTTGTAATCATTGATGTGAATTAAGGTTAAAATGATTATTTCAGTTGGGGTTAATTTTGAAACGTTAAGGATATATTCTTTTTAATATATGTTAAAATTTAGTATGGTCTGTATAAGGTTTCAGTGACTGCACAATAAATATGTGACGAAACTGGTGGCGATAAGAGTTAACTGAACCTGTGAAAGATTGTTTTTTGTTGTATTAAATATATAGCAATGACTTTAATAGACCTTGACTTATCACTGCTCACAGTATCTGGTGAGCAGGCAATTCCTTTTATTACTACTTACCCCATTGTGAACTTTTCTCTGGTTATCACTCCTTTCGTGATTTCTGCCTTTATCATCATCATCATCATCATCATCATCATCATCATCCTCGAGGATTAAACCAAGGCTGGTTTGTTCCGGTCTCAAATAAGCAAAGATTAAATCTGGTCACTCCAGGGCTTCCTCGGCCGTCCCACACCTCTCCGTCCCCTCGGCTTATAGTTCCATAGATCTTTGGGGATGGGGCAGTCATCTGTTCGGCAAAGATGTTCCCACCAATTCAGCCGATACTGGGGTATCCTGTCGAATATACTCATAATATTCAGTTCCTGCCGTATATCCGTGTTTCTTCGATGATCATGGAGAGTATACCCTGCCACGTGCCTGAGAAATCTCATTTCAGCCGCTTAGATGCGACTGGCCTGGCCTTTCGTTAACGTCCAATTCTCAGACCCATAAAGAAGTGTGGGAAGAGCCATCACCTTGTAGAATTTTAGGCGTGTTTCTTTACGTACTGACTTAAGGGTTCGCCTAATGGTCCCGCACATAAGGTTGAACTTAAGCAACTTATTCACATCTTCGTTGCTTGCATTATAAGACAATTTCTGCCTCTATCTTTCCCATTAATGCTTTTAGTCATTCCACATCGTTCTTCGTGCACGTGTTTTTAGAGAGGCGTATGTATATAGTATGTGTATATAACTGTAGTTGTGGTTTTATTTCTGTCTCCTCCTTTTCATGATAATCTCTCTCTCTCTCTCTCTCTCTCTCTCTCTCTCTATATATATATATATATATATATATCTCTAATGTAGTCTCGAAAGTTGCAAGTATAGATGAGTTTATTTACCTAAAACTGTATTTACCCTTTCGTGTATTACGTAAGCCAAAACAATATACGAGGTGATTGACGATCACTTCCCAGCATTGGGGTTCATAAAAATTACTTGGCAATGTTTCCGAAATTTTGTTATCAGCGTCGCTGAGCTAAATCAATAATCCGCTGGAATGGGACCGAATGTAAATATCAGCAAAACTAAACACATGCTAATTTCTGCATCTGAAATGAGAAGAAATCTGTATAATTTATGCACAGAGGGTAATTCTTTTGATGCACTTAATAAGATTAGACACCTGGGTAACGTGATAGATAATGAAGGGTCCATAAACACGACAATACACGACAGGATACAAATAGCAAATACAGCATTATATGTTAACGGTAAGTAGATTATTGAGTCACAACACAAAAATGAAAATATACATACGACACTTATTAGAACAGTTGTTGCTCATGGAGGTGAGACGTGGACATTAGCAAAAAAGGAACAAGAAACACTGAGAAGGTTCGAATGAAAGATTCTACGACGTCTTTATGGTACGGTTAAGGAAGATAAGAAATAACCAGGAGATAGATGAGCTATTGAAGCATGAGGCTATTGTGAGATTCGTAAATGTTCGACGAATACAATGGCTATCTCATAGATACAATGGGTACCATAGATTATCAGCGTATGCCAAAGAAAATCCTGAGAGCACAGGTGCATAAATACAGAAAGAGGAGTGTAGCTAGGATAAGATGGTTGGATGGTGTGCTGAAAGATCTCAGAGGAATGGATGTAGGTGTTTAAGCTGAGATGGCAACGGTTAGCAGATATTGGAGAACATTGGTGTTGAAAGCCAAGGCTCGCGTTGGGCTGTAGTGCTAAAAAAGGAGAAGGAAAGAATGAATTAACATACACGTTTCTGATAGACTAGAAACTTTATCAACGTCGGTCAGTTTATTGACTTAAGACGCGCCTACAGATTAACACAGAAGATAATCTGAGAGTAGATCATTGAGAATATCGAGTTAAAATGCAAATGGAGTGCCATGAGTAAAGTATGTGAATTGTCGGCGTTGGCATTATAAAGGCTGATTCACGTTGGGTTTGTGATTAGTTAGGAGTGCGAATCGTGAGCGATTTCACTGTTAGAAATATTTTTTCTAAATTTTGCACTTTTGATAATCGACCTTCGACGGCTGGTAATAAAAATTACCAGCCACCGAGTGCTTTTCTGGCTCAGTCGCGGGCGGCTCTGACGTAGTATCAGGGGTGAATTTTCGTGGAGAAAGAACAGACCGGACCCCCCCCCCCACAGAAGGTCGAAAAAGTTTACGAATTTTGTTAATCTCTGAATTTTTAGGCTCCTTTATTTTATTTTTACAGCTGTGTACGCTAATATAGTAGTAGCTCTTTTTAAATTTTTACAATCTGGCTTATTGCACAACATTAGGGTATACGTTTGAAATATGAAATATTAGAAAATCAATTCAGTCAATAAATATCTTTTGTAAATGTTCCAGTAACGCGTATTTTTATTGTTTACTTTAATGGGACTGATTTCAAGATGCTGTCACGCTTTTTCAGCCACTTTAAAGATAGTAATGTTGATTAGTTTAAACTTGTTTTTTTATTTTTTATGAAGCCGACCCGACCCCGGACCTCCCCTAAAGCCAAATTGTTTAGGAAACGCCACTGCGCAGTATAAGCCAATATGTACCGGAAAGAGGCATTTGACAGTATAAGAAAAGTGATAGAAATAGATTGGAAAGACAAACTTACAACAGATTGGAAAGACAAACAACAGATTGGAAACACGGTCAGAACACACCAGACAGTGTAGGTCTAGGTTGGAAAGACTACTTAGGACAGCGTAGGCCTATAGCAGTGGTTCCCAAAGTGGAGTCCGCGGCAACGTTTCAGGAGATCCGCAGACACTTTTAAGAAAAACAAGGATATACCGTAATATTCTCCGATTTTTTAAGCTCTGAAATATAAATCTAAATTTTACAATCTTAAAACAATTAGTAAACTATTCCAGTATTTTTTTTTGGTTCAAACTAATTGTAATTGTAAAAGTAATTTCAAACATGGCTTTAATAATGTCTTCAAATCATGTCGTGTAGCAGATCTGTTTGTCAGCCGAACTGACTAGATCTCTCTCTTACACTACAAGAAGAAGATTCATTGGCAGAGCTTTCAACTGGCAGTTCATTAAAGTTACAGTTTTCGCAATTACAGCTAGCTGGCTTCTGGTTATAAGGCTGTGTAACGACTGACTATCCTGAACTCGCAAAAGCTTTGAAGTGTTTACTTGTGTGTCCTCTGCTTATTTGTGTGAAACCGCAGACTCCTTGCTCACGTACTTAAAGTCAACGTTAAGAAATAAACCTGATGTCGACAGTTACTTAATATTAAAGTTATCAGACGTTAAACCCAATATTGTAGAGCTAATTGTCCAAAAGCAGCTTCATTGTTCATAGCAAACTACGTTTGATATCATTAATATTATAATTTTTCAAGTTGAGAGAATTTAAATACATTTATAATTAAAATATAAGAGTTTCTATCATATTTACTGTTTGTTTCATTTCAGAACTCAGACGGGGTCCGTGAATTTTTAAATTTTTTGTGAGGGGGTCCGCGGACTGAAACGTTTGGTAACCACTGGCGTATAGTGTTGAGCGTGCAAAACAAAGAATGTTGTATGTTGCTAGCTCTGTTCAATATGCACAATGTTAAAGAAACCAACGGACGGACTTCTGTCATCACGGATAACGTTTAAAAAGCGACGTTTCGGATACTCAAACAATCGGCAGCCGGCTTCAGGCTAAATACAAACCAAAACATTATACTTCAAATCTAACGATCTATACAATATCATTCGGGTGACAGAGAGACGATTTTAAAGAAGTATTCACATAATATAAGTCACAACAACTAAATCTTGTAAATAAACAAATACTTAGCAACCAGATTAATGTTAATGAGCACATTACACACAACTCACAACAGACTCACTATGTATATAAATATTACTTCAGAATAGTCCAACAGTACTGCACAAAGGCCGACCGGACAACGCGACAGGAGTTAGACAGAGAAAGAGAAGTTGCCCGGAGCGTCTTGCGAACTGGTGTGTTTGCGTTGTCCGGGAGCGTCTGATGCATACCGGAGGCGCAGCATTGTCCGTACTGTCGAGCTGACGAATAAGCGGGACGGAGAATGCCCCGGAATTTGTGAACTAGTTTGTTGCCAGGGAACGGATGATCCTCCAGTAAAGGAATTCGGAGCCTCCGATTAAGAACATCATTTGTGACATAGCAAGGGGTCCCTAGAGGAATCGGAGCGTGCGGTATTGGAATTCTGCCAGCCTACGCTTGTTGGTGGTCGACAGGTGAAGCCTCCAAGCGAGTGCCCCGTACGTATTGCCCGTAGTAACAGCAGATACAATGAGAGTTTGGTACGGACAGTCAGGTGGCTGTTTCACGAACGCATATGGAAACATTTGACTATGAAGTATCAAGTCTTTTCCAGTGTATTGGTCACGTGGTTGTTGAATTTAAGGCGCTGGCCTAGCCGAAAGCTTAAGCACTTCACCGATTAGTCCACTGGATGGGTCTCTCCTCCAAAGACTGGTATTTGGATGTGGACTTATGCGTAAATCAGATCGCCTCGGACATGTTCAATTGACTGGACATCATTGTGCTCGTCTGCTGCGGAGAAAGAGAGCTCTAACGGAACATCACGTTGAAGAAGAGGAACGGCGTGACCCCAAGATTCGTTCTTTCGCACGAAGTACGGAAAGGGCCCGAAGACAGATCTTTGGGGAACGCTGGCGGCGACGGGCCGAAACACGCCCCATCGACATTTACGCTGAAGGTTTTGTCGGTTACGTACGAATGAGATGCACTACGGACGGGGGCATTTGTAGAGCAGGCCTTCGTGCCTCATGTCCAACCGCACAGCGCGTGTGGACTGACGGCTGTTAGTGACGTCTGCTATTGCGTAACTACCTTCGCTATCTGAAGCCTAGTCGATTGCCTTTATGAAAACCGAACTACTCTTCGCGGATAATATCATCCATCACAGGTCGGATACGGGCCAACAGAAGACGCTTCAATACCTTCGAGACGGCTGCGACAGAAGTGACCAAAGCACATCTTTGTAGGGCAATGCCTGGCACCAAACTCTACCCCCTCCTACACACCGTACCTTATGCTGTCCCGCCCAGAGCCACACAACTAACACCCCAACTGAAGTAGTTTTCGGAATTTTACTGCTAACCTGACTAATACGACTACAATTGTTAGTAGTACACCTATGCAAGCAGCTTCCATAAATTTACGTCCCAACCGTTTCGTTTGTTTACCAATAATTTTTTCTTTATTCCATGAATTCACGAAAAATTGTTGCTAAAGAAAGGAAATCGTCCGATCGTAGACTTAAGGAAGCTGCTTTTATAACTACTAATCGAATTAGTCAAGTAACGATTACTTACGGGCTGTCTACTGTCACCACGATTATATTACGACGAGTCACGCATAACGACATAAGTATGGTTTAATTAAGCGTACCAGCTAAGTACAAGAAATAATTATTATAACTATATAGGCTACTTTCGCTGTAACGATAAAACCGTGTGCAGCTCCAGGATACTGGGAACGTAAACAATCCTTCGCCGAGTGATAACGTCTAATCTTTATACAAGAAATATTTTTGGTTCCGCTACATTCACCATTACTGTATTGTTAGACAATTACTGTGTAAAAAAACTGAGATTAAACAACTTCTTTATTCTCGCTGCACTGTCATCCATTATGAATCGCATATCATCCGTAACACCAACAGTCTCATAGTACCGAGAAAGACTCTTATAATGCCAACATACGAGGGTCATCTCAAAAGTAAGTTTCCCTATTTTTTCTTTCAAAGGGAAATGGCGCACAAGCAGGCTGACGAAGGTTGGAGAACTTTTATTTGTGTGTAGTGGCAGCAGTGCCAAAACTTTATCCCTTCCGTAGCAACGTAACAACAACACGAAATTTAAAATCATGGACGTTCCATTTATCAGCGTGGCCGATTGCAGAGTGCGTACTGTGATTCGGTATTTTGCTACAAAAAATCAATCAGCGGCTGAAAGTCACCGTCATTTAGTTTCTGCGTACGGACCTGAGTGCATGAGCATTCGAATGGTCCGCTGGTGGCATACATTGTTCTCGAAAGGGCAAAGTTTGTTGAGCAACAACGTTTTTCTGCCACGACGACGCACATCCTCATTCCTCGCGAGTCACGCAGAATTTGTTGGAGTATAAGAATTTCTATCATATTTAGTTTTTATTTTATTTTAGAGCTTAGACAGGGTCCGTGAAATTTTTAATTTTGTGGGGGTCCGCGGACTAAAAAGTTTGGGAACCACTGGGTTATGGTATTCGTGTTGCTTCAGTTGTACGAAAAAGGCGCCGAATTTAATTTCAGTTAGTTATATAATTTTTAGTAACTTTTAATAATGCCGAAACGAAAATATGTATTCAGTCAGCTTAATAAGAATAGTATCCGTTTATTGTGCAGATTGATGGTTCGGATGATAAAGTTAGGTGTTAAATTTGCCAATCGGAGTTTTTCAGTGTAATATAAATAGAAAGCAAATATCGAGGAACTTATCAAATTTAAAAAGAAATGTCAAGAAAATACATTTAACGATGTATCTAAATTTCAATAGGTTGGGTCATGGGATAACAAATTACTGTGAAATGTTGTTGAAAGTTCAGCTGGATTTATCAGAGGTACAGTTTAATTAATATTGATGACTTATTTCACGAAGTTTCCGAAGTTCGTTTATTTTTACATTTATATACAGGTAGTGAAAATACAAAATTCTAAAGACAAGGATGGGTGGTAATTTGTCACAAATATGGGTGGACATTTTCAAACATTAAATTCTGTAGAAGACAAGACTATCAATTTGCTCAGTTTATTGAGTTCATTTTTTGTTTAGGTGGGACTTCAGCAGCTGTCGAAATGGTATTTTCTTTGATCGAAAATCTGTGGCGTTCCAGAGATAGGAAGTGCGGCTACAGAAAAGAAAAATCTTTACTTAACGACAAATAAAATTGGTAGTATGTTTGTAGTGAATTTTATAAAATTATTAAAAATAATGATAATATAGCTTCGTCGAGAGAGAAATACAAAATCGATCTCGTAGGACCCGCCTGCCAAGCATATTAAACAAGCCTAACTTAATCAATTAATTAGGAAATTGTAATACAGTTTATAAATTAATTTTTTATTATTTTATAATTATAAATAAAATGTTAAATGACGAAAATATTTATTTTGATCAGAACAACGCAGATAATACCTCGCCCACTCCACCCGATAAACACCAAGGTGTCCTCGAATGTCCTCGTCCGACACCACAAATTTTACCTCGTTTTGGATCTGAAAAATATGGTAGCCCTAGTTAAGATCACGTCCATGTAATTGCATACAATAACTCTCCTACTGTAGTCGCACGTATTTATCATTGACGAATTTCAATTATTACTTCCCAAGCCTGTTACATTACATTCGCAAGTTGCACGTACTTGTTCCTATTTCAGTGGCTATCTTAAGCACTTAACATCTCTCCTTCCCACCGTAGAAGACCTAGGCCGGCATGTGAAGTACGGGCCTATCTCACTGTCGTTTTTTCACGTGTTCTTTATAATTCTGCCGGTAGTTCCACGCCACTTCCTCTCAAGTATCTACGTACTCAACCCGGTACAAACTTTCACACTCCCTAAAAATGCTATTTCCGAGGACGCCTAGATTCTTGTTTCTTGCTTACTGGTCAGTGCACAAATATAACATCCAGTAATATAGGCCTAATAGGTTTGACCACGGACTTTTTGTTTGTTTTGTTTTTAATTACTCTGTTGACAGTCCGATTCATTTTCTGAAGTTTATCTATTTTGGTGTCAACATTTATTCCACACCATAACCGATTTCATTGCCAAGACAATTCAAATGGCTAACTTCCTCTATTGCATTGCGTAAATCTCTATGTTACATCGAGTGGCTTTGAATTGTATTCGTAGCAATTGTAATATTAGATTCGGCCGATAAACTACATAGCTTACTAAAGGGTAACTGTAGTTGATACTCCTCGTCTTGAATTATAAATTGGTCGTCTGTAAAGTCTAGGACAGTTATCGTCACGTTTCGATTCAGCGAACTTGCAGATTGGACGTGTTACTTTCAGCGCCTTGAAGGTCATCGATATAGGCCTAAATGTTATACACAGGAAGTGAAACACTTAACATTCTTGAATGCCCTGATTAACATCAATCCCTTTGGATAAATTTGCGCCTATTCTAAAAGTTATTCAATTTTATTAGGTATACTTTTAATAACAGTTTATTACCACCTTCATAATCTGTTTTGGATAGTTTTTTTCTGTATTTCAAAATGATATAAATAGAAGGCACACCAAGTAAGCGTTAGCTTGAAGATGTGCGGAACGACTAGGGGAGAATGACAGTTGTGAGGTAACAAAGGAAGGCCCCGGTATCTGTATAGATAACAGTGATTATCTATCTTGAAGGAGGCTAAGCTTCTACAACCGTGTAGGCTATTTCATTAGTTGTAGTAAGAAGGCTATACGTACAATTAGCTCGGCGTTTGCTACAGTAATTCAGGTGGATTATGGAGATAAGTTCACACGCAGTCATTAATATAAGTGTGTGTTATTTAGTAAGTAACATGATTACATTACCATTACAGAAAATTGTGTATACTGAAGAGCACATTAGACTAATGTATTTGTGAAGCACAGTTTGGATGATACTGTGGCTAATCGCGTTAACGTTACACTAATGAGCCACTCAACCACATAATCCAAACATCGCCCGCGTAACATTATATTAACAAATAAAGAATATTCTTTACGAACTGTAATCTTACATTTCTGACTTAAAACATGTAAAACAAACTGACAGAAAAATTTGTTCAAGAAATACTCGGATTAAAAACTAGCCAACAAACAAGAATCTTAAATTAAACATCAAAACATTTTTTTTAAATCTGAAAACTCAAGTATCTCGGAGAAGTTATTGAACAAAATGTCTCAGAGAAAGAAGCCATTAAAGAACGTGTTAATAAGATGAAAGTTGCTTACCATTTAACCAAAGATACATATATAACAAGAAATCAATATCCATTAATGCCAAACTTAGGCATTATTCAACGGTAATTCGCCCGGAAGCACTTTATGCAACTGAGTGCTTATCTCTGAACAAGAAATTATGATGGAAGAACTGGAAATCACGGAAAGGAAAACAATATTAGAAAAAGAAGAATTACTTTTTACGTACATATTCACAGAACGAATCCTGACACACTAGCAGGGAAACTTTTTAACAATTTCAGAAAGCTCAAAATGCCTAATACGTAGTTCAAAGAAACAGAAAAGGACATAGAAGAACTCCAGATTACTCAAGAGACATTGAAGAACGCATACCACTCAAAAATAAATTTTAAAATTCCCAAGGTTTTCAGGAAAACCCCAAGAAAAGTCTGGTGCCATCTGGACTAGTTGAACCAAACGCAGTCCACAGTGGCTCATACGAAAACAATCGGTAAAGAGATATAACCAGCAAAAACTTTCAGACTATTGACTCTAATGGAATATAACCAAAACTGGAAACGGTCATAGTCACTTCTGTCTGTATACTGACAAAACAAATTCAGCTCACTTTCTAAGAATTATTTCTTAAAACTTACTTAGTGTGTTTCACAAAACGATTACTTATAATAAAATTACCTGTTATAAATAAGGCTCTTTTTTGTTAGCCACAGTGGTTTGCAATGTTGTACAACTGTGATGTGTAATTCTCAGACAAGTTACATAGAGTGCCATATTTAAAGTCCCCGTGGTTCCCCCATCAATTTTGAGGTCTGCGGTTTATAAATCCTCCGCTGAGTCAAATGATGATAACGCTGAATGATTTAAGATAACAGACACATAGTGGAAATCAGTAGCATTACTATGAGCTGCTCCTGTGGGGGGGGGGGACTAGCTTGAAGGTTAGAAGGAAAAATTCGATATTTAACATTCTTCCCACATTATTTATACATTTATTTATAAAACTTATTTTAACACACGCAGCTGTCTTAGAAATAGGCATACGTTAAGTGATCATAGGATTTCACTGAAATTTTTAACAGCTCTGAGGATGAAATTTGTAATTGACCCCCCTGATACCCCCTACTAGTGACGTCACTGGGAGGGATTTCATACTAGTCCAATTCTCTTGTGAAATTTAGTAAGAATCTTCATCGTACCACGACACATACAAGCAAAAATTACACGTTTCGTTGTCCCTGTAGCACAAAGTCATCTTCGCACATTCGCAAATATGTTCAACGCTTATTACCACATTCGACAGAAAACGTTGAGAACTAATATGAATACAGATTTCTTCGATGTGAAATATATATTTTATTCGTCACCCAGTCCTTTCTTCGTGTAAATTAAATTTTATTTTTAAACCATACTTTCTTAATGCTATCCAGAACACCGCATTCACGAAAAGAAAAAGTATTTAAAAATATTTTGAGAAAAGTGACCTTGAATCGTTGATGAGGTCAGAGTGACCTTATCTGCCTCTAAATCGTGGATGCTCGGGAAGAGGAAACAGAAATGTTTAGAAGATTTAAACGAACGATGATGGAGGTGTATGAAATGTAGTTGAGAAGAGCGGGATGAACATGAGACACTGCTTAAGGGGACAATCGAGAAAAACGAGTTAGAAAATTTACCTCAAGGGATGGTTGCAGCACATGATACGATGTAATAGATATAATATGGGAGGAAAACGGAACTAAGAGAATCGTAATGCGGGATCAGATGATACAGAAAAAGGTATAAGAATATAAAGATTTTAAACTGGACAACTTGACAACTTCAGAATACGGGCATCGATTAATTGCTATTATATGAGCCCTAGAAGAAAATTATGAACAATTTTCACAAAGTAGTAAACAATAAGAAAGTGAGTTTAATTATATAATACAATAAATTACGTAATTTTCATATTGTAGTAAAAAATCGTTAAAAATCATAAGATTTTACACTTCTTCTTCTTCTTCTTCTCATTCTTCTTTTTCTTTCTCTTTCCCCGCTTCTATCACTCCAGGTTCAGCTGACGTAACTGAAACAGGGGTGTACAACCCTGACCCTCACCCTACGAAGAAACGTCCACACGCAGATGCTCAAATTCACACACATTCAGTTAACCAATAACCGTTTCAAAATGGCGCCTGCGTATGTAGGAGAGGAGAACTGCCATCCCTGTTCCCGTCGACCTAACTTAGAAAAAGTAAATTGTATACCTCTGCAAATATACAGTTTATACAATGAAGTAATTTATTTCAACGTTTGAGAAATTAAATTACAAATTGTTGTGCCTTCTATTTTACTGCTTTCCTGACAAAGCAAAAACTGATCAATTATTTGAAGCGAAACATTTGTTGTACTGGCTTAATAAATATTAGTACAATGTTTTCGGAAGTTCACCTCATTTCTTGAGAAATTGTGAAGTGTTTAAGACTTTTTCCAGCAAACAATGAGTTCAGGAAAGGGACTTGACAGTCAAAACATAATGCTTAATATTACTTCTAGTTACACTAACGTTATATACGCCGTAAGGCGTAACATACACAAGATAGTTATAAGAATAAAAGAACGCCCGGTCTGTCGGTGTTCCACGAGATCAAAAACTGGTTTCTGTAGCAGTCTACATTAAGCCTCAAGTGTATATTCTCATACCTAAATCTAGGTAAGTACCATGTATTAGATAAGTAGCGACTCAACAATGTAGGCTGATAACTGACAAATATATTAGCCGTGTTTTACTGAGACGAGGTTCTCGATGCATGGTGTAATACGTTTCCAGGGCTCTGTGAGCTTATGGGGGGTCGTCGAGCAGACCTCGTGGGCGCCTGCGTTTAACAGGGGGAGGTCCTTCGTCCGTGCTGAAGTGACGGAGGTGAGAGACGTTGAGGTGGAGGTACGGTCGAAGAGTTTGTGTGCAAGAGCTAGCACAAACTCGTCGAGCGATGGAATCTTCAACCCTCGCCTAATAATATAATTTCTGACAAACCAGGGAGACTCGGAGATGTATCGGAGCGTCCGACACTGGATCCCTTCCAGGCGGTCGAGAACGTCGTACTGAAGCAGGGACCAAAAAGCTGGCGCTGCGTATGTCAGGGTGGAGCAGATATACAGAGAGCTTCGTGCGCACTGGCAGTGGCACTCGATTTCAGAGGAAGGGGAAAAGTTTGGCTTTGACGCGGCGGGCTCGCTGGAGTATTTTGGTCACGTGGGCTCTGAAGCTTAAACGTCGATCAAGAGAGACGTCTAAGTACTTCACAGTACGATTCCAAGCGATTGGGCTCCTGTTGAGGGAGATGGTCTTGCATCGGGAAGTAAGCTGGCGGGAGAAACCCATTCGCCTCGCATTTCTACGTATTGACTGCCACACGACATTTCGTTAGCCAGGCTGGAAGAAGGGCGAGCTGACGTTGTACCACGTCAGTTGCAAAACGAATGTTTGCCGATCTATAGTGGTCATCTGCATACAACGAGAGGGTTACTCCAGGCTGGACAGGCAGGTCGTTCGTCTACACGAGGTACAGAACGTATAACGTAAAAATTGAATGCTACCCAATTTTACGCTGGTTTTACATAGAATCATGATTATTAAATGTTATTAGAATAAGAAATGCAAGTAATGTGAGTTGATGCACGGTTAGAAACCGGCTTAGCGGTGTTTTTTCAAAGCACACACACCCTTGGCGAGACGCCAGTCTGGCGGTGCGAAAGCTGTACAGCAAGTCACGTATAGGGTGTAAAATCATAAAATGTATTGTATTAAAAAAAGCCATAAAGTTAAGTGAAATCGAGGGAAAATTGAGTCCTCAGACAATACAGTACCGTTAGAATTTAGAAAGAGAGGGTGAGAGAGAGAACTCGAAGTAGCGTCATGTTCACTTTCGCTGTATAAGTTTGCTACTCGCTGTTTTTTGACGAATGGGAGAAAGCGTCACTTTTAAGCGGGTGGATTTAGCTAGTTGAGTTGGAGGAAATCAAATATCGCGGTACTTGAAACCAATGGGAACGCGATTTGTAAATATTGAGTATGGGTAACGTTTGAGGGAATATAAAAAACGTAGTTGGGAAAATTGTCAGGGAGTCTACGGCGAACTCTACAACTATCAGACTCGTTATCGCGCACTGCGATTTCATAACTAAAACTTGCAATAAGTAATAAGTACAGTATTCGTGTCGTGCGTTTAATAATATTAAACCCGGTATTACAGTAAACGAAGTATACCAAATCAAAGTAATTGTTAGAATGAATATAATATAACTTGGTGATAATTACCGAACTTCATAGTATCGATAATCGAACAAGTGCATTCGGAAGTTACGGAACGTGGGAGTGTATTCGGGACGAATTACTGATATTTCGAGCACTCAATTTAATAACATAGTTACTAAGGTGTCAAAAATAATTAGTAATATACACTAGTTACATGCTGAATCAGTGAGCAGGTGTGAACAGTGATAATTAAAGTGAAACCGAAGTAATCAAGTGTTAGTGTTATCGAGTGTCAACAACAGGATCACCTGTTGAATCACCAACAACGCAATCTCCAAGATCGCAGACTCCGAGGGAAGGATTCTCCAATAAAAGCAATTCAACTAACAAGTAAACCAAATTCAACATTAAATTCAGATTAATTCATGTATCTTTTGTAACTCTATTACTATTGGCAATTCAATTGGTCTATGAACCTACTTTCAATGATAATTGATGAGGAGTATAATTTCAATATTTGTTGATCATTAAGATTGTATGCAACTTGTAATATGTTAATGAAGATGTTCATTAAAATTAGCAGTCATTCGAGTTAATTGTGTTAATAATCATTTCTTGGATGCCCTGAGATAATTTTAAGAGTCGCCATCAAGCAGAGTTAAGAGTTTAGTATTAGTAAATTACACATATCTTTTCTAGCTCTAAACTGCGAGGGTGGTAAACGGGGCCTAGGACTGATCCTTGAGGGACGCCTGCGGCGACGGGCAGAACAGAATAGTACGATCTGTCGACGCATATCCTAAAAGAGCGGTCGCCAAGATACGATCGTATCAGATGAACGAAAGAAGTTGGGAGCGGGGATATGGCTAGTTTGTAGAGAAGACCTTCGCGCCAGACTCTGTCGGTGGCCTTACTCACATCCAGAAGCACTGCAACGGTGGATAGTTGTATATTTTCGGCGTCAGTGAGTTGGTTAATAACCCTGACGTTGAATGGTCGTCGAGTGTTCCCTGTGGAAGCCGAACTGCTCCTGCCGGATGAATGCATCCAGTAGAGAGGCAATCGGGCCGAGCTGGAATGATTCGGGGTGGCGAAAGCCTGGCATCAAATAGGATTCGACTTGGTCTCTTGAACGAGTCTGGTGGGACGCGACCAAGTCGAGGCTGAGACCTGGTGGCCGAGGTTATATAGGCAATTTCATGTTAGCGACCGCCTGTTACTTTTACCTGATAAAAGTTGTCGGGTATCGTTCGGCCTAAGGTCTGCCGTAACTGTTTTTTTAACGCTCTGTCGCTTTTTGCGGCCTGAAGAAGATCCCCGAGGGTGGGATACGAAACCGACGATGTCGAGATTATACAGCAACCGACCACGGCCTAACAGCACAATATTTGATAATTTTGAGGATATTGACACCGGGCGTCAAAAGTTATGATTAAGACAAAAATTATGTTCTTTGTATGTTTATTACACTTTGTCGTTGGTAATGTTTAGTCTACTAAAAATAGTTAACTCTAATTTGTTAATTTTTTAGCTTTTTAATTTTTTTCTTCTGTAAATTACGCGTATATGCTGGTAAATTTCTAAATCAATACATCACTACGCAAAATTGCAACTTTCAATGCGCTTTCGAACAGAATGTATAAAAATGTCTCGTAATGCACAGGAATGAAAAAAGAAAAATTTAGTAAATAAAATATTCTGAAAAAGTATTTTAAATACATGATATGTCAAATAGAAAAACAAAAACGTATAAAATGCAAACAGTGTATTTAATTGTCGTTTAATATTAGCTGACATCCGTTTTAACTTGTTCACGTTACTTGTAAAAACGCCGTACCTTATTACCATTTATCAACTTGAAATCAGTAATTAACTTATCAATAAAATACTATCGGCAAATACACGCATACACATTTATTGTTCTCGATTAAGTTGTCATATTTTCAGCGTGTGTATAATATTTATTTCAACCATAAAAATACGGTTTATAATATCAATTTGTATGTGCAAATTTATTGCACACGTGTTTTATTTTTTATGTGTTCGCCTATTAATAATCTGGCAACCTTGGCACGTGCTGCTGTATATTACTAGTTTAGCACTTAATTTTATTACTTTTCTTAATTTTTGTTTAAAACTAAATCCATAAAATTTAAAGCTGTGTGCTTAAAACTGAGAGAAATTAATTGGGCTTTTCAGAGATTTACCAGGAAAAATTGAATTAAACACTTTTCAAACTTGACAGATTGTTTAAAATAAGTGAATACTTTCTTACATAAAACTGTTTTGGTTGGTTGAAATTTAGATTTTTATATCTGTCTGCCCTTTAGGAATGGCTGAAAACACCTAGTATGGCATGTATGGCTGAAAGCACACGAATTGGCATATGAAAATTAAAAATTCACTACAAATTAAAAATTATAAGACAATTATTGTCAGTAGTGTGCTCAATAATAAATACAGTAATATCCAAGACACAGTAGTGTAAATAATAATACTGTTTGCTAAAACGAAAAGTGAATAGATACTCAAAGGGAATATACGTCTCAAAACGTCTCTGTAACACTTTATTGTTAAATATTAACAACAATAAAATTGTTAAAAATTTACTGTTGCATAACATTCTTATTCAAAAATGTTGATATGACTTTTTCTCTACGCATGTATTAGATATTGATCGATTAGTATTAGGCCTATGTAGTGTACGTATATCTACAGTTTCGACGGTTACTTATGTCGGTTACGCATTCAATACTGCTTTATGGTGCGGAGATATGGGCTGATGCACTCAAACTCGAGAAATACAGACTACGCATGTCAGCAGTGCAGCGAAGTGGCGCGCTCAGAGTGGTTTGCTCCTACCGCACGGTTTCGGAGTCCGCGGTTCTTGTCATCGCGGGAATAATCCCAATCGATCTGCTGGCATAGGAACGGAAACTGGTTTACAAGAGGAAAGCCCAAGTAGATACTGCACAAGCTCACAAGGAGGCCAGGGCCCGTACTATGGCTCAGAGGCAGGAAAGATAGACCAGTGACACGAAGGGAAGATGGACCGCTAGGCTCATAAAACAGTTAGCTGAGTGCACTGACCGCAAACATGGCGAGATTAATTATTTCATAACGCAGTTCCTAACTGGCCACGGTCTGTTCTGGGCTTACCTGTATAGGATGGGGAAAGTAAACAGACCAGACTGGATTTTCTGTAAACAAGAATCAGACGATGCGAATCACACGTTTTTCACCTGTGATAGATGGAAAGAGGAGAGGCAAACCCTGGAAAATGTAGTGGGACAGATCTCCCCCGAAAATATTATAGGAATAATGCTGGAGAGCGAACACCATTGGGAGGAGGTAGCAGCCTACATAGAGAAGGTACAAGGCAAAAGAAGGAAGCCGAAGATGAGCTTGCTACGGCCGCTGACAGATTAGCAGAAAACAGGTAACGTTGACCCGCTGAAGGTTTAATTTAAAACAGATGAACGTTTACAGGGCGAAGTACTAATATCACCACCCTGAAGTATTGCGAAAGGTGAGTCCCAAGGTGGATCCATGCCGTGGACAACAGGGTTTGTGGTTTTGGTGGGTGCGAGTCCCACACACCGTAGGAGTGCGGACCCTCCTGCGGAGAATATTAGTTTTACACAGTCTCCCTCGTAAAAAAAAATATCTACAGTTTGGCCTCTTTGTCGTTTCTCAAATCTGCCCAACCTTTTCCATTATTCTAGATTCTTCTGGACTATCCATTCGTTTGCCTTGATGAAATATTGTTAACCAAATTTTCACTTACAACCAATGAATTAAATATTAATGTCCATCACTTACTTATAGACTTTAAGACGTTTTGTGATAGCAAAAATAGAGACCAACTTAACGTGACAATGATGGATTTCAGTATCCCTTTAAACCTGATCCGCACGGTGAGAATGAAAGTTAGGGAAACACGACAGAGCTGGTCATTCAGGCTGGTCTGAGTGATTCCTTTGACTATAATACTGGTTTGACACAGGACGATGGTTTAATAGTATCTGCATGCCGTTAAACATAGCATTTGGGAATGTCAGAAAAGATTACGGTCTACGAAGAACAAAAACAATACTCACAAAGTCGGTTCAGTTTTTGCAGATGATGTTGATATCACTGCTCGATCTTATGATTCCATGACTGACGTACTCGTCACCTTGAATCGTGGTGGAAAGAAAATGGGTATACATTAATGCAAATAAGATTAAATAGACCTATATGACAAGTGATAATATTAATATACCTGAAATCTATATTAATAGCTATACCTTTGAAATACTCGAATTTTTTTAGATATCTGGTTTTAGTAGTATCTGGTTTCAGTTGAACGAAACATTTACGGAAAATTTATAGTCCAGTATATGAAAGTGGTGTATGGTGTGTTACGTTATTATCGAGAATTATACGTACTCTTTAGGTATGTAGACATTATAAAATATATTAAACTATCGACACTTAGGTAGGTCGGTGCGGACAACACTTTGATGAGGATGCGGACGATGATATATCGAGGAAAGTTTTGACAGTGCAACTGGATGGAAAAAGAAAGAGGGACAGGACAAAAATGAATTGGATTGATGATGTGGACAACGATGACAAACTATTTGGATTGAAGGATTGTAGAGCCATGGTAGAGTTGGAGAAGGTTTCTGAGTTGAGAAGGTCAAGCCAACTAGTCGCAGCATCAGGAATGATGATAATTATTAAAATTTAGTTTTTTACTTCCAACAACAAATAATATTAATACTCTGACATCGTAAATGCGTACAGTGTGTGTGTGTGTGTGTGTGTGTGTGTGTGTGTGTGTGTGTGTGTGTGTGTGTGTGTGTGTGGTTCTATGACGTACTTAAGCCATACAGTTTCGTTAGATATACCATAATGATACAGTAACTGTACTTAGGAAAACACAGGTTATGATATGTTATGTTGTGTTACTAATCCCAAGTATCCGATTAAACAGCTGAGTTTCCCTAAACTGACGCTCCTAGACAAAGACCAAAGTTGATGTCACCACATCGTAATTAGCACAGGAAATTGAGAAATATGTGGTTTACATTCTCAAGCATAATTATTATGCTACCGAAGCAATTATTACTAGATAATTATGCTGTTTTTATGTCTCTAATTATTGTGTAGATTTATTCAGGTAGGCCTACATCAGTTATGATACTGGCAATAAGAAAAAAATAACAACTCAGCTTCTTACAACACAGATGACATTTATAATGGACTGTGAAGCTTACATCACACTGGAATGCTCGTTTAATGTCAGCTAGTTCTTCAACAATTCAGCAGTGGGACCAATGAATGGCTCTGGAACATTGCGTCATCATGGTGATTGCGCAATCCATGAGAAGGCTCACGTAGAGTCTGGGCATCAGCTAAGTGCATTATAAGCCGACCTGCCAGCCCGAGGGGTTGTGCGAGACGAAGGGCAAAGGGCATCCCCGTCGCCCGCTCATATGCCGCGTCCCGAGCTTCTTACAGATCTCCTCCCACAGAGACCATAAATCTCTGGACTTTAAGGGTGTGGCCTGCTACCGGCCGTGGGTGTTAATTAATTACCTAATTGAGTGTAAGTGTGAATCTCGGCCGAGGGCTAATCCAAGATTCACCTGGCACGGATGGGTTGCGACCGAGGGCGCTAATGAGGTCATTGCTCTCAAAGCGGGCACAGTAGCGGTAAAACTTTCGGAAAAGTGTCCGTATGGTGGCGTTCAGGGAACGGACACGCAGGGAGTCTCTGATGGTCTTGTTCGAAGTCAGAGTGGGCTTTACACGCCCACCACAATCTTCGATCCAGGTGTAGCTTTAGCTTATGAGTCTTAGCCAAATAGCCCCATACAGGGATCGCGTAGGTAACCACAAAAGTGATGATGATGAGTTTCCCTAGGTTGCGGGTCATTGAATGGCTGCAAAGCAGGTGACGGAGTTTATAAAGATGAGTGGCAGTTTTGCGGGCCACTTGCTCGGAGTGCGTCCGCCATGTGAGACGACGATGCAGGTGTAGCCCGAGGTACTTAACAACGCGAGACCAGGGCAGGGTAATATCGCCTACTTACAGTTTGTGGGGAGCTTTCTGCGTCTGGAGAAAACTACGGCTGTGCTCTTGGCCGCGTTGATAGCGAAACCTCCATTTCTCTGCCCATTCAACGTAGGAGTCTAGCTGTTCCTGGAGCCAGATAATGGCTGTCTCGGCCCGTCAATCGTCGCCATAGATTTGCCATGTTGTCGGCGAGCATGGCCAACCTGGTTCCGGGCAACTCGGGCACGTCGCTAACGTACACAGAGAAAATCAGGGGGCCCAAGACGCTTCCCTGAGGGACAGCAGCCGTAATAGCCCATATATAATGTACTGTAACGCTTACGTGACACATAGGCCTATAACTTGCGTAGAGTCGGCGTGACGCTTGTCACGTTCTGTGTAATCAACAGGATGAAGCGATATTCTTCACTTCTTTTCTTAAGCTGGCGAATAAAGAATTATCCCCTAGTATAGTATAATGTAATTTGTACTAAAAGTCTTTACATCACTGGAATGATCGTGTGTACATATTGTCAGTTGGTTCCTTTACAGTTCAGCAATGGGGCCAATGAATGGCTCCGGAACATTGCGTCATCGTGGTGAAAGCACAGTACATGAGAAGCGTCACGCGTCAGCGTTATAGTGTAGTAAGCCAACCCCATCTTTCCGCTCTAAGAAAAATGAGTGTAGATCGCTCAGGAGTACTTTATTATAAGTCAGTACAAATAGCAGGATATGCTGACGATATAGCCATCATAACCCGATCAAGTACAAAAGAGGTAGGACTATCAATAAATGTAGATAAAACCAAAATTATAAGTCAGACAAGGTCTACCTGACCCAGGCAAAATTTTATTATTGAAAAGATTGTATAGAAGCAGTCAGAGGTTTCACTTACATAGGAGCGACGATATCTGAAGATGGAAATGCAGAGGTAGAGATAAGGAGAAGGATAACTAGCCAGCAAGGCCTACTTCGCGCTTATCACCACCTTTAAGTCAAGAGTTATACATAGGTAGACAAAATGTGCATATACAAAACTATTCTATGGCCCCATCCTGTTCTAAAATGTGACCCATCCTGTTCTATGGAAATAAAACCTGGATATTAATACAAAGAGCAATTATTGTACGCCTGAATATATTTGAAAGGAAGCTCCCTGAGACGGATCCTGGGCCCCATATATAGAAATGGGAAATGGAGGATACGCATAATGATGAGATGTGTTGTCACTTCAACGAACCAACTGTAGAAGTGTACGTAAAACTGAGGAGACTGAAATGGGCTGGCCATGTCGTAAGAATGGATGACAAACGAATACATAAAAGAGTTCTTATGGGGACTATGAATGGCAAAAGACGAAAAGGCCGTCCACGGAAAAGATGCGAAGATGCTGTCGATGTGGATGCAAGAGAGATGTTGGGAGTGCGATGATGGAAGTCCTATTCTATTGATAGAGAGAGGTGGAGTGACCCGACCTCGGGATAGAGGAGGCCAAGGCTCGACTTCCGGCTGTAGCGCCATAGGAGGAGGAAGATCTTTCTTCTCTCTTACTATTTGCTCTATTCTCTCCTCATAAACTTCAATTTCAAAGATCTTCCTTTCTTTCTTCTTCGTGGGTCGGAAGTCTGTTACTTTCTTTATCCATCATCCTGAATCTTCTCTTTATATCTGTACGTACCACATTAGCTATTTCCTCTACAACGTTATACGCTATTTCCTCTTTCAATATAAGCTATGTTCTTATTCGGTTTTTATCTTTTTAAAGTCGGTCTATCCGAATAGCTATACTTATTTTTTCATCAGAATGTCTATTTATGTAGCTTTAATTGTATTACTTTTTTTTGTTCAGCACTTTGGGAGTTTTGGGGACTAACACCCTCCCCCAATGGAATAAAGAAAATTAAAGTGCAACAAATCTCGATAAGTTCTGGTAAAAATGTAGTCAAGTCGAATTAAGTCTAACTACTTATGTGAGTACGACGCTTTTTAAAATTCTATATGCTACAGCGGTTTTGCGAGTACGACATAGTTTTGTCTAAACAATGTTAGTTTCATGGTGGAGGAGTAATTTAAATGTGTAAGATTACCCACTCCTACACTCCTACTCCGTCCTTTACTCGCTCCTAGCGAGTAGGGTAACGGTAGCTTTCGAATGTTTATCCAGCACGGGCTATATCCAATTCACGATACTTTTAGCGCAGTAATTTATTTATAGTGGAATGATCATTACAGGCGTTACAGGCCGGATGCCTAACGTCAGAAGTGAAGAAGGCGTTGAATGGTAACAGGTATAAACTATGCGTCGTTGTCTCGGCTCTGAATTTAACCGTTTACTTCAAATACTATACCTCTTACAGTGCCAATAATCCCATGAATATGTAGTTACTAAGTCTAGATCAGGGTTGTAACGTTCCGTCCGTCTTCAGTGCGAGTGGCGACTGGTTAAGATAGAGTGACAGACAAACGAAACTACACCGACTACGGGGAAATCAAATAAAATAAACTAAAATGTGATTCAGCAAGCCACATTATTTTTGTCCCTTGTACGCGGGACTTTGGAAGACCAAATCTTACGATCACGTTACAGTTAAAAATGTTTTAAATACCCAACCAGTGAAACTCAGGAGACGGAAGGGAATCTTTTGATACCCGACTCTTTCGTCAAAATAAGTCCAGCCGAGTACAAAAATTTTAAATTACTCTTGGAAAGGTTACACTCCTTTGCCTGACGCTAAAAAGTTCCACAGCTGCGAACGACAAAACATAAATTGCAAACCTGCAATCGATAAAAAAGTTGTTACATTTAAAGAAATAAAATCAGCGTTATTTCTAATGCGTCACAAAATCATAACGCAAATGTCAGCGTTGTCGATTCTGCCGATACCAGCAAATATTATTTATAGTGATTAGTGTTGACTCCCTTTATTACCTTCTGCAGTTCTGCACAATTATCGATTTTTTATTACCTACTGTAAACTACATACAGAAATTTCTAATGCGTCACGAAGTCATACGTAAATGTCAGCGATGTCGATTCTGCCGATACCAGCAAAATATTATTTATAGTGATTAGTGTTGTCTTCCTTTATTACCTACTGCAGTTCTGCGAAATTATTGATTTTTTTTTACCTACTGTAAACTACATACAGAAATTTCTAATGCGTCACGAAGTCATACGTAAATGTCAGCAATGTCGATTCTGCCGATACCAGCAAAATATTATTTATAGTGATTAGTGTTGACTTCCTTTATTACCTACTGCAGTTCTGCGAAATTATTGATTTTTTTTTACCTACTGTAATTAAACTACTTTAAGAAAAGATATAAAGTGATACGTGTGGGACCAAAAAGAATTTGTCGAGTGACCAAAAAGAATTAGGGTGGAATAAAAATAAACCCAAGAAGGGTATTTTACAAACTCCTCTATATCTGACACATGTGCCTCACAGTCATAGTCGCAAGAAACAGTGCCAGTATTGAGCCGTTACAGTCTAATAGTTCACAATTCACGCTCAATATGCGCGTGTTCAGTTTACACACACGCACACACACACACACACACACACACACACACACACACACACACCTCCTTCATTCCCATGACATTCCTCTTATTTATTTTAATGTATTCATTTTTTTATTTCTATTGTGTTCATTTTTTAATTATTTTGAATAAGGGATCATTTAGGAAATATTTCGAAGGATAAAAGGTGTTAATTGCCTTTATTATGTCTGAAAACATAATAAAGTTCTTTGTTCGATACATGTAAATAAAGTGCTCCACTGATACTCAGTAAGGTATGTCTCGAGTCTCGAGACACCAATCGTACCTACTTTTCTCTTTAACTTAGACCACAAGCGTTCGATGGCTTGTTAGTGGATCGCTCTGTTCTGTGGATCTACAAAATTAAACCTATGATTTACATAGAAGTGGTTGAAGATTGCGTGTTTTAACTTATTGCAGCCTCTCCATCTGTTTGTTACAATTGTAGTGCGAGTTAATACATAAGTAGTTAAACACCACTCAAGATAGTTAAACACCACTGTGTTCGTCTGGCTACCTTGAATAAATCACGCTTTTCACATCAACATTAAGCAAAGATTCCTATTCCCCCTTTTTATTTAAATACTTATTTTATTACTTGATAATTTCGTAAACTTAAAAAAATAAGTTTACTGTGTGTGTGTGTGTGTGTGTGTGTGTGTGTGTGTGTGTGTGTGTGTGTGTGTGTGTGTGTGTGTGTGTGTGTGTGTGTGCGCGTGCGTGCGTGCGTGCGTGCGCGTGCGTGCGTGCGTGCGTGCGTGCGTGCGTTGTTGGCCCGCCAGTCTTCCAAGATTTTTCAATTCGGCCCTCAAGTGAAAAAGTTTGGAGACCCCTGACATAGACTATTAACAATTCCAAATGTCCGCTCTACTAATGATCTCCACAACCTTCCCCACGTAAAGGAAGAGTGTGCTTGAAAGCAAAGAAGCCTATTTGCTTGAATAGAACACATATTATGGTAAGCTTTGTTCGCCGTTCCAACCAAGATTTATAATTTTAATGTATACTGAATAAATTCTTCTTTTCTGAAGCGATTTGAAAACTTGCCACCCAATTGTTAAAAAAGTTTTTGGTTAACTTGCCACCCAATTGTTAAAAAAGTTTTTGGTTTTACATTTCACGTAACTGAAATTTACGTAATTTACAACTACGTAAGACAATGTCTTACGAAAGCATGATATAGAAGAAAGTTATGGAAAATTTATGCAGGGTTCACACGCAACAAAAACCTGCACGCATACGTACAAACATTCAGTTGGCCAATAATAGTGTTACGACGGGCTCACTGATCGTCGCATGGTACACTGGAAAACAAAATACACACACCAAGTAAGTCACTAATAACCGGCTTTAACGAGTCACAAATAACAATTTGAAATCAACAAGATACTCTCATACAGTAAATCTTGTTAACTTTGTCCACACTCAATAATAACGTCAACTAATTATAACACAATAATTATAAGTTCCGCAGAAATTATAACACAATAATCACTTCCCGTAACAACCACTTCGATCCGCACTTGAATAACTCGCCCAACGTAACTAACTTCTAAGCGGCAGCTTTTGCTTATAGCCTATATAGCTTGCAGATGTTCCAGAACAATGTTCCATAATTTGCGTCCACAAGCACTCGAAAAGTCTAGGAGGTCCTTTAGTGCGGCCTTGACAGAGACACGCACCTGCTCGGCTAGCCGAGAAACGTGTAGAAAGACGCTCTCGACTGCTCGACTCTCTCATTACGATAGTGTTCCGTACTGACACGCCTATGTTGGTAGTTGCCGGAAACACTGATGAGAATTGAATTATCTAAATAGATTTATACAGTCTGCCTATGCGGAGACATTTAGCAGTGTGGCAGATGTATTTGTGTAATACGTGTTTCAGTAAAACATGAGGCTCGAAAACTTATGAATCTTTATGTAACTGGCAACAAATCGAGGATAAGACTAAGGAAAGCCTATTGCAACAGTGTTGCAAGAAATTCTGAGCATCCTTTAAGTGTGAGGACAGGACCCGTTACGAATCAGGATTTTATTTCCATCTCACGTAACTGAAATTCACGTAATTTACAACTACGTAAGACATAAATATTGTCTGTCAAACTGAAATCGGACGTTTCAATCAAATGCATTTGTATTCGTTGGTACGAAATTTGCATAATGCTATGGAATTACGCAACGTTCTCGAAACGTCGGCGGGTGTAGGTATATGAAATCTAACCTGTGACAACAGGTTATCTATATAAATCAACAAGTGGCAAGGTGTTCACCAGTAAAACCACAGTATACTGTGGCAAAGGCACGAACACCTTGTCAGTTGTTTCAAAAGCGTTCCACTGAAGATGGCCTCCAGAGGTGAGGCCGAAACGTCTGATAATAACATCCGTAATAACATGATAATTATAGTAGACCATGGGTGGCCTCACAGCCCGGATCTTAATTTCAATAATTTCTACAAAATGCCTGTATTTTTAATAGTTGAGTCCATTTTTATAAAACTATGCCTATTCTTTATTATGTAAAGTAGGTACTGTTTTGTACTATTTTAAATATTACAACGAATAAATAGTAGATTAGGTGACAGATTTAATAACTAAAACAGTTTGTCTTAGAAAATAACTAAATAATAAACAGAATTAACACTGTTGCACACCACTATAGAAAATTACAACGAGGTTATTTCCGATCTGATGATGAACTGTGAAGCTTGAAAGCGCTAATCGGAATAACTTTTCTGTAGTGGTGCGCAACAGTGTTAATTCTGCTTGTGTTTAGTAACACTAACACAACTTTATTAATTCAATTAAATAATAATATTGCGAAGTTGATCAAATATATATAATTAGTCAAATACTGTATTAGCTAAAGAGAGGTCGAGTAGGTAGGACCGGTGTTCAAGATATAGGCCTACTTTATTGAGTTTCAGTGGAGAAAGTTGCACGCACCGAACAAAGAATTGTTTTTAGACATAATAAATTCAATAAACACCTTTTATTCTACCAAATAATCCTTAATTATTTCCCAAACACTCTCAAAATAATTAAAAACTTGAACATAATAAAATATTAAAATAAAGATATTAAAATAAATAACAGAAATATTACTTGAATGTGTGTGTGTGTGTGTGTGTGCGTGTGTGCGCGCGCGCGCGTGCGTGCGTGAACCGCAAGCGTGCATATTGAGCGTGAATTGTGAACTATAAATTAGTTCCGGTAACAGCTCGAGACTCCAATCCTTTTCTTACAGCGATGACTTTGGAGCAGATGTGTCACGTATAAAGGACGTTGTAAAATACGCGTGTTGGGTTTACTTTTATTCCACCGGAACAGCTCACTCGAGAAATTCTTTCTGAGCCCACACGTCACTTTTAACGGCAGGTTAAAGTGAGTTAACTTACGTTAAATTTTAAACATCGAGAAAGTTTAATTATGATGGAGAAGGCCACAGGTAGATAGTAATGGAAATACTGTGTTTTTACATTTTTGTGATGGGTAATTAAATAATCTACACACTATAAATTGCCTTCGAAATTGGTTTTAAAGTAAATGAACTTACAGTTATTTAGCATGTCATACACCGAGACTTAAAAATTCCTACTGTAAGAGAAGAAATCGTGCGCCTCTGCAGGAAACGCATATCTAAATTAGAATACCATAATTTACCGAATACCAATACCATACCTATCCCAATACCAATAACCCCCTAGCAATTAATTTGTTAGATAATAGTGAAGACATTTACAGATTAGTCCATATTTGAGGCAATTTATTAGTGAATATGTCCCCTGGACATGTTACTAGCATATTGCATGGTAAGACGTATGGTGGAGCTGCCGTCTTCAGGCTTAACGTCCAGCCCGACTTTCTGTCTGGGTGTTCTCCCATAAACTGGCTGTCTTACCAGAATAAAGAGACCAGTTTTTCCTGTTCAGATATCCATAAGGATCTTTAATGTTGTGGTTTCTCCTTGCCTCCCACATCCTACGTCGTTGGCCAATGGAAGGGCGTCGGTCTTTAGGGGCAATTTCTCACCCCAAGGGCAAGAGGGTGCCCTAATCTCTACTTGATAATGACAAATAGAGGAGGGACAGCTTATACCGGTTGTCACTCGGTCTCCGGAGCCCCAGAACGGCTTCAGGAAGGGCAGATCATGTTCAGATTGTATACTTACATGTATGCCCAGAACATGTATGCTTAGAATGTGCCCAGCACATTGAAAAGCGTAGAGAGTATCACCTGCCCACATACATAGCTTTCATCGACTTCGAGAAGGCGTTTGACAGAGTGAATCGGAGCAAACTATGGGGAGTAATGGCAAGGAAAGGGATCCCACAACATCTAATTAGAGCAATACTTTATGTCGAGAATAAAATGTTAATAGAAGCAGGGGAACTGAGAACAACTCCTAGAGTTGGTTTGATCAATTGTGGAGTACGACAAGGGTGTCCATTATCGCCTTCTCTATTTAATTTATATGTTGACGATGTCACACAAAACTGGCAGATGTGTCTTCCAGAACATTTTATGATTGGTCACTCTACAATAGACACTTTGTTGTTTGCGGACGTTCAGGCTATTCTGTCGGACTCAGAAAACAGATTGAGATGGGTATACATTTGTTAAATCGAATCTGCAAAGACTCTGGATTACAAATGTCCACACTTAAGACCAAGGTGATGGCTTTTCGTGGAACTGATCCCGTACGGGCAAAAAATGTTATAGATGGTACTGTCCTGGAACAATTTAGCAATTTTGAATACCTAGGCTACAACGTGTCTTATAATGCAAGCAACGACGTTGTGAATAAGTTGCTTAAGTTCAACCTTATGTGCGGGACCATTAGGCGAACCCTTAAGTCAGCAAGTAAAGGAACACGCCTAAAATTCTAGAAGGTGATGGCTCTTCCTACACTTCTTTATGGGTCTGAGAATTGGACTTCAACGAAAGGCCAGGCCAGTCGCATCCTAACGGCTGAATGAGATTTCTCAGGCACGTGGCAGGGTATACTCTCCATGATCGTGGAAGAAAGACATATATACGGCAGGAACTGAATTTTATGAGTATACTCGACAGGATCGCCCAGTATCGGCCGAATTGTTGGGAACATCTTTGCCGAATGAATGACTGCCGCATCCCCAAACAACTCTGGAACTATAAGCCGAGGGGACGGAGAGGAGTGGGACGTCCGAGGAAGCGCTGCAGTGACCAGTTCTAATCTTTACCTATTTGAGACCGGAACAAATCATCCTTGGTTTAATCCTTGAAGATGATGATGACGATGATGATTTACAGACTAAAAAGACCGATTGTTAGACCTACCCTTCAGGCTCAAGGAATAACGTGTAATCTGTATTATCCGTATTGTAATATTTGTATCTTTTGTCTTCATGTCAACATTAAGCTTTAATGTCAACTAGTATACCTACCTTATAGGGGCAGTGTTTAATATATTGAATTATTTTATCGTGCCAGCAGCAAGTGGAAATGATTTATGTTCAGTCGTTTACTTGTTTTGCCATTTAGTCTTTTAATTTGTGTATGTATTTAATCTGTAGACAATAACAAGTAGCTGTAAGTGGTCAACTCTTCATAATCATGTATGCGTTTTGTCAGTCAATTTGTCCAGTGTTCGCTTAGCCGAAAAGATTACAAATTTGAAATAAACTGGAAAAAAATTAGCATGTCGTCGCTTGTGTTTACGAAATGGCAAAGCGACCTGTAAGCCGATTGTTAATGGAAATAACGACGTTTACAACGTGAGAATGCAATCCAAACCACATGGTGTGAAGTGCACTTTGTAGGTTCAAAGCAGGTAGTAGTGTGAACTATGGTATTATTACAGAAAACCCATAACATGTGAGGGATAGAAATATTCCACTTTTCTGAAAACCTCCAGCAATGCTGAAATAACTTTTCCAAGTGTCGTTGAAAATTTCTGATTTCTTGCAGGCATCCGTTGTTGTAGAGTATATAAGATATACCTCGCTTCGAGTTATGACTTTGGCACAACCCAGAGTCGGAGTATGACTTTGTGTGTCACGTTTGCCAGAGTACCACTTTGTAACTACGTGTCAAACGGTTGTAAGTCACGATCTGACGCATCTTCACATATATTTCCAAGTCGCCTTAGATGACGCTACGGCAAGCTAAAAGTAAGCGCGCGTGCGATCATCGATTTTCCGCCAACAAATCGGCTACCGATCGCCGTAGGGCCACGCGAGAGCTACCGTTATCTCCGGTTCGACGTCCCCTACAATATCCAATCGTCATAAGTCCCGATTTTCCCACAGCCTATGAGCCGTTCGTTACGCGAGGGTCTCTTGCGCGCCCGTTCATCCCGTTGAATCATAGATGTGACGAGTGAGAATTACCGTGTTGCCCACGCGTGTTCACGGCAAAATAAAAGACGACCCAATATAAAAGAAAAACACAGCGAAGAAATTATATAAAACAAAGGCCAAACGAGAGTCCAAAATAGTGTTCGCGTAGCACACACAGTATTGTATAATACTTTGTGTGCTTACAGAAATTAATTATAATTGAGTGTTTATAAAATTATGTGGGAAAATGAGGGGATCCAATCTTGAAGTTAGCCTTCCCCCCTTACCAGGAATACTAGTTACGCCACTGTGTTTAATATGAATCATTATTTTTTCACGAATATTACTTAGTATGACTTTGGCTACGTTTAAGTTAGGCCTACTGAAAAATATTTTCAATAATGCTTATACTTTCTTTAAACAAAACGTGCTGCAAAACTTAAAACACAAACACCAACGACCTTTTCAAATATTTCGAAGTTTAAAATACTAATTTTTGAAGTTTTTCGCATGGAATACGATGACACTATCCGCTTCTCATGCTTACTTTGTGAAAATGTATGTGAGGCATTAAGGGGATCCGCCACCTCTAAAATGGCAAATTTTTGAAATTTTTTACTTTTTCAAATTTTCTGAATAATGTTCTGAATATGTGTGCAAAGTTTTAGATTATTTCGAGAATTTTTTCACAGTTTTTTTACACATAATTAAAATGCTGCATTTAGCGATTTTCACTGTTTCCACGGAATCCTTGGATTTTTTGCCATAATTACATTTAATGTGAAGTATTTATTCATGTTTGTTGTTTATAAGTTACAAACAGAACCAATTCAGTAAACTTGGTTATAGTATTTTAACTATCAATGGAGTTTATTTATTATGCTACGCGTTGTTGAATTACTTAATGTGTTAATTTAATAATTTCTTAAATTTATCTAGCCCTTAAGTTGGACGCCATTTATAACTTTCATTTAATATGCGTATTGATAGCACAATAAATTAATTATTAAATATATAAAATTATCAATCTCTGACATGTATGTGTATAATTTAATCTTATTGATGATTCTAACTATCTATGCTTATCAACACATACGTGATATCATTTATTTAATTGAACATAAGAAACTCTTAAAATCTATTTGCATTCTTTCAAACTTTAGGTCAATATTTGGGTTGCATTGGTAATAATGAACGCATGTTTCTGATTAACTAAAATACTAGTTTAATTATCATTTATGACATATTATAATAGTACATAGGTTACGTCGCTGTACCTGAAATACATACATATTCATAATAGACAAAGATATATCTTAATATATGCTGAAACAAAGAAAACATACATACATATATAAATCAAATGATGTTACAATTCAATATTCTACTTATTTAATGCGTTCATTAAATCCCAAATAAGCTTTTGTTTATACGTTCATTAACTACTTATTTCAATTTTACTCATTACTTTTCTTAATAATTTCTCGGGTGTGAATTCTTTGAAAGAAACCAGGTCAGTAGAAGTTACTAGTTAGAAGTAATTATAATAGTGGTTACTTGGTTAGTGAATATCCATTAGTTGTTGATGAAGTCTCGTTCTGGTGATGTAGATGGCTCGTAGATACATTCCGTAGTAAGTTGTTTTATCACTGCCACTTATCACTTTATTCTTCCGGTCACTCGCGTAGGTGTTTGTATATGTGTGGGTAATTGAAGTTCAGTGTTCAATCAATGTTCTATCTTACTATGTTTGCTGTGTGTTCGTTTTAAAGTCAATATACATGTCTAGTTTCATTTGTCGCTGCTTCCACAAACGATCCTATAATTAATTAGTTTGTTTAATGTTTCGTGTTCACTATGTTGTTGATACACAATATTAAGTTCCAATAATTTGTATATCGTTTAGTGATGCTGTCTGTTAGTGTAACGGTCTGATTGTTCACTTGGTGTAATTTTCACTAAGTCTGTTACTGCGCACACCGGTAAAGTTCACTACCGCGATATGAATGTATTATTACGTTTTAAGTTCCTTGTTATTTATCTAACTTCCGAATGATTCGAGTAAACAATGGAAAGTTTATGATGTACCGTCTCTCGCACTTGAAGTTAAACTACTAGATAATTGAAATGTAAACTGTCTGAAAATTCTAACTGAAAAACTTTAGTATGACTGCCTAAAAATTTGAGTGTGACTGCGTAAAAATTTGAGTATCACTGTCTAAAATTTGAGTATGACTGCTTAAAAATTTGAGTATAACTGACGCTCCGTCTTCCTGGGCAGCTAGTTTTATTAATTCGTCCCTACTCAAAATTTTGTCTCTGGCGCGCTTCACGCCCACTTCTTTTCGAGATTGGTCAGTTTTTGATTTTCTCGGAAAATACTGTCCCACTCTGTCAAAATCCTACGTCATAGTTCTTCCGATAGGTTTTTCGTCTCAGTTGCTATGGAAACATCCCTCACCATCAAATTTCTCGCTGGCTGAAGGTCTCTGATAGGTCCTTAGGTCTCCCTGCTCTCTGGCTAGACGATCGTTGACCCGCTTCGAAGAAACTATGGCTATAAACAACTTGTCTAACAGTCTATTGTCTGAGTAAACTCTGCGTTTCTATTGATTCCCATTATCTGTACTTACAGTCTTCCTGGCGTATTGTTCTATGCTCTTACCCCTTTTTTTCTGGCTATTACTAATTTCGAACATCTGCTGGTCGTTGAAGTCACTCCAACTTTCCCTTCGTAAATTCTTGTCTGTCAATTAGACGATACCTCCAGCTGTGTAACATGACTTTAGTTTTTGTCAGCCTATCTTCCAGTATTGTTACTTAAGGTGCAGCGTATCCGTTTCATTGTAGTATGGAGCAACACTTGTTTTTGTCGCTTATCGTCGACTGACGTAATACGGCCACATCTGCTACAATTCTTGGTACGGGTGTGAATGTCCTTCTTACTTTGTTACAGCTGCGGAGAGCAATAATTCTGGACGAAACTTTCCCTGTCATCTTACGCCACCAAATTCTATAGTTGGATAGAACTTAATGCGTTTCTATTGTCAAGTCAGCAACGCTTCACTGACACCTTCTCATTACTCCTTATTTATTGCTCCACCATAAGTCGTTGACACTTGCCTCGTGTGAACGTACTCTGCCGAGGTGAGAATTTAAAAAATTTTAAAATTTTCTGCTCGTTACAGTATACTCTAGTGTTTGGTTTCACCTGATTTTTAGATACCGGTACCACAGGCGTACGAGATGAGAATCCTTTTTTTTGGAGTAAATGCCCTAAAACCACTTTCATACCAAAAAGAAAAGTTGAAACTGCAGTTGGTGAAGGCATCTGTGTGTATAACGAAGGGTATTTATTCACAATTACACAGTTGCACGCAAAAGTTGGAATATCTCCAGGCAACAATACCGCACATCATGCTGAAAAAACTGATTCTCATCGCTTACTCCTGGAAAAAACAAAGATCTACAGAAAAATACAAGAAGTATAGAAAGCTACTAAAATCAAGTCAACTCAGACAAGAAGAGGTTTTTAACTCTTCTGGCCTTTTTAGGCCAGAGAAGGTACCTTGTATGATGGAGAAGAGTTTTAATATCATATTACCTGATATAAAAGAAACATTAACTTCTCGGGCGATTTCCCGAAAATGAACTTTTTCATGTTTTCTCATTGCAAAATATTGAATAAAATTTAAACTATTTGGGATAGACTATTGAATTTTTCACCACTTCTCCCTGATGATATTTACAAAATTTCTGTGCATGCAGAACCATGTATGTAAAAAAAATGTCTAATTTAAAAAAAAATTTGTTAATTCTTAAAAAATTTGAAATTTTAAATAAATGCTGTAGTTTAGTTTTTATTAGGGTTACCATCGTTTGTATACACCGAAAGTTTTGTTGCATTTGTCGCAGGAATAAAATAGCACAAGAACTTTCAAATTGGTTGATAATTAAAAAAGTTATTCAAATTTTTGAAGTTACAAAAAACATTAAAAAACTCAAAAATTACAGTAAAGAAGGAAAAAATTTCTTATAACAGCATATTTACTACATTTATACATACTGAAAGGAATGTCCATTGTAATAAGGAAGTTTTGATCAAAATTAAAAATTATAGTTTTAAAGGTGGCGGATCCCTTTAAACCGAAAGAAAAGTTTTACCATGATAGAGTTATTTTGATACCTAAAACTAAATCAGGTGACAATGAACGGCGCGTAACGGTACTATATCGTAAACAGCACATACGAACAGTGCAAGATCTGTTATCTTCCTACGCGGTCGTGGTGTGGCAATTTACTCAAGAACTTTCTTCCGACTAACCCCTTTCATATTTGCTTGGCCGGTGTGGCGGCCGCCCACAGTTCTAGATTCTTTAAACGGTGTAACAATTTACCTCCACGCGAAAATTGTGGAAGCAAATACTCAAAGAAGATATCGTTAAACGTGTGACCAACTTAGAAGAGAAAATCTCTTCGGATTAATAACACAATGGAGACAAAAGGAAAAAACGTAAGACAAATAATTGATGCCACCGCGTATTCAAGCTACCAGTAGATGAAAAGATTACTATAAGAACGAGATAGACGGATCCCGCAGCTAACCTGTACCAGGATTCAAGGATTCAGAGGGACTCACTGTACTCTTACGTGTCCATCCTTTTTACATGATCATGTCAGTTCATATCGCCTTCTTATATTTAAATACTTACTCCCATTAAAATTAGCTTTTGTATATAAGTTTTATTTCTTCCTTTATCCACTTTCGATTTTGTTAAAACCCTTCTTCTTCTTCTTCTTCTTCTTCTTCTTCTTCTTCTTCTTCTTCTTCTTCTTCTCCTTCTTCTTCTTCTTCTCCTTCTCCTTCTTCTTCTTCTTCCAGGGATTAAGCGAATCACCTGTTCCAGTCCCAGTCCCAATATATTCTATTCATTAATCTACGCTACCTAGGTCTGCCTATACTTCGTTGTCCAATAGGGTTATATTGCAAAACTTCCTGAGGTAACCTGCCGTCTGGCATCCTATTCAGATGGTAATTTATCTCTCTATGTTTTCAGCAATACGATCTTGGATATTGAAAACGTCAACTCTTTACGAATGTTGTAGATTCTTTTCTTAAAAATTACTCCTTAAAATTTCATTTTTGTGCCTGCTGCTCTTTTCATTATGGTTACATCTTCTGTAGTCTTTCCTCAGTGACAGTCTTGAGCTAGCCACAACTCGCTGACTCCGGCTGTGCAAGGAGGAGGGGCAAAGTGAACGTACCGTACGGGCTCCCCTTAACTAGCAAAAGACTGTTGCTGCTTTTTATAAAACAGGGCTAAATTAATTTTTCATTAATAAAATATTAAGTGATAGAACAAAATTCTTTGATAGGTAAAACTTAATTAATTACAGTACGATACGCGTTAAATTCTTGGACCGTGTTCAGGGACGTATATACGTGGCGGGAACGAACGTGACCGGACCCCAGAGGGTCGAAAAAATTGATGAACTTTGTTAATCTCTTAATGTTTAGGGTGTTTCACTATATTTGCCTGTATACGCTTTTCAAATATACAAACAGGTTTATTACACAGAATTAGCGTATAGGCCTACGTTTGAAGTATGAAATATATAAAGCTCAATTAAGTCAAGTTACATGTAAACAATTTTTCAATAACGCGTATTTTTATTGTGTTATTGCCGTTTACTTTAATGAACTGATTTCTGCCGTTTTAAATATAGTAATGGTGGCTAGTCTTAACCTGTTTTTTCTTTTGTATGAAACCGACCCAACCAAGGCAAAATTCTAGATAGCCACTGACCGTGTTATGAATTAGGTGATGAATTAGAATAAATAAAGGTGGGTAGTAAGCCAAGAAAAGTCAGAGTCAGAGTCAAAAGTAAAAGTAGGCCTATTTGAAAGACTAGGATTAACATGATTGGTGAAATCGAGCGAGTGAGCTCCGATGGCACGGATACAACATTAGGTGAACAAAGCTGTGTGTGTGTGTGTGTGTGTGTGTGTGTGTGTGTGTGTGTGTGTGTGTGTGTGTGTGTGTGTGTGTGTGTGTGTGTGTGTGTGTGTGTGTGTGTGTGTGTGTGTGTGTGTGTGTGTGTGTGTGTGTGTGTGTGTGAAGAATGCGTTTGACATGAAATATCCATGAAGATGTACTTCAAGAACTGAGCGAGACAATAACGTCAGAAAGGCGACAAGAAAAAGGGGGAAAAGCACTGAGATCAAAATACCAACAACCTACGTAGAAATAATCAATAGGCTACTTATCCTACAAGAGGACTTTAATATGAAATATATAAAGCTCAATTCAGTCAACAGGTTTCATGTAAACAATTTTTCAATAACGCGTATTTTTATTGTGCTATTACCGTTTACTTTTTAATGAACTGATTTCTGCAGCTTTAAATATAGTAATGGTGATTAGTCTTAACCTGTTTTTTTCAGGAATGACATACTAGCTGCTGTGGTGTATAACTTTTCTGCAGTTTTTCCCGGTGGTCATAAATATGTTGATCCCAGTAGACTTAACAAGAAGTTAAGAGGCAGAAATAGGCAGAGAGAGAGAGAGAGAGAGAGAGAGAGAGAGAGAGAGAACGTGAAAGAGCGACGGGCCACTACCAAGCGATGGTAAATTAGTGTCTGTACTCTAGTCTCTAGAGGCGGTGATAAGGCCCCTGCAGACCCCGCGCCACCGGAGGGTCCCGGTTTTTAGGAAGCCCAGGCTTAAAGTAGACCTATTAAAAGAGGTAACGCCGCCGTCTATTATTTGTTGTTATTACCGGAGCAGTTACTACATTTGAGTCATCTCTTCGTCATTACAGTATGAAGTGAAGTGTGGGAAGTTCTACGAAACAGAATACTTGTGTGACTGTGTGCTTGTTTATTGCAATGGTGTACCCATCAAATAGTTAATATACATTGATTAGAATTATATTTATTTTATGGTGCCCATAAGGTCAAAATTCTAGTAAGCACTAAATTTTACCTCCTGTAGGAATTTGCTATATAGGCCAACCCGTCTTTGCAGCCTGCTTGACTACTGTAAGAAAAAATAATGATATCAGATTGCCTAATGAAACTAAACAATGAAGTTTTCCTGTTAGATATTAAAGCATTTCAGACACGTAACACGTAACAAATGTGTTGAAGTATGTTGCATGTTTTTATTATAAGATACGCCATGTCCCCATAAAGAATCTGAATAAGGGTCCCCTTCAGTCCTTCGCGGAGGGGGCAAAGGACTTAGCGCCGCCACTGCTAGTCTACAGTTTTTTTAATAATTTAAGTATTTAAATTTATCAAATGCATGCGAACCGAAACTTTATCCTTTGGCTACACTTGAGTACGAGTTTTGTATTAATTCCTGCAACGTTTGAATTTAAATCTATACCGATGTGCACTAAAATTTTATTACGTTACCAAACTAGGATTTGCAATGTGTCCGAGTTGGATGCGAGTTACAAACAAACGTCCCGCAAGCATACGAATAGGTGTAGGCCTAATTGTGACGCAAGAAGAAAGTAAGAATGTGTGTGTGTGTGTGTGTGTGTGTGTGTGTGTGTGTGTGTGTTGTGCGGTATAGTTAGAAGGGAGGAGTAAGAAAGAGACTTTGGTACAAGCGTCAAGCACGCTGTGAGGTTACCCGGTGTTCGGGAGCCTTCCCCTCCCAGCATTTTTCTCTACTAGGATGTTTTCTGCATGACGTCACTTCCATTGTTCCCGCCACGGTTTGTGTGCATGACATCGCGTCGCGTTTTGGTTAAGTATATTGTGTTAACAACAAGAACTTTTATAGACCTAATTGAAATAAGGAAGATATATAAGAAAGACATGCCAAAAAGTGATACGTGTTGCGCGAAAATGTGTTCGATGAGTGAACAATATATCTGCAATAAACGTATAATGCCAAATTTAAAAAAATAAATAAATAAATAAATAAAATACAAATTTTTCTTTTAGTTAAGGTAAGTGTAATTGAACGTGGTGACAATTGATGTATGGAGTTATTCGTAGGTGTGTGGCGAACAAAAACGGGTGAAAGCCGTCCGCTGCCATCTACGCAAGTCTGATTGACACGCCATAAATCTAGTGTAGCAAGTGGCCACGTGTTAGAAAGACGAGGTCATTGTGCTGGGTATCTAGAAAAAACGCCAGTGAATAAAAGCTTACAATCCGGAGGAAAGTATACGAGGGTGTGAATAAACTCATCAAGTGAGAAATGTTTCGTTCTGACAAAGGATGAAAGGTTACACGAATATAACAACTGCAGACAGAAAACAATGAAGGGTGTTCCTTGACTGAAACGCATCAACGGAGGAACAATACTATGATACCAGGAAAGAAATCGTACTCGAGGTTAACGCACGAACTAAAGGGATAGGTTTTTGCTGGGATCCATACCAAAAAAATACTTACGGAGAGAGTTGGCGAGGCCTTTGTTCAAGAGAAGATAATACCGTAGGCGCAACTAATTGGAGAGGCAGCTGCTGGAAGAGAAATCGAAGGATTGTCTTTGTGAAGACTAAGAGATACGACAGCTAGTTTTATTACCAGAGTATTCGGAAATGCCGTTGACCGAAGGGTAAAGGACCCAGGAGAAGAAGTTGGTGGGAATCAGAAGACCTATCAGAACTTACCTTTGAAAAAGTAGGTGGTCTCTGGAGTAGGTTGTACGAAAAAGAACCAAATAGAAAACAGCATCGCCGAAATCATAAGTCTAGTGGGGAAATTCTCATGTTCGATATAGGCAAGCGACAGAGACGCGAGAGGGGGTCTTTACTAAATTTTCGAAGGAATCGGAAGTAAAAAGGCGTGACAAAAGTGTTACGGGAGTTCGTAATAAAATGACTTAGAAAATATCGATACGATATGAACTGTTTAACATTTTCTAGCGTTCGAGTTTGTGATCGTAGTACAGTAACTGATAGTGAAACGCAATACAACGGCGGTATTAACAATTCGAACAACGTTGTATAAAATTTTGTCGTGAACGAATAACAGTAACTTACCGTCAAGTGTATCAGTTAAACAAACCAGAAAACCGAGTGTAACATACATCTTTAGATAATATCGCGAGTAAATTAAATGATATATTTACAGAATGTCAGTGAATAACCGAAGTAATAGCAACAATAATTTAGACTCGCCATAAATCCAATACGAACACGCGTTGTGTAATGTGCTGTACATGTGAAGGGCTACAGTGAGGTCCACGCAGACCATTCGAGATTCCGGAGGTGACTTATCATAAATACTCCAAATGCTGATCAAGAAGCGTAGCTTACCACACCTGCGACCTCTACGAGACATGGATAATTCGTACCAAAAGTAAATTTGTTATGTACTAATTAAATTTTACACCCACTTGTCTGTCACTAAAAGAACTCACTAAAGAAATTCACTAAAAGAACTCACAAAAGAAATTTTATTTAAAGTATTAATTTAGAGACCTCGTTATAAGTAAGGTCATGTTGAAACCCATTGAGAAAGTCGTAGGAAGTCTAGTATTTCATAAAATATCTATATTACAATCGCTTTGATTTTAAATGAATCCGTTATGATACAATATGTTGTACTAAACTTAAGTTGATTAAATATTGAAGAATGAAATATAGTAAGAAGTAAAATTTTTAGAGATTGAATTAAAGATTGATATTAAATTTGTTAAATGTGCATAAATTAATATTTATAGTAATAATTATGTGTACAATGAAATATGATGATATATAATGATATTTTGTTAATAAATTAACTACTAGAAAGTAATGAAGTATTGATTTTATTGAATTGAACCCTGAGATTAACAAAAGAGTATTAAAAGTAGAGTTATAAACGTGACCCTCTAGAAGTCTTGGTGAACAGTTTTACAGTCTCTTCGCCTACCTGCAAGTATTGCCTCGCCACTCATTATTCTGGAAACAAAAGATCTAGTTCCTTATATACTGACCCGATATGTCTGAATATAGTGATTGTTCAGGTCACGTACACTCACACGCAGTTTTGCCGTTTATAAATACACAAACTTACGTACATACATCTCTCTCTCACTCTCTCTCTTTTCAATATCTCTGTCTGTCTGTCTGTCTCTGTCTGTCTGTCTGTCTCTGTCTCTCTCTCTCTCTCTCTCTCTCTCTCTCTCTCTCTCTCTCTCTCTCTCTCTCTCTCTCGCTCTCTCTCCCTCCCTCCCCCTACTTCTCTCATGTTTACCCTCAACTATCCTGCCACGAACATATACGATAGTAATTTCAATTGTGGCCAATCATTTGCTTGTTTGCTGGTTTGCGATACACTCTCGACGTTTTCGTACATTGCGTAGTTACATTAATTTATAATTTACGATGGAATTCTTAAATAGTTTGTCAAGGTGCTCTGCTTATTTGTCTCGAGTAGGTTTACTACAGTTTTCATTACCATATAAATTTATATCTGACAGGGGAATTCGTTCGTCCTATGGATGCACACAAACAATTTAATTCAGTCTAACGCTATGGGCTACATTAATTATTCTTGATAATTTATTTCTCACTAAGTACTCTTTATCTATTCAAATAATAACTTTTACCGGTCACATTGATTTTGGGTTTCAAACTTCTGCTGACACTGCGAAACGTCTACATTTTGAACAACTGGGTTAATTTTTATTTTAATTATGCTTATTATTTATTTAGATAAATATTGTTTTGTACAATTTCAATACTACACTTAATAAACAATAGATTCAGTAACAAGTTAATAACTAAAACAGTTTATCTTAGAAAATAATAATCAAATTAATTCATTTATAAACTGGAACATTCATGTGAACGAATCTGTTGACTCATGTGTATTAGTAACCATGATAATATCTTCTTCTGATAGTTCCCATCCGTTTCGGATGTTGGTAATTGTACAGAGTATTTTAACTTTCTGTACTGCTGCACGGAATAAGTCAGCTGTATTCATGCCAAACCGGGTCCTTAAATTTCTCAGCCATGATATTCTCGGTCGCCCAACTGCTCTCTTTCCAAGTAGGCCTACTTTTCCCTGTAGTATGGAGTGCAATAAGTAAAGTCTCTGTTCATTTCTCATGAGATGTCCCAGATACTGAAGCTTTCTTATCTTCACTGTGTTAATAACTTCCCTTTCTTTCTTCATCTTTCTAAGAACATCAACATTAGTTATATGTGCTGTCCATGAAATTCTCAGTATTCTATGGTAAAGCCACATTTCGAAAATGATAATATAATTGTAACATATTTCTGAAATATTTACACTGCTATACATAGTATATAGGCTATACATAGTATTACAACATTGGTTATAATTGATGGAATTAATAATACGAATGGTTGAACAAATATTTTAATTTCTCTTTCTATTTTAATTGAAATTGATTTTAATTGAAATTCCCACAATAAATTGAGGGAGCCCGTTCTCCGTTGTCCAGAATCAGACTTGCAGGAAAGATATCCCGCGCACGGACTGGGTCAGTTTTTAGTAAAGTACAAGTTTCTGTACATAAAGTTTTATTTGTTCTTGTTGCTTGATATTACGGTAGTCATCCATTGTGTGGGAAAGTAACTTGCATTCACAAACAGTTATTAAACTTACTAATATTTTTCGTGTATTATTGCGTGTTTGGTTGCAAGAAAATAGTACTCGCGTTTGGTACGCGAAAATATAACAGAAGAGGGATAACAAAGTGGATTGTGGGGGGATAGAGAAAGAACCAAAGAAATGACTCCTGAAGATAGTAGAGAAGAGAGACAGTGTTACTCTTTTGGACCACAGTACTTACAACACGTACTTCTAATACAATCACAATCACAATCACAGTGCCTCTAAATCCTGTGTCTTGAATGTTGTTAAAGAATTTGTATCGACTGGCACTTAAATAGTAACGGGCAGTTGGAGAGGCTGCAGCAAGTTAAAACGCCTAGACTTCAACCATTTCTGTGTAAATCATTGGTTTAATTTTGTAGATCCACAGAATAGAGGGATCTCACACGAAACATCGAATACCTGTGGTCTACGTTAAAAAGAGAAATGCGGAGAAGAGTAGGTAGGATTGGTGTTTCGAGATTCAAGACATACCTTATTGAGTAGGCCTATCAGTGGAAAAATTTTACATGCATTGAACAAAAAATGGCCCAAGTACAAATAATTAAAAATGAACGTAATAAAAGTAAAACATTAACACATTAAAATAAATAAAACAAATTTCATTTAAATGAAGAAGGTTAAAGTTTCGTGTGTGTGTGTGTGTGCGCGCGCGCGCGCGTACCCCGTGTGTTTAGTATAGATGGGAGTTTCTGTTCGTCTATAATGTATTATTGTGTTTAAAATGAAACACCCACGTGTGTATATTGTTCATGTGTACGTATATTGTGGAAGCCAATAGAACAATATTCGTACTGCTATCGTTTACTCTTTAGTTAGGTTTTGTGCGTGTGTGTGAATCGCACGCGTGCATGTTGACCTTGAATTGTGAACTATTGGTTTGTAACGGCTCAATAGGCCGGATCCCCCAATTGGCCTACAAAAATGTTTCTTGCAACTTTCATTGTTGGTCACATGTGTCAGGTATAGAGGAGGTTGTAAAATATCCTTGTTGGGTTTATTTTTATTGCACCCTAATTGTTCACCCGAGAAAGTTTTTCTGGCCTATTGCTATGTGCCTTATTAATAAGCGAATGGGTACAAGAGTTCGATGATAGATAGACTTCTTAAGCGACACCTATATAAAACTAGATCCCACCATAATACCATCGATGATAATAAAGTTAACAAAAATAAAAATAATAATAAAAAGTATATAACGACAGTGTACGGTAGCCTTTTACCTAACATTATATCCAATGTGTTTTCTAAATTTAATATAAAAGTCGCGTTTAAAACAAATAATAATATTTCTAATTTGTTACGCATAAAACAACCATTCCCGTTAGAAGAGAAAACAGGTGTTTACAGGATGTCATGTGATGATTGTGATTGTTTCTATCTGGGTCAAACTGGCAGGTCCTTCTTGAAAAGATACAAAGAACATCTACCAAGGAATGATTTTGACAAGACCAAATCTAATTATGCGCGCCATCTAATGATGCATAACCATAATTACACAGATTTCAATACTAATTTCAAAGCAATCCATGTATGCGGTAAGGGTAGGTTAATGGACGCTCTCGAGGAGTTTGAGATTTATAAATCATTTAAAGACAAGAATATCAACAATAACAGTATATTAAACGAACAATTAAGGTTTCAATCTCACTCACTATATGATACAGCCCTAAATATAATCGCGCATGACGGTAATGACTGGTGATAAGGATTGACTTAGTTTAATTAGTGGCTCGGCAACTACACGCGCGGTCGGACCGGTCCAACGGAGCCGAACTTACATCGTGTTATGTGTGTGTCGTTATTGTGATTTAGTAAATATGTGCAAATGTGTTTTTATGTGTTTATGTGAATTTTAACATTTGACGAGGATTACTGATGATGTGACACATGTCACGAAACGCGTCTATATAAAAAACGCTAGAACGAAGTTACTGACGGATAATTAAATTATTAGTTGATATGCTTCTGTGAAGAAGATGTTCAATCTGTGAAAATATTTTTAAGGTAAAGTTAAAGGAGTAAAGCTTTTGACAAAGGGACTGCTGTTACCATCGATGGCTGTTACCAACTAACTATATAGAATAATACTGACGCGGAACCCAAATTATTATTGTTAAAATTTATTAAATTTTTAACTTATTGCCTATTAGCTATCGCTCGTTAGAGCTTCGTCCTTATTTATATAGGCTTCGACGTATTGTTCTAATATTATATAGTTAATTGATAACAGCGGACACGTCATGAACAACCAGATACAGGTACCCCTGTTACCTTGAAAGCAGTGGAATAGTCCACTCGGAGGGGCGTCACATCAGTGGAAGATACCAAATTCACAATAATTGTGATAGTACACGTTTGAAGAGGGGAAGGGGGAGATTATCACTCTGACATGAATTTTGCGAACTTTTCCAAACGGTATGAAGAGAAGCTAATTCCTAATTTGCCCGAAAATTCGTGAATAGTGCCTGACAATGCGTCGTACCATAACACGCTGTCTGTAAGGTAACCGAGTACAAATAGCAGGAAATCAGAAATGATAAACTGGTCGACTGATAAACAAACTGTTTTTCAACAGGAAATGACCAAACCTTGACTTTAAAAATTGATTGAAATGAACAAACCCCGCGAAAAATCGTTCAAGATAGACGACATGGCAAGCAAGTACGAGCATTCGGTTTTGCGTCTGCCACTATACCACCCAGAATTAAATTCCATTGAAAAGATTTGGGGAATAGTAAAGAACTGGGATCGCAGTAGAAATGTAACCTTCAAATTATCCGGTGTTAAGGGTCTGGCAGAAGAAACTTTTCGTAGCATAGAAAGAGAGAGATGAATGGAACAACGCATGCGAAAGTGAACGAGAACGATCGAACGAGAGCACATAGTAGATGAAGCCACTGAACGATTATATGGCTAAGTGACGGTAGTGACAGCGACGATATATTGACGATAATCTAATGGATGAAGGAGATTTTATTGATGTTTGTGAATTATCATCAAACGATGTGTACAACATAATTATCATTTCAACAAAATAAAATAAATTAAAAAATAAACACTACGCTCAGATTTTGGGTAAAATTACATTTAATTTGATATCCCACATGATTTTTTTTCCAATTTCGACCCATTATATTTTTGCCACCCCCACCGTCTAATTTCTGGGGGATTAGGCTAGAAAACAATAGGACTATTTGAGGTAAAAGTACGAACACGCAAGATAAGTTTCACCAAAATCGGCTGATGCATTTAAAAGTTATCGTCAAACACCAATTAGACAAACCCATACAAACGAGCCAAGCCAGACGAGTCAAAACCGAGAACTCAGTTGGCTCGATCATTTATTTTACTGTATCATATTTTGCAAAAAATTATGTATTGTTGTTAACAGGGCCGGCCCTAGCTGTTGCGGGGCCATGTTCAAACCATTGTCGTGGGGCCCCTCAATTTTCGTTCCCGGCACATTCCCTATCACCTTATTTAAACTTTACCGTTATGAAGTCAGTTTTCACATTTTTGGTTTACCTATATAAACAGACAATGTTACTGAACAATAATATCTACTCTTTTTGTCTACTAGAGCATCGACAAAGTAATAACTATTGAGATACCTTGTTTAAAAACACAGTAGGCCTCCTCCCTCCTGCTGTGATAACGTTAGTCAAACTTAGCCTAATTAACCTATAAATAATAGAAACAAACTTACCATCAGAAATTCTTCTCATGATGTAAAATCCAAAATTTATAGGGTAGGCCTATACAATATTATTTACACTCTTAGCCTTCTAACTAATAAACGACGCACTTTTATATAATAGTAAATTATTCTGTTGTATATTTTGAAATATTTACACATTTGACAAATTTAGAAAATCTTTAGTTTTTTAAAATGTAACTTTACAAAAAATTCCCTTTTCTTGATTTCTGTCGAGGAAAATCATCAATCAGGCCATCAAAATTAAGTTTGGAAACTAGCCTACGTCATGTTCGTCTGACACTTCTTCACTACTTGCCTAGTACAGTAGTCGTATTACAACTAGGCATTATTTTGACTAAAGTTTTATATATAAAACAAACAAAACATTGCTATTTTTCCAACTTAAATTTTTTGTTAGTGTGTATTTTTCTTCTTCTTCTTCTTCTTCTTCTTCTTCTTCTTCTTCGTCTTATTTTATTATTTTTTACCGAAAGCGCGGCCCCCTAAGGCGCGGGGCTCGGTGCGTCCGCACCGGTCGCACCTGCCTAAAAGGCCGGCTCTGTTTTTAAGTGTTCGACGCTTATAAGGTAGAAGAACTAGAAATAAAGTAGCCTATTAAACACTTATAAAAACACAATTTTTGTTGCTTGTCGTGTAAATTAATTTTCGATAAAACAATTCTTGAAATGGCGGACTGTTCAAATTTAAACTACGTTTTATGCTAATAAATTTTACATACTAAAACAAGTAATTGTCAAACATACATTTACTGCATTTTATTCACGGTCTAATGAAAATATACGGTTTGTACAAACAACTGGCTTAATCGAAATCATGACGCGTCTGAAGAAGTCAGTACATATTAGAATCGTTTAAATAAATATACGTGAGTTGTCAGTTTCGGATTTTCACGGAATCATGGAAGCTTCCCTGCAAACGTATGCACGCGGGTAGAACCGAACTGGTCCGACGGTCAAAACATTCCAAAGATATTTTTGTTCCATAACGAAAGGTCGCGGTTGAACTGGTCCGACGGGTAGTTGGCAGGTAGAGGCGATGTGCTGGCGATGTCCACGAAGCTCTTGACAGCTTACAGATCAAGACTATCCAAGGTGAGGATATGTTGTTACTGAATATTGCCACTGAAAATATTATCGTTTTCTGTCCTAAGAGTAATGTGGAGTATCTAGTAAAAACTGACAAAATATTTATTGATGGGACATTTACTTTTGCAGCTAAGTACTTTTACCAATTTTTCACAATACATAGTGTAGAGAATAGGAATTACATACCGCTTGTCTTTTGCCTTTTACCTGACAAGAAAGAAGCAACTTATAGAAGCCTTTTTAAGCATTTGATAAAAAAAATGTGAAGAAATGAACCTAACTTTTAAACCTAAGACTGTAACAGCCGACTTCGAAAAAGCAATACACAATGCAGTTGAATCTGTTTGGCCTACAGTAGAAGTAATTGGGTGCAGTTTTCACCTGTCTCAGGCCTGGTGGAGGAAGGTACAACAAGTTGGGTTGAGCGCTGAGTACAAAAGTTCTACATCAGACATTGTAAAATGGTTACACTGGGTTTTTGGGCTAAGTATGTTGTAATACACTTTTAAATAGGCCTTAATAAAAGTTCACGTTACTATTATACATACAGTACTACACTTGGCCTACGAGCATGTGCAAAGTAAGAGTTTATCAAGCTAATTTAGCCAATGACAATATTAATATTTATAACATACTAATTATCAGCAACAGAATGTAACAATTACTTTAGTGTACCGACTCTTAAAAATTATCCCAGGGCGCCAGTAATAAATAAACACAATTTGACTGTTATTAATTAAGTTTTTAATAACTAATTTGTATTTACATATTACAAAATTTGTAGATCATTACCTTTAATAAGTTTGCTATAAAATTTGTTTGTGCTTATTTCTTGGCTATGAATTCTTTGACTAATTGAGTCACCAAGTATGAGTTACATACATTTAAATTTAATAGACAATAGTACAATAAGTGTTCATTTTATTATTTACTTGCATGTTGAATCCACTCTGCGCCGCGATGTAATCAATTCTACACGTTCCAGGCGGGTAGCCGACGTTAATCGTTGAGCCCTTATCCTTGTTAGTTTTGCACTAATTGATACACTTGTTTCACAGGTATTAAACACCATTCACTTTGACAACTTAGTGATAACTACACATGTGCCGTATGCTAATACACTTGTTGAATACACAGTATATTCTTTTACAAAGCTAAGTGCGTCTAACACCAGATTAATAACTGCTTATTGATCGACTGTCCCGCACCATGACGTTGACACATTTAAATCGCAATGTATTTCGATTTAACGATTGATGCTGTGTTAAGTAAAACTAGGATATGTTACCCGATTTTAACTTATCTTCTCTAATTTCTCTGCACGTTATTCTTGTAAACGATTATTAAATGTTTATAATATGTAGCTTTCACAATACTTAATATCGCGTTACCGTGACTGACTTACGTGGCGATTGAAATATATTTAATCAAATTACTAAGAAATTATTATTGCAACTAATACGAGTCTAATATCTGTAATCTCTCCGTTGACTGCCCTAACTTCTTACACTCCGTATTTTTATATTTCGCTAAAACTACCCTCACTCAATATCGACAAACTACATGCCTATTGGTCTGACTTACCGCTAAATTCAAAACTACCCAATCTGTTTGACGGAACAGCCCGCGCAAAAAATGACGCTATCCGCTATTCGTCCACAAAATGCGCGTGAACACGTGGTATGAAACTCGCGTCACCTTCCATTTCACATACGCTCTCTTTTGTTAGGTGCACTTAACTTTTACAACCTTAGTAAATGTTTCTTACACCCAAGCAAACAATACAGTTTTATGACGGTCCGACCCGTCCGTGACAAAATATAAATTCTTAGCCGACTTACTGGCGTCAACGCAAGGTCGTCTTTTGAATAGCTATCGCTCTTTACTACATATTTTAATGTTTCCTTACTTCTAAAGAAAACCACCGCTTTCTATAAATTTACATTTCTCCCTGGGTACCATATGACTTTGTCCCCGTAAAATTGTTAAGAATACAATTTTCCGTGATATCGTCCCCCGATAGAATCATATCAAAATTTTAATAGAATTTGGGATTGATTCTATTGATGCGTCCCTAATCCCCTGCTAAAATTTTATATTACTAACAATAATTTGTTTAACCCTTGCTATAATCTAGATTTGTTTGTACATCACATTATATTAATTACTCTTAATTTATTTAACATAACATGGTAATATTAGTTAGTTTACGATCTGTTGTTATACCCTAAGTGTCAACGGCATTTCTAGGTTTGTTTACATACAGACTCTCCGTCCCACCCTTGACAAACTGGTCAAACAACTACTTTTAAAATATTTTGCTTTACTCTCCCTTTCATCTCAACACATGTTACAATGACATTTTGCCCTAACATCTGTTTACGTTCTACTTCCCTTAACTTACTCTTACAATGTAGTACATTCATAATAACTACGCTAATATCTTTTGGAATCCTTATACAATTTAATAATTAACAATGATTATCTTATTTATTACAACAGTATTCGAATCTTACAATTATTACATATGTAGACGTTGTGTGCTATTACAATCTGTTTAGTATCTATGTAGTATCAGTGTTCATGTGTGTAGTAATGGGTCCTTGCTTTTCTGGCATATTTGACAAGTTTTCGTAATTAATTTGGTAATCTTATTAACTGAGTTCCCCGTGAAATTTTCTTTGAACAGTTGATATGTACGACGATTTCCCACATGACTGTATGCCTGATGTAGTTCAGCAATCATATTGTGGCAAAGTTCATTGGTCAACATAAGTTTCCATATCCCTTTTTCGCTTCGGTATAATTTGTCATTGTGCCAATTGTATTTTTGGGCAAGTTTATGTTGTTTATTGGCTCGTATTACGTCGATAATTTGCTTCAATTTCATGTCGGCTAGTTGATAACTTCTTATATTCTTGAGCTGCTCCTTAGCCTCCTTACTGATGCGGATGTTGATAAGATTGATCTCTAACTCCTCGGTTCGATCGATTGGTTGTTCCTCGTCCATGTCTTCAGGATGCCTGCTCAGGATGTCCGCTACGATGTTATCTCGCCCTTTGCAGTGAATGATGTCGAAATCATACTCCTGTATAGCGAGAATCCATCGCGTTATGCGGGAGTTATTTAGGTGGCACTTTTTTATGAATATTAACGCCTTATTGTCAGTAATGATTGTAAAAGGCTTACCCAGTACGTAGGTCCTAAATTTTTGCAAACAGTATACAACACTCAGTAGCTCTAATTCTGTGGTGAAGTAATTACGCTCAGCTCCCCGTACCACGCGGCTTGTGTATGCGACTACTCCAATGTCGTTATTCTCGTCTAGCTGGTAAAGCTGGCCTCCCAACGCATAACTACTCGCATCCGTCTGTAGGTAGAAACGCTTGTTGGGGTCAGGATGCTTAAGAACCACTGATTCGATGAATAATTCCTTGACTCTCTCAAAATGCTGATCCATTTCCTTTGTCCATTTAAACGTGGTATTCTTTTTTAATAAGTTTAACAACGGTTGCGTCGCTTCGGCGTATTTATTGGTGAATCGGTTGTAAAAATTGGTTAAGCCCAGAAATCCTTTAAGTTGTTTTTGATTCTTTGGCTTTCGAAATTCCTGAATGGCTCTAATCTTATCTGGTGCGGCGGTAATACCCTCTGTTGTTAAGCGATATCCCAGGTAATCAATCTCTTTACGAAACAGCTGCGATTTTTTAAAGTTGACAGTTAAATTAGCTTGTTTGATGTCACGTAATAATAATTTTAAGTGCCGTAGGTGCTCTTCCACGCTATCCGAGATACATAAGCAGTCATCTACATATAAGATCGTAAATGCCTTCACTTCTTCCGACAATACTCGGTCCAAACCACGTGTTAAACTTGCTAGGCTAGTCTTCAATCCGAACGGCGTCACTGTGTACCGATAGCACTTGCCTTCGTACAAAAACCCAGTAAAATCTCTACATTCCTGATGCAATGGGATTTGCCAAAACGAGCTACGGAGGTCAATTGTGGACATGACTTTAATGTTACCACATGTTGCCAGTATCTCGTTAATTGGAATGGCTCCCTCATGGTCTGGAACTGTTACTGAATTCAGCTTACGGGCGTCCAAACATAATCTAACCGTCTGGTCTTTCTTTACGACAGTAACCATAGGGTTGACGTATGGACTCTGGGCCCTTTCAATAACACCATGCGCCTCCATTTTCTGGATTTCTGCCTTCACTGCTTCCTTGTATCTCATCGGAATCGGCCAACCTTTCTGACAGTAGGGTGTCCGATCGGTGACTTCGAATTTATGTTGATACGAGTTAATCCTACCTGGCGTATCCCGGAATACCATTTTATTATCCATCAAAATATGCTTTAGCTCGCTCCGTTCAGCTTCGGTTATGTCTGTGATAGTTTGTACCTTCTGTCCAATCAATTCTTCGATCTCTTCATCGGCAGATGCGAGTTCTACTCGTAGTATCTCCGCTGTAGTTCCTTCCTGGTTTTTGTCTCCCTGAATGATTAATCGTTTGTTGTTCAGGTCGATCACACACCCATTTTCTTCCAATAACCCTATGCCTAAGATACAATCTTTTATTAATTCTGGGACAACTACGAAGACACTATCGACTCTTAAACTTTCGATTTGGACAGTTAATAGGATTTGTTGTGTAACCCTTTTTGACTTATTGCCGGTTGCACCCTTAATTACGGTATTCGACAATTTTAACATTTCTAGATCACCCAATTCCTTTTTATTGTCTTTAAACCACTGTTCTGAGACAGCGTTTAATTGGCTCCCGGTGTCCAATAAGGCGCATGTAGACACACCGTTCAACGAGACACTTACTTCCGGACATTTATTAACTTTACATGTTATGTTGACATCATCATCATCCATTAAATCATCTCTTAAATCTACAAAAGTAGTGTTAATATATTTACTAATATTACTTAAGTCTACTTCATATTTACAGAACTTAGCTAGTTTTTTGGCATAACGGTATTAACTTTGTTACCGTTCGCACCGCTGGTCGATGGAATAGGTTCGTTCTCATTTTTAAACTTGTTTGTTCGTTTGGGGTAGTGTGAAGTGACTGGCCTACTTTCACTTTCATTTGCGCGCCCGTGCTCAGCTGGTCGCTCTCTCTCCTCTTCACCCCTCGTCCATGATTTACGATCTCGCCGTCCGTCATAGTACCCTCGGCTCGCCTCTCTGGTGTCACTTCTCAGACTCATAAATTCTAACAAGACCTGCTCGAATTCATTGATTGTCACTACACCACGAGTAATTATCGCAACTCTTATTTCATGCGGATAATGTTTAGTAATTTTTCTAATTAAATACTTATCAGGTATTGGCGGAATTAATTGACGATTTTCTAACAGTTTACGCTCTAAATACTGGATCATGTTCATTCCATTCTCGGCGTGATACCTTCCGAATTCCAGTTCATTGCGTACTCTCTCTTGAATGACGTCATTCCAATATTTACTTATAAATGCGTCAGTGAAGTCCACAAAATTGTTAATGTTATATTTTACTAACCTCCACCACACTGCTGCCTCTCCTTCAAGATGTCTTGCTATCCACTTGATGTTTCCAGCATCTTGATAATGTTCTCTGAATATTTCATTCAATTCTTTAATAAATTCCATCGGGAAATCACCCGTGCCATTATATTTTATGTCCTTCACCTGTTCGTTTGTCATGCTCCGATTGCATGGTGTATTGCTTATTGACGCTAGTTTAGTTCGTACTTCCTGTTGTATTTGTTGTAATTTAAGGTGTGTCTCGTCAGACTTGCTGTTGATTTTAGTTTCCAACTCTTTCAGTTTTTCGACCTTTATTTCATTTATAGCTGCCGTGTTATCTGCACATCTTTGATTGTTTACACTTACTGTTTCAATAATTATTTCAAAATTATTATTGTATTTTTCGTCAAGTTCTTTAATTTGTTGTGTTGTATTGGCACTAATTTCGGTACTAATCTTATCACAATTTTCTTCGATCTTATTATCAATATCTACTCTAAACTCCTGGAGAACTTTTTGGTTATTTGCTCTCTCTTGATTGAGTTGCGTGAATACTTCGTTTCTTAGTTCCATATTTTGTTTGTGCATCTGCTCTGATAATTGTTGCATTTGTTGTTTGTGTTGTGTCGCTTGTTGTGTTAGCTGTTGTGTTGTTTTTTCCGCCAGTTCTTTTATTTGTTCTTTTGTTTCTTTCGATTGTTGTTCAAGTCGTTGTGTTTGTTGTAATAGTTGTTCTTTTGTTTCTTTCGATTGTTGTTCAATTCGTTGTGTTTGTTGTACTAGTTGTTGGAGTATTGTACATATATCGGTGTCTTTGTTTTTCTCTGGTAATGTCTGATATACTGGTCTCTCTCTAACCTCTACTAGTGTTTCTTGTGTAATATGTTGTGTTTCTGCATTTTCTTCGTTCAGTCCCCGCGTCCTTGACTCTTCATTCCCCATTGAAATGTGTGCGATCGTCTGCGAATCTCCTATCTGATTGTTTATATCGAAGTCCATTTCGTTACCGTGGGATGTTGTTTCTGTATTCATGTTATTGTTTTCTCCGTGCGTGTTGTTCTGTGTGTTAATGTTTTTCCTACTCTTACTCCGCGTAATCATACAACTATATCTTATATTATCGTTATTCTTAATTCTATTTTATTCTTATTTTACTATTCTATTAGTGACTCAATAGTCCCACGTTCCGGGCGCCAGAATGTAATACACTTTTAAATAGGCCTTAATAAAAGTTCACGTTACTATTATACATACAGTACTACACTTGGCCTACGAGCATGTGCAAAGTAAGAGTTTATCAAGCTAATTTAGCCAATGACAATATTAATATTTATAACATACTAATTATCAGCAACAGAATGTAACAATTACTTTAGTGTACCGACTCTTAAAAATTATCCCAGGGCGCCAGTAATAAATAAACACAATTTGACTGTTATTAATTAAGTTTTTAATAACTAATTTGTATTTACATATTACAAAATTTGTAGATCATTACCTTTAATAAGTTTGCTATAAAATTTGTTTGTGCTTATTTCTTGGCTATGAATTCTTTGACTAATTGAGTCACCAAGTATGAGTTACATACATTTAAATTTAATAGACAATAGTACAATAAGTGTTCATTTTATTATTTACTTGCATGTTGAATCCACTCTGCACCGCGATGTAATCAATTCTACACGTTCCAGGCGGGTAGCCGACGTTAATCGTTGAGCCCTTATCCTTGTTAGTTTTGCACTAATTGATACACTTGTTTCACAGGTATTAAACACCATTCACTTTGACAACTTAGTGATAACTACACATGTGCCGTATGCTAATACACTTGTTGAATACACAGTATATTCTTTTACAAAGCTAAGTGCGTCTAACACCAGATTAATAACTGCTTATTGATCGACTGTCCCGCACCATGACGTTGACACATTTAAATCGCAATGTATTTCGATTTAACGATTGATGCTGTGTTAAGTAAAACTAGGATATGTTACCCGATTTTAACTTATCTTCTCTAATTTCTCTGCACGTTATTCTTGTAAACGATTATTAAATGTTTATAATATGTAGCTTTCACAATACTTAATATCGCGTTACCGTGACTGACTTACGTGGCGATTGAAATATATTTAATCAAATTACTAAGAAATTATTATTGCAACTAATACGAGTCTAATATCTGTAATCTCTCCGTTGACTGCCCTAACTTCTTACACTCCGTATTTTTATATTTCGCTAAAACTACCCTCACTCAATATCGACAAACTACATGCCTATTGGTCTGACTTACCGCTAAATTCAAAACTACCCAATCTGTTTAACGGAACAGCCCGCGCAAAAAATGACGCTATCCGCTATTCGTCCACAAAATGCGCGTGAACACGTGGTATGAAACTCGCGTCACCTTCCATTTCACATACGCTCTCTTTTGTTAGGTGCACTTAACTTTTACAACCTTAGTAAATGTTTCTTACACCCAAGCAAACAATACAGTTTTATGACGGTCCGACCCGTCCGTGACAAAATATAAATTCTTAGCCGACTTACTGGCGTCAACGCAAGGTCGTCTTTTGAATAGCTATCGCTCTTTACTACATATTTTAATGTTTCCTTACTTCTAAAGAAAACCACCGCTTTCTATAAATTTACATTTCTCCCTGGGTACCATATGACTTTGTCCCCGTAAAATTGTTAAGAATACAATTTTCCGTGATAATGTTGAGTCATGAGGAAGTAGGAGCCGCATATGTGGAAGATCTTGAGCCAACTCAACCCTCATCTCTCAAAGTTGATAGGTTTGTCGACTATTTAATAGAAAACTACATTGACAACAGTTCTACGTTTCCTCCAGAGATGTGGGCATCAGCGTCATTATCATCCGAGCGCACCACAAATGCCTGCGAATCTTTTACGCAAAATTGAGAAAACATTTTAATCACTCCCATCCCAACATTTATGCTTTCATTGAAGCCATACAGAACGTACAAACTGATGCGTACATTGCCATCCGGAGTTCAGCAAAACCTAGAACTATATACAATAGCAAGTACAAGAAAAGGCTTCAGTACTTGGAAACTTTACAGAAATACTGTAGATCAGCCGACCCAAAGGAAAAAATATCGAGGTTGCAGTATATTAAGAGTGAGCCTCCAGGTTGTCTAGTGGCTAACGCGGGCGATTGATGCGCTCGTGGTCCCGGGTTCAATTCCCGGCGGAGGTTCCGTACGGCGTGCACTCAGCGTCGTGAGGCAAACTGAGTAGGCGCTGAGATAACAGCGCCGCCTCCTGGATGTGAATACCGCAACTAGCGGCTGGTGGCGCGTAGTACTAGCCATACACCGTCACACTAACAAAAAGCCGCGCGGTACGCCTTGGTCCTTAACGGACTGTTGAGCGGAGGTTTATTTATTTTATAGTATATTAAGAGTGCTTCATACCAGTATAAAAAAGTTTAACAAAAATCGCCTATCACTCAGGAACAAGAATGACCTGAAACTGTAAATAATGTAAAAAAAAAAGTAAATATTCTTAACTAATAAGTTATTTGACAAAGCCGAAAGGCCACTACATATATACGTTATTTGACAAGGCCGAAAGGCCGCTACATATATTTACTATATTGTCCTGTGTAATTTTATTGGGACAGTTGGTATAATATATGAGCGGACGATAAGGCTTCTTCGATCCTTTGTTTTGATATTTTAGCGTCGGACCAGTTCGACCCCACCCCCTGTGCTAACCGTCGGACCAGTTCGACCCCACTAATTGGTTGATCTCCAAATTCCTATAACCATCGGACCAATTCGACAACACCCATGCACGCATACGCAGTCTTTTAATACAAACCAGAGCCGCCTAGTGGAAGGTATTAGTGCCGGTGCCGAAAAGTGAGAAAAAAGGGGAGAAGGAAGGGAATTAAGAAAATATTTTGTTACTAGCATTATTTTTCCTTTTTTTTCTTAACTAACTTATTTAGTTGTAAAGCAATTTAATATAAAATGTTTATGCATTTTTCATTTTTTTTTAAATTACCGTACTTAAAATTAAACAAACTTTATATATTTTTAAGTAGACCAGTGATAAAGGCTTTGAATTTGTAACAGGCCTCCATGTAACTGTAATGTGTACATCACACTGTAATGTACTTATGGAATATTGCATAATTAATTATAATGAATCCATTTTAGTGTTTGTGGGTTTTTTTTTTATTTTTCTAATGTCTAAAGCATTTATGTCTATTTTTACAGTTAATTTCACGAGTAAAGAATGAACATGATCATGGTAAAGTTAAATTCCAATTACATAAATTTCAATATTATATACAAATCATATACATATATGATTTATATTATAATATTAAATATTTATAATAACTTTAAGAATTAAGAAGGCTGAGAATGGAAACAATAAGTTTGCCGAAACATTTTCGAAATAAGAGAAAAAACATTTTAAAGTAATGTTATTATAAATATTAAATATATTACACACACACACACACACACACACACATTGGTTGGTTTAGTACCGCCTAGTGCAAATTCCTTAAAATATGCTCTGATACAAACGTTTCTTGCTACAGTCAATTTTTTTATACACCAATTATTTAATATTTATTACTATTTTACAATCAAAATATATTTTTAATTACTTGGAACATGTTTCGGGAATGAAATGCTTTTGCCATTCTCAACCATTCCCTGATGTAGTTTTTGCTCTTGCTGAATATTTGTATTCAGGTTAGTTGTCGCTAATCTTTTAAATCGGTATCTGTACTGTAGAATTCTGTAATTAACTGTATAAACATTCAGCATTCGAAATACATTGAATCGGATTTGGAGTTTTAAAAATATGTGATAACAACTTGACAGTAACACCACATGCCGAAGTGTTAGCTTTATCGAGGAAAAACAAAGAGCTAAAATATTTAACGAGTAGCTATCGTTTCTGTTATTCCATTAATGAGGTTCTTTAATTAGTGTTGGCAAATTAAAATTAATTAAATTAGCAACATAAGAATCATATATCAGTGTCGAAGGAAAATTATTATTCATATACAATGTAGCCGAAAACCGAGGGTCTGTGGTGGGGATTAAGGCGAAGTGGTAGGCTTCCGAACACCCGTCTGTGTCGTAGTCATTGCTACTGTGCGGCTGCTCATGTACAGGTGAAACGGCTGGGTCGGTTGTATCGGTCGGTGTTTAGTAACCTAGTGGTATTTTTGGAACAAGTGACGAGAACAGTGAAAACGAACTGCCACGAATTCAACCGTTAAACTTTGGTAAGTAGAACTTATTATTATTTTTTGTAGTAATGCGATTTCATTTCTTCTCCGCCTCAATGACCCTCCTCGCTGCATACTCAACCTCTACGCTCTTCAGGATCAACCAAAAATATACTCATTACAAATTGTAAGGTTGCGGACATTAGCCATTGCAATTGTAATTGTTTACGTTGCAACAACAGGAGGAATCCTTCTTTGTTGGAATGGTGAGTACTGTTTTATTATTATTATTTAGCACTATATTTGTTTAACTACGATTTGGAGTTTTGATGATATCTATTTGTTAGTGATAGATTTATTTTGTATTAACTCTTTGTTCGCCTGAAGGCGACCCGTGATTCTATAGAGGTCGAAACGTCGTGTTTCTTAATTTTAACTCACGATGGCTAATGTCCGCAACCTTACAATTCGTAATGAGTATATCGCTCCATCGATTAATAATACTAATTAAGAATCGCAGAAGTATATTAATTATCACAAACGGTTATTTAATAAAGTTGTGTTAGTGCTGGTTATAATGACAAAGAGAAATTACGCTCTTCACACCAATACGTAAAAAAAATTAGCGCTTTCGAGCCTCACAGTTCATCATCAGATAGGAAATACTTCTTCACTCTGTTCTTTTGCTTTGATGACTACCGCGTTCTTGTTCTTAATATTAACTTGCGCGTATTTTGGAATAAATAACGGCAATAGTTCCGAGTGACCACCTGCGCGCTGTCAGCCACAAAACTTGTGAAAACCGCGTCATTTATGTTTCTACGTAAACTACAAGTCAAAACTAGGTGCGGAAGCGAAAAGTTCGCACTTTTTATTTGCAAAGTTGCGAAAAAATGCATAATTACTTATAGCAATACAGCGTGGGAAACACACGACGCTGTTTCGAGTCGGTTGCTTTTCCAGGGATCTGCACAAAAACCGAGTAGGCCTATTAGTGGAAAGCGAATCCCGTTATAAAGAAGAGAAATGTGTATGGTAACACGCAAGGGGTGGCCTTATTTCGAGTTGGCTTTTTTTACGTGGATTTCACAAAAAAAAACGAGAAGGGTGGTTAGTTTGAATGTTAACCTAACAACATCAATTTTACCTTACTTACGTCAAAATACTACCTGTACCTTATTTACCGCGTACGCAGCTAAACATGACGTGGATTGAACTTAGAAAACGAAAAAAAAACGCGTTTTACATTACTTGGATCCAATAATTTGTTTTGCAAATTTTTTGCGTCCACACCTAGTTTTAACCTGTAGTTTACGTAGAGACACAAAAAACGCGGTTATTGCAAGTTTTTGGCTGCGAGAGAACAAGACTTTACTTACCTTAGGGCTGTCGTCCATTACATGTTGTAGACTGCACATAGTATTACAATATTTACTTAATAAAGTTGTTTTAGTGGTCATAATAACAAACGAAAATTACGCTGTTGCTCACCAATATATAAAAAGTTCCCGATTCATATGGTATATTTCTCAGCTCATCATCAGATCGGAAATAGGCCTATACCATACAGTGGTGGCACTGATCGCGAATTTTTTCTGTGTAGTGGAGTGCAACAGTGCAATCTCTCTTTGTCGCAAATGGTTTTCACCAAGAGTAAGTGGTCGAATTTCCGCTTAACCACAAAGTTTTGTGTGAATGCTTTGAAATCCCTTATAACCGGTAATTATTCTTTATAGGCTACCATTATACACACAGGGAGCATATTTAATTAATAATTACCACATATCTATTTCTACAAATTAATAAGAAATACTTTACTAATAATCATAGGCCTACAGCCTGTGGGTGAAAAGGAGTCCTTAAAAGAAATTATCAATTAAATAAGCAGGATCATCACTGTTGCACACCACTGTATAAAAATTATAATCGGAATAATTTTTATATAGTGGTGTGCAACAGTGATAATTCTGCTTGTGATTTTAACCACTAACCCAACTTTCTTCATTAATCAGTTAAATAGAAAACCGTTTATTCATATTATACGTACAGACATGGGCACAAATAAGCACGCATTCACACAAATGTGTGTAATAGGTATAGGCTTACTTACAGACTTACACACACTTACGAACGTGGTGCCTAACCGGTGGTTGTAAATCACATTTCAAAACGTAAACGCTTCATTCCGTTCAAGTTTAAACAATTCATTTTATGACAGGACAGTATAATACGATTTAAAAATTATCGAAGGTGGAATTCGTGGGAAAGGTAATTAAAAATTGAATAGATTATCCGAAGTAATGGACAGCCGGGAAGCAGGGAAGGCTTGCCTTCCAGTGTGTACGTTTTCTTCACATTGTGATTGCAAAATATATTCCGGTTGCACAGCATATAATCTTCACCGCAGAGAAATAGTGGACCCGACGAATTTACCTGCTTTGTCATATTGTCTCCTGCTAGTGAAAAGTAGGCTAATCATTGAAAGCATCTTCTACCCGTTTTCGCAAAAATTAACAGCGATTATCAGTCCATTAATATTTGCTACAAAGTGCAGTACAGGGAAACCGTAATTCTTTTGGCACTATATCGATGATTTGACAAGATATGTTGGGAATTCAGACCGCCAGCAACTAATAAAGCCAGTCCTTTTAGTCATTTTGATTATCTATTATTTAATTGGTTTTAGTACCACAAAAATTACTCCCGCAGATGGATATTAAAAGGCACCTTTTCGACTAGCTTACTTGTTTTGTTTCTTATTATAATACATAATACTTATAACTAATTTACCTCAAGATATACTTTTTTCCTTTAGGAACATGTTTCGGGAGATCTTGTTCTCCCATCTTCAGCCTTCGCCATTTTGTTTCTGGTGAAGTATTTGTGTGTTGGCTTCTGGATGTTATTAAGGTAGTTTGTTGGTCTTTGGTCCTTCAAAGTTGCATTATTGTGTGTGGTTGTGGTATCTGTTTTTGTATTTTGTGTATTTTCGATGTTGAGTGCTTTGAATATTGTGTCATGTTTTGTATTGATTTGTATTTGTTCTGGTATTAATACAAATCAATACAAAACATGACACAATATTCAAAGCACTCAACAGCGAAAATACACAAAATACAAAAACAGATACCACAACCACACACAATAATGCAACTTTGAAGGACCAAAGACCAACAAACTACCTTAATAACATCCAGAAGCCAACACACAAATACTTCACCAGAAACAAAATGGCGAAGGCTGAAGATGGGAGAACAAGATCTCCCGAAACATGTTCCTAAAGGAAAAAAGTATATCTTGAGGTAAATTAGTTATAAGTATTATAGATTATATACATCAAGAAACGGACTGTAGCAGAAAGTGATTGATATTATAATACATTATATAAGATTGTTATTAACCCGAAGTTGTAATTTTCAATTTCCCATACAAGATTATTAATAGCTGAATAAAATACGTTCGTAGTGTTCTTAACGCTGCTACATGATAGTGATGGTTTAGTATAGTGTTTTAAAATGATAGTGGTGTAAGTCAGTATTTTCAAAATTTACTTTTAATAGCAAATTAAAGACAGCTGAGAGACAAATCTATTGGAATGATAAAGCTGTTACGTTCGATTTGACACTTGTGTTTATCGTAAAACGAGTTGAGAACTATTAATTTACACAGAACTAAGAAAACTTGATTTACGCCACTGGCGACTCATACTTAATACTTCGATCTAGTAGATGTTTCACGGTAAGTAAAAATTCACCAACAACCGGGAAACCATTTTTTGTGAAAAGTTGTTATTTTCCAAGTTTCATGAACAAATTTCTGACGCAGCGCTGTAAAGATCAACGAGTTCAGTCTTAACAACTGTAGGACTCGCTCCATCTTCGTTTTGTGAATCCCTTCCTTGCAATCTTTCACCGGTGACATCTCCTGAGCTGTTTATGAAATTACTTTTTTTGCTACTTTCTGATAAACTAACGGATTAGAAAACTTTCATTATGACTGTTCGCAAACGTTGAAAATTATTCATTTCAGTTGGGCCTACTTCTTTTATTAATAGTGTCTTCTTGCCTATAAATACGCAATTCTGCGATCAAGTCAGGCGTTAGTTACCGAATGTCACCGTGTTCGACATTGCCTATGTTAAATCTATACTGGTAGAACACAGAGTATGTTATTGTAGTAAAATTGTTTTATTGACGTGTATCAGCTCTGTTCAGAGTTTATATTCTGATTTCATAACTGAATCAGTTAAATAAACTATTCCAAACCGGATAAGGGATTGGAAGACCTCTCGCAAGCGCACTCACAACCGGCCCGGCCCGGCCAGGCACGATCCGGGCGGTTCAGGTATAAGTTAATAAAGTTCTGGCTTCCGTAAGTCCGTAGGAAACGGAATGTTCTTCTACAGCCACAACATCATTGTAGCTGATTTTATTTTATTTTATATGTGCAATATACACACATAATACACTTTATTACAATGAATATAAGCCGAATTGTGCGTGATTATTAACGAAAATTAAATAACATTTGCAAAATACTAATTTCTAAAGCCAAAATGAATATTAAATTAGACGTAGTTGTACATCTAAAATATATCACAATCACTTCGTGTTTGGTGTCATTTTCTTTAAAATTTTATGGAGATTACGAACGTGCTAAACTCGTTTGTTAAACAATTCATATTATAAAAGTTGCAGTTACGTAGTGGACGCCCCAGTAGATGATTCATACCCCAGGCATGCGGGCCCGGGCCAGCTGCGCGCGCGCGCGTGTGTGTGTTAGTAAGGGTGTCCTAATCTAACGACTTAGAAACTCCAACCAAATCTTAATTTTTTAATTTCTGTTCTCTTCCTAAAAACTCTTAATATTCAAAATATTTAAAAACACTTATTGTAAAACGTGAATAGGCCTGGGTGTTTTTCATATTCCAGAACATATGTCCTGCTGCTGTTGTTGTCTTTTGAATAACACTAGGTTTAAGTGTAGATGGTTAGGTCTTCTTGCTACGCATTACTGACACATGTTTTTCGTACTGAAGGCAGGTCAGTTTTAATGAAAGATGAACAAAACGCTGGGGTTAACTACGAGGCCGAAACAGTATAGTAATTCGTTTGTAAATTGTACAGTCGTGTACATTTGTAAAATGCGGTGTCTGCAGGACGAAATAAGTTGCGTCGCTGACTCACATAACGGACACGTAATTCAATGCACTTTTCACGTCGACTTTAGGTCATCACGAATCTCGTAATGCGTACGTTGTGCGTCATTTTCTGTACACGTAGTACGCCTAGATGATTAACTCGATTTTATGACGTTTTGCAATAAGACATAATCATAGCGCTGATTAGGTGGAACCTGTTTAAAAGGAAAATGATAATTTTTTTCTTCGTCAAGTTTGGCTCCAGTTGTAGTCCGTTTTCATACCGCAGTAGGTGCTAAAGTAATTTTACTAATATTTCTCCCCGACATCTGATTTTACGTGGAAACTGAGGGAACTGCTGTTTAAACTGTATAAATATTATTATATAAATTAATTAATCAATAAATTAGCTTGATGAAGGATCGGGTCGGGCTTATCAGTATGGTATTGTAAGGAACGTCTGGGGGTAAGGGACGCAAAGGGTAACAACCAGGAGGGAAGACCGGCTCCATTGAATGTGGAATCCCGACACACTTCTGTCAATGCCGTGTCGGAAGGTGGATCAATTGTATATCACACTGCAGCCCACAAAATGGCGTTATCGCTGTGTTCAAGGATTGTCTGTTGAATGGAGTCTGGCAACATTTTGTTTCATGAATAGGTTACATCCTTTTTTATCATCAACCGTTCAGGGCTTATTGTGTGTCCAAGCAGCCATGCGCCCTGAAGGATTAGGCGACCCTCGCCCCCCCACGCGCACTCACACACACACGCGCAGCCCGGCCCACCACCCGCTAATGGTTCTTTTATGAGTCACCTACTAGGCACTGGACTGCAAAACTACGAATTTTTAAATATATATCTTTATCCAATTAATATTGTAATTTTTGAATTCTACATATTATTCCTTGAAAAATGAGTCCAAACACGGTGACACTCCTAAGTAGTTTAAAAGGTCACTGGGTTAGATTAAAAACTTGACTATTTGAAAGTGGTTCTTTAGACTTTATTTGAATCAGTTGTAACATCGTACAAATTTACAATAACTCTATGTGTAATAAACAATGTATGCTAAATTCTAAGTCAAGTACAATAATTAAGAGACGATAACAAATTGCGTTACAATTTATATGGCAAAAATTAATTTATAATAATATCTTAAAAGGAAAGGAAATAAATTTATGCTTACGACATTTTACAATATACAGGTACAATAACAGTTATAGGAGGGTGGCTTCTTCAAACGTGTCAAAAACATAATATTCATCTCTACAAAATTAACGAAGCAACAAGTAAATAAATGGACGGAATTGTTTTGAATTGGTCTATTAAATTAAACAAAAATTAATAACGATAAATATCACAAAGGATGCTATGAGAAGAAAACCCCCCACTTTCCGAAGTCATCCACTTCGTAACAGGTCGGTTCCGAGGTGTTTGAGGATTCTTCTTCCTGGGAGTACTAATTAATATACGTTTCTTTTGTAGAGAGTTGGTGACATCTCCACCATCTTGTGTCGATGACTCTGCCGCCACCGTTTCGGTGTCATCTTCGCAAGAGGCTTGTTCTGTCTCATTACTTTGTACTGTAATTTCGTCCTTTAGTTGAGTATTTATTCGTTTTACTGTCTCATATGAAACACTCTTTCCAAAATCTTTTTGACGTCTTTTAAAGGGTCAAAGTTATTTTTCTCCAAATAAAAGTATTGGATCACAGAAGCGACTATTGTTCTTGCTTGTGAATGTAAAGTTTCTTTTCACTTGCCAGAAGACATCATTAAAGAATTCAAACACACACATAAGGAACTCACTATACTTTTAAACAAGAAAATAGGACTTAATATAGAAAAACAGAAATACACTAGCCTATATCCCCCAATATACTGACCGACACAGAGCTCTACTAAACACTGAGCGGCAGGTAGGCCGGGCTGCACGTGTGTGTGTGTGTGTGTGTGTGGTACGAGGGTCGCTTAATCCTTCAGGGCGCATGGCTGCTTGGGCACACAATAGGAGCATTCTCCTGTTCCGGCCTCATGTTCTCGCCACCTTGCTACCCGTCGTCCAACGCCTCATCTTCCTTGTGGCTAACCGTGGAATGCGATTATTATCCATTCGTGGCAAATGGCTTTTTCTCTATACAACACTATATCTCTTCTCTAACTGAATCCTTTCTTACATCCTCATTTCTTATACGGTCTGCTTTTGTACGTCCCTTTACTGTTCTTAAGTATTTCATTGAATCTTATTCCAATCGCTCTTCCTTATCGTCCAAGATTCGCAGCCATATAATAATGCTGGAACAGACATCGTCTTATAAAATGTTTAATTAGTGTTCTTTCTGGTCTTCTTTTTCATAGTGTTTAGTACTATACCGCAAATATGTAGAAATTTACTCACTTTGGTGGTTAAATCCTCATTATACCCATACGTGACACAACACACTAAATAATTCATCTTCGCAACCTGTTCCAGAAAATTATCGTATAAGACAATTTTTTACCGAACTGGATGTTTCTCACGGAAAGTCATAATTTTTGTTTTTATAACCGATACCCTGAGGTGACACTCTTCAACTGCTTTTCCAAATTCATAAGTGCGTTTCTGCACATAATTCTCACTTCCTGAAAAAATCATATCCTTTTTTATTTTAACTAAAATGTTCTATTTATCAGCTAGATTGAAAGAAAAGCTGTAGCCTGTTTTGTGAATAAAAAGAATATGTAAGATATAACCTTTTCAATTCGATAACTTGTCTCTGGTTATTTGTATCTGTATGTGTATTGGCGGGCGCGGGCGTGTGTTATAGGCCTATATAAACGCTATGTACTTGGCAAACAAGCCGTGTAGGAGGAAACTACTAACCATTGCAACTTTGCAAAAAGAAGTTTTATACCTGTGTTGCCAGGTCACTCAGTCCTCTTTTCCTCATATGGCTACCAAAAATTTCCCCACTTTGTCATCAGAACCCCACTGCCACAAATACGTGTGTTTTATGCAAAGTGTCACGTTTTATAGAGGCTGAGTATATAACAAACGTTTAAATACTATTAATAAATTGTTTTAAGTACGATAAAAGAAAATGTTCTCATCTGCTCTGAGGTCAGCCTTAATACTTTTTGAAATTCTTTTCAAGCATTTAGTTCATTATGGGCTTGAGTCAATGATCACACACTACACTATATTTACGTACTTTCCAATAGTTTAATTCACAAAAACAATTTACATTCATTCACACCTGTTGTTAGTTCATATACATATAGTGGGTGTGTTTCACCAGCTATGTTTCGCCACATTTACACAAATCTCCACCATTTCCCCACTTACCATTTTGAGGCTTCAAATTTCGCCACTGTGGGGGAAAATCCCCACAAACCTTGTTTTATACATTACTATTTCATTCGAGTTGTTACTACAATGGCGATGGCCACTTCAATTTTGTACCCTGTTAGGACAAGTTAGCGAAATTTTACTCATGCATTGAGCAGCAAGTATGTCATTGTTCTGTTTATTGCACAGTAAGAAACATTAGCACAATGGGGAGGGCTGCGGTGTGTAGTGAGACTACTCGTAGGCTATATATTATTCTAAGGCCAGAAACCCTTATCACTTCAAAATATTTAAATGCGCCAGTGTACGAGGCTAGCTGCTCCCTCACTTAAAGCGATCTCATTGGTCACTCACAGTCTGCAGACAGTTGAAATTCATTGAACTTGTACATTTCTACAAGACATTTTTCCCAAGTGGGTGTGTTATATTTTTGTTAATCTATATTAAATTTGCTGAAACAAATTTCATACAAGGCTCTGCGTGTGCGTGTTAAATAAGTTTTATTTCTTTTATTTATAACTGTTAAATGTTTATAAAATGTCCGTGAATGTGTGTTAACTGTTTGAGTTTTTTTAATTATCTTAAATTCCTAAAATGACATCAGAATTATCAAACAAAACTTTGCACAGTCAAGGCTTGTGACACTGTGTCAAATGTTCATGAATTTGTGAGGGGAGAAGCAGAAGCTGGTGAAGTTTTAATAGATTAAAAAAAAAGTTCAAGAGCGTGTCTCGCAAGTTGCCGGTATTTCAAAACGAACAGTTCACGTAAGTAAAGAACTTAGAAAGCTATAAACAGCGGTAAAAATAAGTCATTCAGTTCACTCGGTGTTGCGCCGCGTGTAAGCAAACGGTGATAACTTCGAAAAGTGCATACGACGAATTGTGTATGATTTTTTATACCAAAGAAAAACTGTGTCCACTGTCAGCAAACTTATTCCCGTCCTGCGAGAGTAGGGCCTAAGTTAATTTTAAAGGAGGGAAATCGGACATCAATAAAGTTTCAAAAAGGGTTAGGATTTAAGTGGCTAAAGACAAGACGTAACCGGAAAATTCTAATAGAAACTCATCAAATACGGGCAATGCGGGTTCAGTATTAATGGATATAAATAGATACCATGAAGAGAATAGACTCATTATATATTCAGACGACACTTAGGCCTACATATTGTCACCGGAAAAAAAGGCTTGCCGCATGACAAATGGCGCTAATCGTACACTCTAGTGTTTTTGGTGGCCCTAAAAAGGACCTGGTGGCGAGAACGCTGATGTTGGTAGTGCCGCGCTGAGATGTTCGGCGGCTGCGCCCGCTGTTCGTAGCGTACTGCAGTCCTCCTCTTCTTTCGGCATCGGTTGTAGAGTCGGCTGCCGGCCCAGCGACGTCCATCGCTGGCGGGGAACCGGAGTGCGAAGACGCAAGAACGGCGGCGGTTCTATTCTTCGGCTGTTCCTTCCGGCTGACTCTGCCTCGATGCCGTCCGAGAGAGGAGAGGAGATGAAGTGCGTCCTGTGGCGTGGCGATGAAGTGTGTGTGTGTGTGCAAAATTTGCATAGCATTGCATTATCTAGTGGGGCGTCTTTGCACCCATGGCTGTATTACAGCTTCCGGGACTGCCCGATGGCTGTCAGATGAAAACAGTGCTGGACTTTCACAATACAGGTGGCCTAAAAATCAGGAGGGACACGCCAACCAGTTAACTGAGAAGGCGGCGGAAATTACACGACTGGGGGTTGCGCGGGTCGCGAGTAGTGCAGTGTCCCGAGTCTCAGAAAGGACTTCTGGCACTGGGTCGATTTGAGTTCATTTTATACGTTTTTATCTACTTATGGGGGGGGGGGGTCTGAAGCGACCTGCGATTGGTGGATTATACCACCGGGACTAACAAACGATGTCGCTTCCAGGACTCACCTGGTCGCGGGGTGTATTTACCAAGTCCGGCAATGAGGGAATTGTAGGTCACTCTGTCGGAACGAACATAGAATCTACGCGCCAGGAGTCTCACGGTGTCATCAAGAGAGCGGACACCGAGTCCTCTCCTCACTCCTCAAAAGACGAAAAGAGTACCTCCGGGGGACTTTACACGCAAGCTTCAGTCCCCGGTCGAGTACGCGCTGGAGCGTTGTTCTATGACCACGAGCCAGGTATCCCCAAACAGGACAGGCGTAGGTAATCACGTGCAACACGTACGAGTTGACTATGAGCTTATCTAGCCGGGGGGAGTCATTGCCGGATTAGATAGCATGGGCCAGAGTCTACTGATTTGCGCCGAAGCGCGTTGTCGGATGTACTGAGTATGGGTTCGGCAGGTGAGTCGGGCGTCCACGTGGAGCCCGAGGTACTTGACGCTGTTGGTCCAGGGTACCTCGACGGGGCTTACTTTAAGCGGCCGAGGCCGCTTGCGTTTGCGCGAGTATATTACCGCGGCGCTCTTGGAAGCGTTAACGGCAACTCTCCAGTCATCGGTCCACCCGACATACGCGTCGAGTTGACGCTGGAGCTTAATTCCCGCATAACTTGCGTTCGGCTCTGAGGCAAAAGCCCCAGTGTTCCAGTTCACTGCGAGAACAGGAGAGGCCCAAGGACACTTCCCTAAGGAACACCAGCGGTAATACGCCTCTCCGAAGAGACAGCGTGGTCTATTCTCACTCGGAAGCTACGGTCTCGCAGAAAGCTGCCGATCAAGTGAACGTAGCAATCTGGAAGAAGGACTTCCGTGAGCTTGTAAAGGACACCCTCGTGCCACACGCGGTCAAAGTCTTTCTCTACGTCTAGGAAGATCGCAGTCGTCTGTTTACCCTGGCAGCCAGCCTCGGTAATGCATTCCACGAGTCTCATCAGCTGATGAGTCGAGGAGTGCAACTCACGAAAGCCGAACTGTTCGGGGATCAGCACGTCTAGTCTTTCTAGGTGGTCGCGGATCCTACGCTGGATCAATCGCTCGAAAACCTTGGACATCGCGGACAAGAGGCTGATGGGTCTGAGGTTTTCCACGCGAGAAGAATTCTTTCGCGGCTTGGGTATCACTATTACTGTTGCCGTTTTCCATTTCACCGGAAAGTAGGCCAGTCTGAGGCATGAATTAAACAGGTCAGAGAGGAACTGTGTCCCTCGCTCCGGAAGGCGATGGAAGGCGGAATTCATGACTCCGTCCGGGCCAGGCGCCTTCCGGGGCTTGAGCTGAACAATCCTCTCAGTGACCTCCTCCGGGGAGATGGGCTCCGGCTGGACTGTGATACCGGCCGATAGAAAGCGCTCTACCTCGCGACAGATTTTCTCAGTGAAAGCCGAGTTCTTGGATGGGTTGGGAGCGAACTGTCGCTATATACTGTCAGCCAAGAACTCTGCCTTCTCGAGGGGGCGGCCAAGGGGTTGACCGCCGGGTCCGACCAGTGCGGGGAGAGGCCCGCGTTTACGCTTTCCCGTTAGGGCACTGGGAATCTGCCAGACATTACGGTTCTCGGCAGGGCCATCCATCTGTGTGTTACAGCTAGCTCCCAGTTGCGTTTACGGAACGCCAGCATGTTGCGACGCAACTTGCCGGACGCTCTGTTGAACGCAGCCTTGTCACCCGGGTCACGAGTCCTCTGTCAGCGTCTCCGGAGGCGATTCCTCTCGCAAGCGAGCTGAGACACCTCTTCGGGGTACGCTGATAGTCGGGCGTGAGCCCCGGCTTCATCCGGGAGGACACGTCTACCGCCGAGACTACGACTGTGTCGAATAAGGCAACTGCCTCGTCGACATGCTGGGTAGTGTCGAGCGGGATATGCTCAGGTAGGCGGCGACTGAACGCCAGGCCAAAGCGTTCCCACTCGATTACCCGCCGCTCGTCGCGGACGGTAGAGTGCTGGGTAGCTATATGCACACTGATGGGGCAATGGTCCGAGGACAGTTACGAAATGACGGAGACGTGGACCGGGCAATAAACGCCCCTGACCGCGGCAATGTCCACTACATCAGGGCGGGAGTTAGCCTCGAGGGATAGTACGAAGGCCCGGTGGGACCCATGACTGTGACCCGAGCCGCATCAGCATACCTGCGTAAGCCGGCCCCGTTTGGGTTCACCAAGCGGCTCCCCCAATCAGGGTGCTTAAAGTAAAGGTCGCCCGCCAGGACTACCCATCTGTGTCCGCCAAAGACGGCCTCCAGATCGTTCGACAGGAGCTCCGTTTGTGGAGGCTTGTATGCGGAAACCACGAGTAGACCGCCGAGAGCACCATGGAGCTCAAACGCGGTGCACTCGAGGTTCCGCCGCTGAGGCAGGACAACGCGGTGTTGGCTAAGACTCGCCTTCCCGCGATGGCTGTGCCCCCTCCTGAGCGATCCGACCGGTCGTCCCGGTAGCACACGTAGTTGGGTAGTCAGAATCGACGAAGCGGGGTCAGGTGCGTCTCTCCAATAAGAAGCACATCGGGCTTGTGACGGGCAACGAACTCTAAGAGCTCAGAATGCCGGGAAGCCCCGGCATCGACCGTGGCCGTTTCACGCCACGAGCTCGAGGTCTCGTTTGAGGGATTGCCGTGGCTGTCCGTTCATAGCAGACCAATAACACGGCAGGCTTCCACCAAGAGGAGGAATTTGTCTTGGGGCGAGGCTGTTGCCAAGCGTTCCTTGATTTTGAGGAAAGTTTGGGCTACTTTCTGCAAGTCGTAGCTTGCCAGAAAGTCGGAAACGACGGCGAGATCATCGGTAGGTGATGTCTGGGGAGAACGCTTGGGGGCAGCTGCATAGCTGCGGCGGGGCGTGGCGGTGGAAGCCTTGGGGGCAGGTTCTGGAGCGGGTGGTTGCTCTGGCTTTTGGCGGACAGGCTTGGGTCCAGTGGCAGGTTTTGGCTGGCCCGTGTTCTTGGCCTGAGGTTTACCTTGCTTCTTGCCTGATCTTGGGTAGCGAGGCTTGAGTGGCGGCAGTGGAGGATCAATTTCCTCATCGTCCTGCGGCAACGTGACTTTTGCGTAGGCGGGTATCTCGCGTTTCGGTTCCGTGGGCGCGGCTTTTGGTGTGGTCTGTTTAGCTACGCTCGGGCTCACTGCACTTGGTGGTGGTTTCGGAACCGGAGCAGACCTTGGCGGTGTGGTGCAGTGTCCGGAGTCTCAGAAAGGACTCCTGCCACTGGGTCGGTTTGAGTTCATTATATATGTTTTATCTAATTATGGAGGGGTCTGAAACGACCTGCGATTGGTGGGTTATATCACCGGGACTAACAAACGAGGTTGCTTCCAGGACTCACCTGGTCGCGGGGTGTATTTACCAAGTCCGGCAATGAGGGAATTGTGGGTCACTCTGTCGGAACGAACATAGAATCTACGCGCCAGGCGTCTCACGGTGTCATCAAGAGAGCGGACACCGAGTCCCCTCCTCAAAAGACGAGAAGAGTACCTCCGGGGGACTTTGCATGCAAGCTTCAGTCCCCGGTCGAGTACGCGCTGGAGTGTTGTTCTATGACCACGAGCCAGGTATCCCCAAACAGGACAGGCGTAGGTAATCACGGGCAACACGTACGAGTTGACTATGAGCTTACCTAGCCGGGGGGTCATTGCCGGATTAGATAGCACGGGTCAGAGTCTACTGATTTGCGCCGAAGCGCGTTGTCGGATGTAATTTGTATGGGTTCGCCAGGTGAGTCGGGAATCCACGTGGAGCCCGAGGTACTTGACGCTATTGGTCCAGGGCACCTCGACGGGGCCTACTTTAAGCGGCCGAGGCTTGGCGGCGGAAATTTTTTCAAACAGTTGTATTTATATAGGTACCGGGTCATGGTAACACTGGCACCGGTCTCGAGGCGAACGGCAGATGCCGCACGCGCCGGGCCCGTCAGGCAGGCGCCTTGTAGCGCCGGTCGTTCCCCGCGAGGCAGGGAACCTCCGTGTCGGTGGCAAACGGTAACAGCGCCAAGCAATGTGCAAACCAACATACTTGGGGAAGGCAACAGACTTAAGAGAAAGGTAACAACGAAAAAATCAAGTTGCTGGGGAACCTAAATTACAGCAAACAGATTTATGGGGGGTCGTCTAAAATCGCCGGGGGGTCATTCCACATCAAATCAACCGATGCTCTGAACCTCACCATCTCAGATAATTATAATTTTTTGTGTATTTGTTCTTATGGTCAAAACTAATAAAAATACAAACTTTTAGATTTTTTGGGCTTCTAATATTTATGTTATTGATTTTCAAAAAATCGAAAATCGCATAAATTTGACCGTGTTTTGAAATTTTTAAACGGCTACAGTTTAAAAAGTATTTGACATAGAGGGCTGGGACTTGTACCGTTTTATTCTACTTTTATTATGCTTTAATTTGATATAAAACAACCATATTGGTAAAAATAATTTTTTCCCAAAAATTTTCAAAAAACTTTTTTAACAAATTTTCAAAAACGTATTTTTTTTTGGAAAAAAATTATTTTGTTTATACACTTATAAGGCACTTATATGCCAAATTTCAGGGTGGGATGGCAATGGGATCATATTTAAATAAAATATTTTGTAACTGTGAATCCCTAAAAAAAAGACATTTATTGATAGAATCACGCTCTTCCTGAGGATCTGAAATCAAAATATAAACCAATAAAGATTACTGACTTCCTCTCAGGGTGTTAAGGGTAAAAATACAAGTTTGTTTAAAAAAATTTGTAAAATCACTTTACTTACCAAAAACTATTTTTAAAAATATTTCTTAAATGCCTATTTTAAGTTCTCAGTTCCTTTTGAGAAACCTTTCTAGTGTCTTTGTAGATAGCATATTTTCTTCTTTGGTTAAGGTATACATTCTCCCTGTAGCAGTAAATGGTTCTACTTTCTGAAGTAATGTTTCACCTGGTACAGTTAAAATGTCACTCGGTTGAGGGTAGAAAAATGAAGCAGCAGGTCCTTTTGGGTGTAAAAAACTAACTTCAAACTCACAGGTGTCGTCGTTCTTCTTTAGAATACATGCAAGCCACCAGGACTGATCATAGGCAATAGTTACAAAGCCTGATTTAATGTGTAGTATATCTGTCGTTAAAAAGTCAAATGCCGTTACGGTGTTAGTAAACTGGTCTGAACAGGATTGGTAATATTTAGCATTGATTTTATTTTCCGAGATTGGACTGTAGGAATGGAACGTTTGGGTTCCAACAATTGGTATCGATTCACTAAAGCGCAATGCAAGTTTCTTTTCCATATCTTGATATTCTTTTGTAGAGCAGTACACAAAATCTATTCCAGATATTTTATCAATAGCAAATTCATACAACTGCAGTGGTGTGACTATCTGGCTATTGTAAGGTCTTACAGACTGGCTTTAGCAGCAAGCCGTTTAACAGTGCCACCAAGTCCATCACATGCACTTTTTCCGTGTGACGTTGCGAAAAACTGCTATTCTGCTTCGATTCCAAAATCTGTTTTGTGAAGACACAGATTGTGAAAGTTTTTCTTGTTTTTGTACTGAGCCGAACTACCATCGGAGAAGTATGTAATTTTCTTTATTTCAAATGGTATAGTTTCTTTCAATAGAGAAATCAACTCATTCTGGAATACATGAAACGCCACAGTATTATGTTCCAGGCAGTCAGAGATAAAAACATACTGTAAATGTTTAATTTTGTCTTCCCACTTGTAATACAATGCTAATAAAAGGATGCAGAGTAGCTTGGTTAGTTGGCCAATGAAATGACTGAACTTCATCTTGGAGTATAAATGAGTAATTTTCAGCAAAATCACAATTAATAACTAGTTCACCTGGTGCTAAGTTTTCTTTCTTTTCTGAGTAGCATTCTTTTTGCCTGTTTGCAATGAATGAATGAGTTTTGAGTTTTAAAAGCATTTCCAGAAATTCTTCAACAAAGTCATCACTGTTTTTTGTTATAGATTCCATTCTACACCTATCAACAGTTATCCACTGCTTATACGTCACTTCATCAATAAGCTCGTCTTCAAATTTATTTAACAAGGCTTCACGTAATTGTTTAATACCAGGACATTCCTTACATTCATCCAGGTAACAATTTGGTGAGGGTGGATTGCACATTATTTTTGCAAGGCAACAATGATAAGATTTCAATGATGTATTATCCCCATGCCATACAATACAATTATTTCAGCCAAATCAAAGCCACCCATTCAGACACAACAAGCTGTTACCAGTATTAAACACACGAAATATACATCCCTGAACTTGTATACTTTTCATTCTGAGACATAAACACTATATAAAGATATATTTAAAATATAATTGCTCTTAATTATATTGATTTTTAGAATTTACAAACTTTCTTCAATATTTTTATGAGAATGGTCGCAAGTTATAATTTTATTTCATGGTTAAAAATTGGTAAGATGAAACTAAAAAATAATCTAATACTGTACAATATTGTAAAGTGTCAGGTTACTTTAATTGGTTTATATTTCGATTTCAGATCCTCAGGAAGAGCGTGATTCTATCAATAAATGTCTTTTTTTAGGGATTCACAGTTACAAAATATTTTATTTAAATATGATCCCATTGCCATCCCATCCTGAAATTTGGCATATATGTGCCTTATAAGTGTATAAACAAAATAATTTTTTTCCAAAAAAAATACGTTTTTGAAAATTTGTTAAAAAAGTTTTTGAAAATTTTGGGGAAAAAATTATTTTTACCAATATGGTTGTGTTTTATATCAAATTAAAGCACAATAACAACAGAATAAAATGGTACAAGTCCCAGCCCTCTATGTCAAATATTTTTTAAACTGTAGCCGTTTAAAGATTTCAAAACACGGTCAAATTTATGCGATTTTCGATTTTTTGAAAATCAATAACATAAATATTAGAAGCCCAAAAAATCTAAAAGTTTGTATTTTTATTAGTTTTGACCATAAGAATAAATAAACAAAAAATTAGGACATTTTGAAACCTTAAGGTCCAAAATTATTTTTTTATTGGTTGATTTGATGTGGAATGACCCCCGAGGGCGTTTGACTTGTTATAGGGGGAGGTGGTGCTGACGTGCTAATAGTACGTAGGTAGGGAAAGGACGAGGTCGCTGCAGAAGCAAAGAGAGTTTCGGCAAGCGACCGGACAAAATCAGCGATGGTAGGAACTCGAAGGTCTCCACGAATAACATTATTCCTCACAAACCATGGAGACCCCGACAAGGAGCGGAGGGTACGGGACTGGAAGGCTTCCAGCCTACACTTGTTAGTGGTCGACAAAAACGACCACCATGCGGGAGCAGCACAGGTAAATACTGACCGGAGAAACAAGAGATAGATGGTGACTTTAGTGCGCAAAGCCAGGCGGTTGCGACACGAGAGTATGGGAAATATTTTGGCTCGGACGCCTCGAGCTTTATTGAGGGTATCAGTCACGTGGCCGTTGAAGCTAAGGCGCCGGTCTAGCCGAACGCCCAAATACTTCACCGACTTATGCCAGGCGATAGGCCTCCCTTCTAGGGAGAGGGACAGGCACCGGTAAGTGGACTTACGGGTGAAGCAGATCGCCTCGGATTTCTCCGCGTTGATAATCACCCGCCACTTCCGTAACCAGTCCGGAAGCTGATTCAACTGACGCTGCAGCTTTGTACTCGCAAAACGCGGGGACAGGGAGCTGCAGTAATACATTGCATCGTCAGCGAATAAAGATAACGTGACTCCAGTAATAACAGGCAGGTCGTTCGTGTACACTAGGTACAGAACGGGGCCAAGGACAGATCCCTGCGGAACGCCAGCGGCGACGGGTCGAACTGATGAACAGGACCCTTCGACGCTAACCCTGAAGGTGAGATCACTGAGGTAGGACCGCAAGAAATGCACAATGGACGGTGGGACGGCGGAGTGAGCGAGTTTATAGAGAAGGCCTTCGTGCCAGCTTTGTCGAAGGCCTAACTCACGTCCAACAAGACAGCGCCCGTAGACTCTTTCTTGTTGGCGGCGTCGGACAATGCTGTGACAACTCGGAAGAGTTGTAAAGTTGTCGAGTGCTCTCTACGGAACCCGAACTGTTCGCTCCGAATAAAATTATCCAACAGCGGCTACAGGAGACAGATTCCGACAGATGCGGGCTAGTAGGAGACGCTCAAACACCTTTGAGATTACTGGCAACAACGATATGGGACGATAGCTGTCTGCAAGGATTCGAGGCTTGCCGGGCTTGGGAATCATGCAGATGTTGGCATTTTTCCACAGGCGGGGGAAGTAGTACAGCCGCAGACTAGAGTTGAACAGATCCAGGACCAATTCAACGCCCAATGCCGGGAGATATTGCAAAGCTGCGGCCCCGATCCGATCAGGACCAGGGGCGCAACGGCGGTTCAGACGACAGATAGACGAAACTAGTTCGTCCCTGTCGAAGAGAGCGGGAGGGTTAGGTGGAGGCGGGAAAAATATCCAGATAGGAAGTTCCGAACCACTGCCGAGTGGGCATGGTCCGAGACGCCTCTACGAACGGTGAATTGAGTCTCCATGCAGTCGGCGAAGACCTCAGCCTTGCCTTCCGATGAAGAAACAATGCCGTTCGGGGTATTCTACGGGTTGCGAGTACGCTTCTCGCGGGTAAGGCGACTCGTTGCTCTCCAGACGGAAGCGTGGTCGACTTCAAGGGACTCAAGATACGAGTCCCACTGATCAGAGTTTACGTCCCGCAGAAGCTGCTGGACATAAAGAGACTGGGCCTGAAACCGTCGTTTGACGGCGGGATCTCGGGTGCGTTGCCATCTGCGGTGGAGCTTGCGCCGAAGCCAGATGGCGTGGATAGCTTCCGGATGAAGGGTCGATTTGCGATTGTTCACCTCAACGTTGTATGTGTGTCGATCCATGACACCTTGGACCAACTCCTGAAGATGAGTGGCACGGAGATCCAGATCGTCACGAGTGGCGATCGGGTCCGCTGGGACAGATGGTAACCTTCGAGAGAGCTCGTCGTGATAGGAACGCCAGTTGACCCTCCTAGCAGGACCAGCGGGAGGTCGGGGTGAAGCCGACACATCTCGAACAGTTATTAGCAGGGGATTGTGATCAGACGAGAAGTCTGACACAGACGAGACCTGGATGTTATGGGCCACGTTCCTGACTACAACTACATCAAGAACGTCCGGTTGGTGACCGGCATAGGGGTAGTGGGTAGGATCATCAGGGCCGATGACGTGCGTATCCTGGTCGTCGAGGACGAACCGGCGGAGCGAGTTGCCGTAGGCGTTGGTAGCCCTACTGTTCCAAGAAGGATGTTTGGCGTTGAAGTCGCCGGTTGCAATCGTCGAGATTGGATGGTCGAGGAGAGCGTTCCACTCAGCAGGCGGGGGCGGCGGGCTCAGGCGAGGCCGGAGATATGCGGAAACAATGCGTAACTCCGAGTCGCCGGCGTCCACCGCCACCGCACAACCTTCGATGAGTCGAGTAGTGAGGGGGGGTAGTGGCCTATGGGATATCCGCCTGTGGACCAGAATCGCCGTACCCCCAGACGGGGGATGGCGCGGCTGTAGGGGACGATCCTGACGATAACAAGTGTAGGCAGGTAGTGAGAATCAATGGTAGGGGGCAAGATGGGTTTCGGAGAGAAGCACGACATCAGCGTCGTACTCCACGACGAAAGCCGCCAGCTCAGATCGACGAGAGGAAACGCCATCGGCGTTCCAAGCGACGATCCGCAGGGATCTAGCCATTAAGGGGGAGGAGAGGGAAGATAACAGAGAGGGATTGGAAGACTAACATTAGCACAGTCGAGGTATCAAGAGCAGACCTGATGCTTTCTACTAGTGTAGTGGCCCAAGCCGTCAGGGGGTCCGCTGGAGCCCAAGAAAGTTCTCGGGACCCGCGCGGACGTTCCTGAGGAACGTCGGCCAGGACTACAGATGGCGCTGGGCTAGCGGACTGAACTGTGGTCTGCTCACGCGAAGGTTGGGCGATGACAGGGGCGGGGAGAGTCCCGCTGAGTTTGGGCAGGTCGAGCCTGCTGATGACGTCGGCCGGGAGTCCGGCGACGAGAGCGCTTTTTGGAACCCTTGCGGGCGGAAGTGGTTGATGATGATGTCTTGACAGCGACAGGTGCATAGGAAGGGCCGGGCGCTCCGGCAGGCGCCGGTAGTGGAGCCGTCAGCAGGGCCAGCTACACGACGCTGCTGTCTTTCAGCCTCGATATATTTTATACAACCCCGGTAACTAGCCGGATGGGCGCCCTTGCAGTTGCAGCAGTACGGGATAAAACGCGGCACACGAGGCTTATCACAGCCACGGTGAGGGTCCCCACACCGCACGCAACGTGGGGGCGCGTGGCAGAAAAGTGCCCGAAACCCTGACAGTTGAAACACTGAGCAGGGCCTGGGCGCGGGTCAAATGACCTGACAGTCACTCGGAGGTGAAGGAGTGTTTGGAGGCCATAGACCTCCTCACAATTTCCAGACTTTAGCAACTTAACGAGGAAAGAATTCACAGGATGCTTATTGTCCTCTTTGCCAGCGTGCAAAACCGACACAGCAGTTGGCGAATAGCCAAGAGTCGTCAGTTCCTGCACGACAGTTTCGGAGGAGGTATGGTAGGGAATACCCTGAATCACAATTTTCACCTCACGCTCCTCAGGGAGAGCGAAGGTGTGGAAGGAAATGTTCCGCGCTGACAGAAAGTGCTGAACAGCGCGGAAGTCAGTAATGGATTTGACGCCCAGCTTCAGCGATTTGCCTGAGCATTTCGCTTCCACGGACGTCGAAGGAAGGGCAGAACGAAGAGCAGCAAAAGTTGAGTATAATTCCTATTATCAGGGATGATAATAGGAGGAAATTTAAGGGTAGTAGGGTCAGGCTTGGTTGTAGAGGAAGCAAGATTTGCAGACTGCAAGCCGCTGTGACCATGATCAGCGACCTGGATTGGTGAGGCGGGAGACTGACAGGCGGCAGCCAGCTTTCGCTTGCGTTTGGCGCGTTTGCCATTCACAAGCAAAAACTCTTCATCTCCCGACCCAGCACTTCCCATATGGACATCAGAAATATCACTATCACTGCCACTATCACAATTATTATCACGGGGGAGAGGTGTAGACAGAAGAGCGGAACCGCAAGCACCCAAGAGAGAGAGCGTAACGGTTCCGGCAAAGGAATTTCGGGGTTAGTTGACGCCATTTCGGAAGCCCGAAATGGACGCCAAAGGTGGTTAAAGGAAAAGTGAACTCACCAGCACTGGTTATTCAAACTAACAGGCACCGACACACGTACTCACCAGAAGCCGCACAGCACACGAACTCAAAAACGGCCGCGCACTACACTGCACTAATGAATACTTGTATTAAGCACACTAAGTGAAGAATACTGCACAGAAATAAACAGTTGTAAAAGTAACGTAAAATCAGAGCACATAGAAACACAACCTTCTCCTACGTGTAATCAGAGTAGTGTGCAAAATGTTCTGCCGGCCCGGGTTTTATGCACTAACCGGGATCGCTGATTGACTCGCTCCGAACACGTAGTTGGTCACGTCTCGGCGGCTGCTGATCCCGGATTGGCTCGCCTCGTATTCTTCAGGTGTCACGCGCCGTGTCGCTGGTACCGGAGAGCAGACGTAATGAATCGCTGGCCGAGTGAGACTCGGTAGAACGTACTTGCCCTGGTCGAGAGAAGTAAAGTACCTCGGTGTCCACCTTGACCGTCGGCTCACCTGGCGTGCCCACGCTGAGACGATGCGAAAGAAAGCGTCCGCTCGTCTCGCGCAACTGTTTCCGATACTTGTCAACAAGGCTATGACCCGCAAGCTGGGTAAGCTGATCGTCAACGCGTATCTGTTGCCGATCATTACCTACGCTCTTCCCGTCTGGGGTTACCTCGCAACCGTTCATAAAAGAAAGTTGCAAAGCGTTCTCGATAGAGGTCTTCGGCTAGCGGCCAAAGTCCCCTATCGGTTTTCTTCTCGTCTCCTGAGAAGAGGGCTCGGTGTCCGCTCCTTGGATGACACCGCAAGGCGACTTGCACGTAAATTTTACGTCCGAGCTGCGAGGCCCCAGACAAACCCACTCATAGCTGGCCTTGGCAGGTACCGAACACGTCCAGGTGAATCTTGGAAACGGCCTCGACAAATACTGTACTAGTCGACCTAGTACGAGCACGTCGTTGTAGCGACCAGTAAAAATTAAATAAATAATTCCGTCTGGAAAGGACCACTAGGCAGGAGCCCCTACCGGAGGCTCGGTACTAGGAACCCATTGGGTCGTCTCACGACGCACAACCCAACAGCTCTGACCTGGCAATGAATCGCTGTTGCCACAACTCCCCCGGGACTTGAATGCTCTCCGGTAGCCAGCTTACTGCTCTTCTCCGGATTTGTAGAGGTGTCTGTTGGGCGCCATGTTGATTAGTGTGCCGGCTGGTAGCTCGCTGGCGTGGCTGGATCTTGCATCCGCAAGATGATCGTCGCCCCACGTTGAGCGCCAATATACAGTAGCCACTGTACGTCAAAAACCTGGCAAGATGAAAGTAAGCCTACGTCATCTGGTTATTTAGTGCCGGTTTCCAAGGACAGAGGATACTCACTGTTCACGCTGGGAGAAGGGGATGAATGGGTTTGTGCCTAATGCGGTCAATTTCATGCACTTTCATGAAAATCGAAAAAAAAAATATGATTTTTTGTTTAATTTTTTTTCTGACAGAATAGAATATCCCCTTTAAAATGGTACATAAACCGTTTTTATATCATAATTGGAAGTGCCTCAAAAAATTTTTTTCACTACCTATGTTTCGTGTAAATTTGGCACTCTATATACCTCTATATACCCTTTGCATAATAACAGGTGATTTTGACCTTGGTATTATGTTATCGTATGTTGGCTAACTTGGTACACCAACAGCTGTTGGATTCTAACAGCTGTTTTCTTTGTTATAATAAGTTGTAAACAATTTTTGTTGCTTTCAGGTTATGCTTTGGTTTGTAAAGTTTTTGTGGTGCTGTAATTTTTTAGTGTGCGAATGTGTTTTTAGTGATTGTGTGAAGTGAATTATCGATTGAACGAAAATGCCAAGAAGTAAGCAACTTGTAAAGAAAAGGAAATTTCATGGAAATAGGTATACATCAACAGAAATAGTATGTACTCCAGATGGTGAACAAACTAGTCCTAACCCTGAAGATCGTTCTAGTCTTAGAGCTACATGTTCCTCTTCTAAAACAAAAGTAGGATCATCTTTATTATTATATAAGCAAGAAGATGATTTCGAATACAACATCATTGATCTTAGGAGGTTAGAATCAATATTAGAAAGTGTAGCAGTATGCAAGATTTGTCATTGCAGTATAAAAATTAATAAGAAACAGTTAGCTGGATTGGCTTGTGAGGTAACATTACAATGTGTATCTTGTGACAACAAAGCTGTTACTGATAACTGTGAAACCATAGAAACCACAGTAAATAATTCAAAACTATGATTTAAATATTAGGTTAGTTTACGGACTCCGCGCTATCGGGAAAGGCAGAGCGGCTGCTGAGAAATTTTGTGGCATTATGAACCTTAACCCTCCAGTAAGCAAGTACCATATTCATGAAAGGTATTTAGTTTCCAGATCAGAATCTGTTTGCAAACAGTCTATGAGGAAAGCTGTAGAGGAAGCAGTTTCCAAAAATGATGGATGTAGAGACTTATCGGTCGCCATTGATGGGTCGTGGCAGAAGCGTGGACACACGTCACTCAATGGGATACTATCTGCCACTTCCCTGGAATCAGGAAAAGTATTGGACATAGAAATACTTTCTAAATTTTGCTTATGTAGCAATAAATTAATTAACATTCATGAAGAAGGATGCTCTGCAAACTTTGCTGGCACAAGTGGGGCTATGGAGGTAGCCGGAGCTGTAAAGATATTTGAACGTTCCATACCAACCTACAGTGTACGATACACAGACTACCTCGGTGATGGAGACACTAAAGCATATTTGGAAGTGTGTGCGAGAAAACCATATGGACCTGATATAGAAATTAAAAAAATTGAGTGTGTAGGCCATATACAGAAAAGGATGGGTACAAGATTAAGAACTCTGAAAGCAAAAACAAAAAGACTTCCTGATGATACTACGCTCGGAGGTAGAAATCGACTGACTGATGCTGCAATCCTAAAATTACAATCCTACTATGGTTTAGCTATAAGGAGAAATAGTGAGTCTGTCAAGAACATGAAAGAAGCCATATGGGCTCAATACTTTCATGTTATGGGATCCAACGAGCACCACAAAATCATGCGTTGTGCCTAAGAGATGAAACAACTTGGTGCAAATTCAACTTGGCAAAGCTTCAAAGAAAAACCTATGATCATACAGAACACTTTCATCTGCCTGTAAATATCATGAGCTTTATAAAACCTATCTTTCAAGACCTTGTCAAACCAGAATTACTTGAAAAATGTCTTCAGGGCAGGACTCAGAATGTAAATGAAGCCCTGAATAATGTTATTTGGACCTACGTACCAAAAAAAGTTTTTATTGGAATTGATACTTTAAAGTTTGGTGTTTATGAGGCTGTGACAACATTTAATGATGGCCACATTGGTAAGTGGATGCTATTCAAGGAAATTGGCCTGAGACCTGGAAAACACTTTACAAACATGATGAAGGTCCTGGATCGGAGGCGAATAGCAAAAGCTGAGACTGCCCAACAAGAGCTAGAAAAAAAGATAAGGAGACACAAACATATGTTAAAAAGAAGATTAGAAGATCATTTTGAAGACGAAGAAGGCCAAGCACCATCATATGGTCCAGGAATGTACTAGAAGGTAAAACACATCACATTTATATGTAGTTTTTTTTAGTTTTTCTTCGTTTTCTGAAAATGAGTTTTTTAAAAACTTATGTACCTTTTTCTCAGAAACTATAAAAGATATTACCCTGAAAATTTTACTGCTTGTAAAACTAATCATCTTGTGTACATAGAACTAAAATAATTAAAATATCTTAAGAATTCTTGAAGTAAAAAATACAAACTTAAAAAAATATTTTTGTTTTGTAGAGAGGATGTAAAAAAAATATTTAGTATATTACAAATTGTCATAAACTAAAACTTTTAGTTTCACTTTTGTAAAAAGATTCAAGCTAAATAACAAAAAAAAACCAAGCTGATATCTTTTACAGTTCCTGAGAAAAAGGTACAAACGTTAACATGGTCGCGTATAGGGAAAAGTGCTCCCCTTTTCCACAGGGGTCCACACGCAACGACTTGTCTGTGCAAATGTCTGCGCAAATCAGATTGTTGCAAGCAAGACTGTGCAAACCAAATGTGTCCACATGGCACAGTTTTCAGCACCAGTTTTACCACTCAGTTTTGTGGAAATAATCGTGGAGGAATTTTACTGTGGTCAATTTTCGCAGTTTGTCTTGCAAGAAAACGGCGAATTAAACTTGAAAGAAATAAGTCCGCGCGACGTTTAATTTGGTCAAGACGTTGGCTACTAAGAAGAGAACAATTTTCCCATGTTAGATTACGTAGTGAATTGCGTGGTGAACCTGAAGACTGGCGAAATTACTTACGAATGGATATTCAGACATACAATAATTTATTGAAATTAGTAACTCCTCATATCACAAAACGAAACTCCTGCATGAGAAAAGCAATTTAAAAAGTTGTAATTATGTAGTGGACGGCACACTTTGCGAATCATACCTGCGACGCGCGGGCCGGCTGTGAGTGTGCGTGCGTCAGTGAGGGCACCTCAGGCAGTCGAGTCGGTCCCAACCGCCACCGCTCATTTAACAGACCGTAGTATCCAAATCAAAACACAGAATCGATGTGCTTTGACGATGTCATGAACTAAGAAAATTGCAGACGTTGGACAACAGAAAAATTACTTCCTAACTTTACTACCTTGTAGTGTTGTAGTAATAGATAATGTGTCTTATCGTAATGTTCGAACTAATAAGCCTTCTTCTTCTATAATTCCTCAAAAAGTGTAATAACAAATTGGTTAACACATATGAAAATCCGGTTTCATGAAGACGTGTTAAAAACCGCCTATTATGATTTAACTAAGTTATGTCTAGAAAAACGTAATTGATGAAATTGTAACCGGAAAAGGGCTTACCGTCCTTAGATTACCTCCATGTCTTCCAGACCTGCAACCGATTGAATTAATCTGGTCAGACTTGAAGACTTGGGTTGGAAGCCATAATTTCACCTTTACAATGAAAGGCGTGATAACATTATGTCAACGAACATTTTCCGAAATTGATGCGGATGGGTAGAAAATTCAGTGCGACGCGGCGAAAAAACTGAATCGGAAAGAGAAGTAATCGTTAAAAACAATACTGCAAAATTTATTATAAATATAGGAGGCGATTTAATTAGCTTAGAGAGTGACTGTGATCAGGACAACAGTGGTACTTATTTTATTAACCACTTAATTTTAGTTAATTAACAATGAATAATTTTCGTGTAAAAGAGGTATAACGTGTAAAGAAAAACGTTTGTTTTGTGCTAAATCGTCAGAGTAGGCTCACTTATAAACTGTTAACCGACTTCTTGGCACTGTTTCACTCTACTGTATAGGAGGGAGAGGTAAGTGTGATGTTTGTATTTCTATATTTTGGTGGATGCTTTTCATGATTCTAAATTTTGTTACAAAAAGCTTAACGGTCGAGTGACAAGAATTTCTGGCCTTAATACGACGTATTTTGTTAAAAATTCAAAAGATCAGTAACAAGATAATTTTCAGTCAGAAAAAGATTGGAACTCGGTCAGCTGTACTAGTAGGCCTATTTGCGTTTACCTAGAACAAATATGTTACAAACATAACTTTAGTTTTTCTTTATGACCATATTATGAAGTGTGATGATAATGTGGTAAGATAATAAAATAAACAACAAACAATCCGATCAGGATAATAAAATAAACAACAAACAATCCGATCACAGAGTAAGACGACTCAGAATGTGTGTGATGAGGTAGATAGAGTAAAGAGATAGAGAAAATAGTGTGAAGAGATAGAGTAAAGAGTGAGAAATTCGGAGAAATACAGCTGTGCTTATCGTCATTTTAATATTAAAGTGCTTCAAGTTCAGAAACTAAAGATATAAATTTGTTTACAATGCGTGAATTGTATTCCGGTTTGGATCTCAGAGTTAACGTTTCTTTATTTTGTTTTATTTCCCAGAACTGTTATTGAGTTCAAACATTCTTCCTGCAAATTTCTTCGAAAGACGTAATAATAATAAATTTGCCCGAGCGACCTTTTCCCTTATCTAGTATGCCCAATAATATGTAACGTAACGTAACGTACGTGTGTGTGTGTGTAGTTTGTAACGTTGAATATGAAAACTTTGGAACTTTGAGAATATCAGTAGTAGAGTAGTGGGGGGTTTCCATAATTTTCCTGATAATAAAAAAAATAGTCTGATGTAGAAATTTAAGAAACGTAATAATAAACGCATTTCGCTCAAAATAGTGAGCGAGTTTTGCAGCTCCGGGAGCTGTAAAGAGCGCTGTGATGATGTCTTCAGCAATGATTTGTATAGATTTTCATAGGACCGCTAGTGTTGGCTGCTGAATTGTTGAACAGTGAATAGACAGATATGCAACCAGGTGTTACCGCGTCTAATGATGCTTAGCTCGGGGCACAGAACACGATTCCAGCCTAGGCGCACAAAGCACGCTACCGTTATTTCAGTTTTAAAACATGCTTGTTACAACAAAATAAAGTTAAAACAAAGTAAATAAAATTCATATCAAATTTTAATTTTCTTCAATCTCGAGGGAAATAAACATTGAAAATAGGCTAATACATTAACTTAGCATGCTTGTTTTCAATGGTATCCAAGCACTTGTGCGAATAGACAAACGGTGCGCACGTATATGAGTGGTCGACCTGTAGGAGTTTGTCTGTTAATACATTAGACAAGTGAAACGTACAGACAAGACCAAGTTACATTTTTCCAAACTCACGGCGTTCTGTCATTATTAGTTTCCAAATTATTGAGCGTTTTGTACAAACTTATTTCGGCACCCGCGCTATGTGATAAGAAAATGGTATATTTTAATAGTTAGTTCTATGCATGTTTAGGTCTATTTGGGTTTTCAGACATATTTTTACAGTTTATTTCTCAGTTTAACGGTTTAGTTTTGCTGTGACTTTTACAGCGAATGACATGTACCTGCATTAACCCCTCTTCATCTAATGACACTTCTCATGACATCACGATGTAGGCTATAGGCTAACTAAGTTCATAATCAAGTCGAATAGAATTTTGTAAATCGATGTACTACAGAATCGATTCGTGTAATATTATCATCATCATCATCAAGTCCATATTTTCCTTGCGAAAATTATAATCTCTATTTGAGTCCTTCTGGCTCGTCTGATAGAGAGAGGTGGAGGGTCAGAATAGACGAGGACAAGGCTCGACTTTGGGCTGTAGCGCCATAGGAGGAGGAGGACACCTCAACGTTATCGGTAGTAACAAATCACTTTACTTCCACTCACTTCGAAGTCTTCCATTAAAACTTGGCCTCCTCCACTCATTCCTATCCCTCATCTTACATTTCCAACCCTTAATTCCCATGCCCTTGGTGTCCTCTTTCCCCTTGATTTCCCCACCACATCTTTGGTCTCCGTTTGTGACTATCTCTGTGGTCACCACGCTGAAATGCTTTTTACGGTCATTTGGTGTTCTAGCCAATGCGCGTTTCCATACGACTTCATTTGCTTTGCTGTAATTGTCCTCTCAATATCCTCTTCCCCAAACCTCTCCTCAACCTCCTTACTTGATAATCGTCTGTATAATTAATTGATTTTTGCAAACAACTTTTGACAACTCCACTCCTACTGCTTTCCGAAATAATTCTAGTGCTTTCGGTAATTTTTACAAAAAATGTTGTCATAATCTATGGTGTCCTTCAACGGAACATTTACCCTATCTTAAAAGTGGTTGAAAAACGTGTGATAGTATCCTGAAATCAATCACAATACCACAATAAAAATACGCGTTATTTGAAACATGTTTTAGAAGATACTTGTTGACTGGACTGATTTTCCTATATCTCATGTTTCAAACGTTTACGCAGATGCTGTGTAATAAACCTGTTTGCATATTTAAAAACGTTTTACTACTATATTAGTTTATGTAGCTGTAAAAACAATAAAATAGTCTAAAAATTGTGAGATTAACAATATTTGTCAATTTTTTCTGCCATCTGTGGGTGGGTGGGGGGTCGATCCCGTTCGGTCCCACCCGTAAACACGGCCCCGTATGCAAGCACTAATTGTCTCAAGTTGGGTTTCAGCTGTTCTGCTTAGCACAGTATAAAGAAAACAGTTTTTATCTTCGCGCCAAATACCTCCAAACACCTACTTCGAATTTTCTGCGGGAAAATCACGATCCATCTACTTCGATAGTTTCCCGGTCCCCCTGTTGTTACGATATTATGGAGCACATATTATATGCTGCAGACATCACGCGTATAACTCTTTGAGTCCTGGAGACGTGTCGTACTCGTCAGCGCAAAACTTTGTGGTTGCACAGTATTTCTTTCACCCAAGGGTAGTTAGATAATACAACGGTATAAAGGAGAGTTATGGAATGGATCGCACCAGGAAGAAGGAAAAGAGGAAGACTACCTATCACTCGGATAGAAGAAATTCAGACTGTATTTTTTGGATAGAAGAAATTCAGACTGTATTGAGGGAAAGAGAATTTGAAGAAGGTCTTTGCATGGGCAAACAGCAGTGGAAGATGAGAATTCAATCAATTCTGTAATCTTTGGTTCCGGAAAACGTGTAAACGTTGTACAGCCGGAATAAAAATAATAATAATGAACTGTATAAAACCGTAATTTCGATTTTTCTGACCAAGCACAAATGCAATTTCCGTGCGACAATCTTATTTGCTATTCCGTCATCTGTCAGATTTTTCGGATTGACATAACGAGACTTTTGGATCGTCGTGATTGCACTGCAAAACGTGGTACAGAATATGCTTATTTCGTAAAAATTCAACAACACTGGCTTTGTCAGGAATATCACGAATTAACATTAAAACGACACTATAACACTACAATAGTTCAAGCACAACCGAAGTATAAGAAGCTGTTATGTTCAGACTTTCTGAGTGAGAAGTTAGAGAGAGAGAGAGAGAGAGAGAGAGAGAGAGAGAGAGAGAGAGAGAGAAGAAATGTAGATGTTTATTGGTACGGTAATGAAAACACAGGATGTTTGCTACAGGTGGCTACTGAACAAGCTACTTGAAAATAATGAAATGAGTATTCCTTTGTAATACAGTGTAGACAGTTTAATGAAAGATGAGCAAATGGCGCGATTGTGTGTAAAAGATCATTTACTGATCATTTTTTTTATTTTTAAGACATTACGAAGGTGTAGCTTGCGGACCGTCTTAAATGACGTCCTGCTTCTTGAAAATCTAAAATAATAATTTTTATCATAAAATTGCGGTACAAGCGTAAAACCTCTTCTTCAGTTTCGTCTAGAGAACATGCCCTGAAAATATTTCAGTTACTTTGTGAAACACTCTGTACATGCCCTGTACTCAGATACATTTGCCTGTGTATTAATTTGTAGTAACTTGGATCGAATGTAAGCTAGATGTGTTTAATTTAAATGTTTAAATAGTTCTATTTGACTAAAAAGTTCAACTGTACATCTCAAATTGAAACTGAGCGGTACGGTATATTACAAAACTTATTACTTACAATTAAAGAACGAGATCTTGTAATACTCAAATCGTAACTGTAAAATGTCACACACACACACACACACACACACACACACACACACACACACACACACACACACACACACACACACACACACACACACACACACACACACACACACACACACACACACACACACACACACACACACACACACACACACAATGACTGAAGTGTAAGGGAGTAATACTGCAAGTAGGTGCATCGTATAACTAGTTGTATGGTTTACGTAAATTTATCAACAAAGGTTGATGATCTACAGCTTAATTACCACACCCACAAGGGCAAACGGTATAGGCCTACACAGTTGTATGCATACGGTTGACTCTGAAAGTATTACACAGTAATCCCCCATTATAACGACCCCGGTAAAATGGACGACGATTTTAGAGTAGGCCTACATACGTGTAATAGTATCCTGAAATCAACTCCATTAAAATAAACGGTAATAACATAATAAAAATATGAGTTATTCAAACATTGTTTAGAAGATACTCATTGACTGGACTAATTTTACTATAAATTTCATACTTCAAACGTGTACGTAAATGCTGTGTAATAAACCCGTTTGTATATTTAAAAAAAAGAGTTACCATTATATTAGCGTGTACAGCTAACAACGCAATAAAATAGTCTAAACGTTAAGACATTAACAAAATACGTCAATTTTTTTTCGACCATCTTTTGGGGGGGGGGGGAGACCGATCCCGTTTGTTCGTTGCTATGCCTTGTCGAGTTAGCCACGTCTCTCTCTCCATCATTGTCCTCTTTAAACCGCAGCACTATAGGAAGTTCATCTCCTTTCCCATGCCTTTCTTTGAAGAACGCTGCTCTTGGTCGTCCTCTTGGTTTTCCCCCAAAATCTTTACTTCAAAAATGTTAATTAACTTCTATTTTCCTCTCTACTATCAGTCGCCGCAGCGCTAGTATGGCTTCTCTAGTTCCCCTTCCTGACCTGAAACCAAATTGATCTTCTACTAGATTTAATTCAATTTTCCCTTTTATTCTGTTCTTCGTTATCTTCAAAAGGAAAAACGAACTATATTGTTATCTCAAGTTTAATGTGTAAAAATAAAAAAGTGAAGTCAAACGTACACGGATGTCTTCTGATAAAACACTAGCTGATGCTGCGTACAAGTGGTTTTCGCAACTTCGATCATCAGGATTGGCTGTGCGTGAATAGAAATTCAGTCGGCTGCAGAGAGACTGGCTAAGCAATTGGGACTTGAAAATTTCAAACAGAAAAATTGAATTCTCTGTGTTGATTTTGAATCTGTAGAGTCTTTTAGAAAAGAGCTACACGTGCGTATTCCTAGCCTTCAAATGCAGGAAACGGCGACAACAAAACCTATGGCTTTCACAGGCTTATATAGGCTTACATGTCATTTTCTTAACAAAAAAGCGTATAATATCTACTGAAAAATAAGAACCCATTTTTGCTAGATGTTTGCTCCGAACATTCGAGAAGGTGTTTAATTCGAATCGGGTCCTAGAACCGAATTATGGAGACAGGTAATAAAAGCGAGAACAACCGACTGAAAACAAACTGCATTACAGCAGAGATGTAATGGCATTCCGGTGTTCAACCCAGTAACGTTAAAAACCTCATATCTGCATTTCAGTCTATATCGACATGGGAGTTCTATGCCTGAGAAATATTAAAAATTGATAGGAAAAATTACCGAAATTTGTTTTAATAAGGTATTGGTTGTAGTTTTAATTAATGATAACCAGCAGTGGCATTTAGAAACCAGCGCAGTATAAGCTGGGCCTACAATAGTTACGTTTCTCCAACATTTTGAAACTCGAAATAGGCTAAGTAAAGTTTACCGTCAGTATTAAATTCTGTTTGACTGAAACCAATTACCGTCGTTACGATATGATGCACAATTCTGGCTTATCTACACAGACAAAATAACTGTCGTTGTCATCGTCATCCTCGTACATGAATTGGTTTTCTGATCCCATGCAGTACGCTCGATCTGGTGGAAACCTGTGTCCAGGAATCAACGGTCTGCTTGTAATACACAAGAAAATATTAGGGCCTTTCTTCGAAAGACTTCGCCCCAATTTACGCTCAAACGTCAGACTTGCTAAAATTCCCTTTTCCCGATAACAGTTGTTTTCTTTCTATTTTAGTTCAACGAGAAAAGTCCATAGTATTCTGTAAGCTTTGAGTCGGGCGTTAACCATCGCACAAAGCACAGTGTAATTCTATGGTCGTCTTAGGTGTTGCTAAGTGACTTGTAGTGATCGAAGCGTCGTATTTATTAAAATTGTACGATGGTTAATGCCCGACTCCATACTCTACACTTGATAATGTTGCACCGGAAGTTAGGTTTAAAGATGTTATTCTGTAAAATTTTCAGTGAAGGATTAGTGAGGATCGGTGAAAAATAACACAAATTGTAACTTATTTGTGTCGAGGTTTCGACAATGTTTATTGCCATCATCAGGACCTGTGTATGAATACAAAAGAAATGTCAAACACAACAGAACAATTATTTGGGTGAATGTATTCGTGTATGTGAGTGTATGTGCGTGCGTATGAATGTATCATTGTATATGTGAAGGAGTTGAGATAATTTGTTTACATCTTCAAATGTTTTCTGTAAGAAAACGAGAAAATTATATCACAGAACTTAATTTATACTCTATTACGATTTAAATTGCTATATGTAATAGTGTAGTAATTTGTAGTAATTTAAATTTAAATCTTAATAGTGTATAAATTAAGTTCTGTGATATTATAATTCTCTCGTTTTCTTAAAGAAAACATTTGAAGATGTAAACAAATTATCTCAACTCCTTCACATATACAATGATACATTCATACGCACGCACACGCCTGTCTGTTGTGTTTGACATTTCTTTTGTATTCATACACAGGTCACTACCGCAAAGCAGACTTCTGTTTATTTACGAACGCTGTTATAACCTTGCGTGGCCATGTTTGTTGTGACTACTTGCCGACATAACTACAGGCACGTTCGAAAGCAATAAACGTTCGAACCAACAAATTAAAAAGAAACTGTCAAACGTGGAATGTGGAATGTTAGTAAAACGAAAATTTTTTGTTTCTTCGTCTTATGCCGTACGTTCGTTTACACTACTACTACTACTACTACTACTACTACTACTACGTCATCCCCATCACCATACAACAGGAAAATTGTAATTAATTTGTAATACTATTACGTGTGTGTGTGTGTGTGTGTGTGTGTGTGTGTGTGTGTGTGTGCACGCGCGTGTGTGTATTGAATTGTAAAATTTAAGCTATTACATTTAATCAGCAACCACGAATTATAGACATCCATCCTAGAAAGACAAATATGAATTGACAAATTCAGTAGAAATATACAGGAGAGGTAACTCCTTCTGTACACTTAATACGATATCACTATTATTTATGTCTATAATAAGTGATCAATTAGAGTGGGTCAATTTACACACATACATACATACTTGACTCTACAGCCCAGATCGAGCCTTGGCCTCCAAAAAAAATTTCCCTCCACTTATTCCTGCCCTCAGCCATCCGCCACCAATTCACCGCACCCCAGCTTCCTCGCACCTCGCATCACTGCCGACCTGGTCCAACGATCTGTTCTTCCAATCTTCCTTTTTCCAGTTGGCTTGTGTTTCATAATTATTTTTGCCGTACGTTCGTCATCCATTCTCTGAACGTGTCCTGCCCATCTTAAACCATTAATTTTGTCAGATCGGACAACTGTAATGTCATTTTACTTAGCATATAATTGATTATTATTTCCATTTTTCCAGACTCCGTCCTATTGAATTGGCCCATAAATCCTTCTCAGTATCTATTTCAAACACAGTTCATCAATTTTCTTGAGTACCCAGCACTCAGAGCCATATGTCAAAACAGGCCTTACCAATGTCTTATAAAGCGTGGCTTTAGTTTCTGTGGTTAATAGTATTGATTTAAAATGTTTATTCAGCTCGTAATACCTTATATTAGCAGCCAGAATTCTTCTTTCAATTTCATTTGTGCAGTTATTCTCGGCATCGACATATGTCCCCACATATACGAAGCCTTTTACTCTTTCAAAATTATAGCCATCTATTAGTATATTTGAAATATTATCATTATTGCTTCCCACAGCCATAAACTATGTTTTAGTTTCATTTATAACAAGCCCCATACACTTAGCCGATGATTCAAGTGCTCTAAAAGCGTTCTTCAGATTATTTTCATTTCTGCTGATAATATCTGTATCATCTGCATATGCTAGGAGCTGGACTCCTTTATTAAAAATATGTCCTCCTGTTTGTATTCCAGAGTCTCGTATTACGTTTTCAAGAGCAATGTTGAACAGTAGGCAGGCTAGGGCATCTTCCTGTTTAAGTCCATTCATGGTATCAACAGAGCGGTAAAGAATATGTTATTTTATTGTCGATAAAGTTCTTGTCGTTGAGGTAGGCCAAATGGAATATCGCTTCAGACTATTCGTTGGTTTGGGCGATTGTGTAGTTGACTCTGATCCCTTATCCGATTCCGGTACCACAAAGACGTCCCAGCACATTTGCCAAACATTGTTGTCAGTCTACATGGACGATGGAGTTTGGTACCAGTCAAGGAGCGATAATGGCTGCCCGTAACGCTAGTGTTGATTAAAAGGTGTGTAGATCTATCTTCTTGACATTCCGCCTATCGGTAACAAGGTGACACATTGTTTTTTATTATCAGCTGGGATGTGCTGCCCTTGAGCCAGTATGTTTTCTATTTTTTCCAGCTGTGATCTCTGTATGTAATATTAGGCCTATATTCTTCGCCCACATTAAGCATGTATCCAGGTCAATGCATAGACATTTACTTCTTCTTCTAGCGAAATTAAAATTACTCTTCAATAATATTGACGTGTGACAGGAAAACCTACAATAAATTAGTATAGGCTATGTACCCCCCATGCTCGCTGCGAGCCAAGTGCTGAACCGATCAAAAGGACGTTCTATTTTGCAGTGGAAACGTGAGTCTTTCCAACGAAGGGATTCTACTCTACTTTAGTTTTAATTTTTTTTATAGAACAAATAAAAGTCTGTAGATTTTAGTATTCACAGAGGTATACAGGAGTGTATTTACGGGGGGAACGAGCGGGACCGGACCCCCCCCCCCGGAGGGTCAAAATGTTTACGAATTTTGTTAATCTCTTTTAGTCTGTTTTATTTTTTTCAGCTCTGTACGCTAATATAGTAGTAGCTAATTTTAAATATACAAAAGGTTTATTGCACAGAATTAGGGTATAGGCCTACTTTTGAAATATGAAATATAAGTTAGAAAAATCAATTCAGTCAATAAATATCTTTTAGTAGGCCTAACAGTGTTTCAATAACGCGTATTCTTATTGAGTTATTACCGTTTACTTTAATGGGACTGATTTCAGGATGTTATCACGTGTTTTTCAGCCACTTTAAAGATAGTAATGTTGATCAGTTTTAACTTGTTTTTTCTTCTGTATGAATCCGACCCGACCCCGGACCCTCGAAAGCTAAATTCTAGATACGCCATCGAGTATTCATAGAGGTATATGCCCGCACAGTTTAACTTGGGATAAAATTGTATTTCCAAAGCATCATACAGTGTTGTATTGCCGGAGAATGCACTATACCCCGTTACACATGGTCATATCAGCAAGGGAGGTTCAATAACTCGTAGGGAAAGAAACAGAAATTGTTAGAACAGTAAAAGAAGAGACTTGTGGGTGATTTCGGGTTCGTCTTGAAAAATCAAACCAGTTACTGGCTGATACAACCAGTCATAAAATGTAAGGTAAACAATAAAAGATGTCTAGAAAGAAGGCGTATCTTCAGGTTGAAAACAGTGGTTATGACAAGCATTAGAGCAACTTATTACGTAGGCTGTTGCGGCCGGAGTCAGTGATAAAGCAATTCATATCCGGGTCGTTTGGCTGCGGTCGATTGCTTTCTTCAGACATTTTCCAAGCGTTTCGACCACCCACCGGAGGCCTTCTTCAGTAGAAAAAAGATAAAATTCCCCGACAAAATGTGGAGTTCCGAACGTACCCCTACCGAGGTAACAGCAATGAGGTAAAAGGCTCGGTTTTACCTCGGGGAGGGGTACGTTCGGCTCTCCACCCTTTGTCGAAGCAGGCCGAACGTACCCCTACCGAGGTAAAAGCAATGAGGTAAAAGGCTCGGTTTTACCTCGGTAGGGGTACGTTCGGCTCTCCACCCTTTGTCGAAGAAGGCCGAACGTACCCCTAACGAGGTAACAGCAATGAGGTAAACGGCTTGGTTTTACCTCGGTAGGGGTACGTTCGGCTCTCCACCCTTTGTCGGAGAAGGCCGAACGTACCCCTACCGAGATAACAGCAATGAGGTAAAAGGCTTGGTTTTACCTCGGTAGGGGTACGTTCGGCTCCCCACCCTTTGTCGGAGAAGGCCGAACGTACCCCTACCGAGGTAACAGCAATGAGGTAAAAGGCTCGGTTTTACCTCGGGGAGGGGTACGTTCGGCTCTCCACCCTTTGTCGAAGAAGGCCGAACGTACCCCTACCGAGGTAACAGCAATGAGGTAAAAGGCTCGGTTTTACCTCGGCGAGGGGTACGTTCGGCTCTCCACCCTTTGTCGAAGAAGGCCGAAATGTCCTAAAGAAAGCAATCGACCGCAGCCAAACGACCCGGATATAAATTCCTTTATCGTTAGAGCAACTGCTGATTGAAATGGGCAGTTATGGCGTGCAGAAGTAAAAGATGAAAACTTTGACAACCAGCTACGACTGCAGTGCCTCTGAGACGCTAGTAGATGTGTTAATGATAGTTACATTAAATAATGCGTTATGCCTTATCACGTAAAAAGAATGTTTACGTCCTCGTTAATTTCGAATTTCATTTAAACACAACATATAACATAGAAAGTGTTGAGCATAGAACATGCTATTCACAATTATGTTGTTGTTGTTGACATCTCTGTTTCTTGCGCTCGTAAGACAGTGTTCTTTCTTTCTTCACATAGGCCGATTACATTTACAGCGCCTGTTGTAGGCCCTGTTTTGGTGGACGCTATTTTATTCTTTCGAATTATAGACGTTTTCAACGAATAATCAGTTTGAATTTCGACTTGAAGTTATTTCCATTGTTATTACTGTATTTATATAGGCCAAATACTGTTTACTGTTACTCTGAAGTTCCAGTTGTGTATTATAATAATAGACATATCAGCTGTTGATAATATTAACAATTTTAAATAAGTTTCAAAGAAAACATTAGACATTTTAAAGTCTGTAAAATGAACGGTGGCGGTTGGGACAGGCCAGACCGACTTTCACCCTCACTAACACACACGGAGCGGATTATACCTGGCCCTTGGTGGCCGCCGTGACTCACATACTGGACATTTCTAAGCGCAAGAGAATTTTTTTTACTGTGCTAAAAAATTGCAAAACCGTTATTGTTTTTTAATTCTGCGCAAAATTCTAAGAAAAATGATACCAAACAACAACTATCAACAAGCTTACATTTTCTTACATAATTGTATGCTTAATGAGTTAAGCTTATTCTTATTTATTATCCAAATATTAATATCACCAATTGTAGTTGTAGGGGAGTCGCATTCTGTAATACATTCTCAAAATCATTTTAACAATTATTAAGCTTATAGGTTTGTTTGCATTGACGATAAATGTCATATAAGGAAAGGTTAAAGCTGTTATTACTAAGATTAAGACTATTGGTAACATGAATAATTTCGGCTGTAGGAAGTAAGATTTATTGTTACTTATGTAGACCTATAATATTATGTATGTCTAATTTGTGTACATATTTAGTTATTTATATTTTACTGACGATTACCATGTATATTATTGTATGAATGCGAAATAATAAAATTTGAATTTGAGTGTAACAATATTTTATTTTTTTTATTTTTCCACATCAACATTAGTCGCTTGATCAGATTTTTATAGTGTTGAAAACAGAGATTTGTCGCAATTATGTCGTGTTTAGACTCATTAGACTCATTTTTCTTAAAATATCATGAAGATTAGAAAAATGGTAATTTCGTTTGGAATTAAAATCAAATTTAAAAAGTTGTAATTATGTAGTGGACGGCACACTTTGCGAACCATACCTGTGGCGCGCGGGCCGGCTGTGAGTGTGTGTGCGTCCGTGAGAGCACCTCAGGCAGTCTGGCCGGTTCCAACCGCCACCGTTCATTTTAGACTGTAAGTTTATTTTCGTCCGAGAAAGAAATATTGATCTAAAGTTGCATATATACAGATCTAACTGATCTATAGCCTACACATAAAATATAGCAAATCAGATAGCTTATAATACGGAATTCAAATAAATTAGAATCGTACAAAAAATCTCACAAAATATATATTTACGAAAGCTTTACCGTCTATAATCACGATTATCGATTGCACACTAATTAAAGAACAGTTGTAAACAGGAAACTAAAGAAAATAATTTATTTAGAACTTTAAACATTATAAATAGTCTAAATGTTATGACTAAAAACTTACTTGATTGCACATTCAAAATAAACTTCAAATATGTAAAGCAATTTTGTAGAGGAATTTTTTTTTATTGCGTAGAAGGAACAGTAGCAGGTGTCAGCTGTCAGAAATGATATACGTTGGAGTCGACCAGCCGCCATTCGGACAACGACACGTGCGACACATTAGCGACGAAGTAGGTACAGCTAGAGAAGACAATGCCTCGGTGATAGCAGATGTTCGGCGTAAGAGTATTGCGTGGGAACGAGCTGCAGTAACAGAAAAAAAGGAATACGTCTTACCGAGCCAATTACCAAGAATACGAATACGATGGCGACGCGAGTATTGTCAAGCCACGTGTGGGAACTTAGCGACGACACACAGATGTACAGAGTTCACAATGGCAAAACTCATACGGACGTTACATGAACAAAGGACCATGCATGGTGAAGCAGCGGGGAACTTGTTTACCAGCTAGAGTACGGGGTGAGCAGGAGAGCTACAGAGCAGATGTGCCTTACCGAGAAAGCGACCTCCGTCAGCGTGTGAACGAAACGAAGGAAGTAAGGGGACAATACTGCATTGGTCACACCTAAACTAAAGGACAAACGGGTAACTGGACAGCAATTAGTAGGAACGAGCTGAATGGAAATACAAGAACAATTGGATGATGGACAAGCGTGAAATTCGGTCTTTCGTCTTACAGCAAGGGAGGAGCGAAACAGGAAGATATAAGAGAAGGGATCTCGATGAGCCTACCACGAACTAGAGTTTGGTAAAGGCGATTCTTTAGAAGACGTTACCAAGGAGACAAGGGTCCAGAGCGAATAAGGACGAAGCCAGGAGTTTTCGTGAAAAATGAAGACGAAAACCAATAAGAACGTAGATGGTGGGAAGGAGTGAATTGGATGCAAGAAAGTGGAAGGACTCAAGGTATAAAAATACGTGTTGACGACGAGCAAAGGGGGCTTATATATTTTGCCTTAGTATAACTTTGTCTTATTCATTTCGTCTATGTATTATATTCGACGGGAGTCTGTTTATTTCGCCAGTACAAAATCGGAAGTCTTATTCTAAGTCTTAGTAACAATAAGAGTCTTAGTTATGGAGTTTTCTCAATAGTAATTTTGGGTTAATCTTAATCAGACTTTGTATTATCTCAATATATTGACGGACGAGTCGTAAAGTGCGGAGTAAAATGTTGATGGTGAATCGCAAGATCGAATTTTACGTAACGAAGTAGAACTTAAAAAGAGACTTAGTTCAAATTAAAAGTTTGTATAATAACGGGTTGTGTAAAGACGCTCAAAAACTCTGACGGTGTGAATAAGGTAGAGACATTGTGCGTAATCGTGAAAGACAATTCAGAAATATGAATTAAATATCGCGATTGTGTGATGAACTAATGTACTATTTACGTCGGTTAACCATGTCAGATATCGTAATGAAAAGGTTCATAAGTGAAATAACTGGGTCGACTAAATAAATTACAAACAATCAGTACTTGTTAACGACGTAGTAAAGTTACAATCACACGCGAATAAGTCGTGAAATGAATAATTCAAAGCTAAATGATCGCACTAACTAAGTTATGTTACATATATAACTTCTAAACGAGTGAGAACTAAAAGAATGTTGACGTCGGAGTGCAAAATCTCAGCGATGGTGAATAGCGTATCATTCAGACGACGATGAGAGTGTCCACCAAGTCATCAGTCATCCTGAGGAGCGAGGGAGAGAGGAAATCATCGTAGACACACGCTTTAGTTTGTGGATACTTACCAAAAGTAAAACCTTTATGTATCACTTATGTTTAGTAGCCACTGTCCTGTTCCTCACAAAGAACACACCTCTGATCTAGTTAGAAATCATATTTAAATTCATTTAGAGTAAAGTTGCATGATATATTGCGAAAGGCAAATTTAAAATATGAATCCATTAATGAGAGAAATTTTGTAATGTGTAAAGAAGTCATGATTTAACTACTTATAATTAAGTTATCATAACGAGATGAATCCTCATAGAAGTAATGAACGAATTTATAATGTAATGTATCATATATTATTGCGAGATAATGTTACATTTAATTTCAGAAATTGATGACCATTTCAGAAGGTCTGAATAAATTATTGTTCGTAATGCAGAATTTGGTGTACAAGTCGAATCATTTATAATCACCCTAGTTAATACCAATTATCTTACGTAATTACACGTATATACAAATGACACCCAACGAGTGGAATAAATTAGTGATAACGTAGTAACACTCATAGTAAAGTCAAAGTTATCTGACTGTTAATTAATGGTACTCATCACACTTATTACACGTACACATTTAATTCAATGTGATATAGGCATTAACAGGCATGTCTACGTATGACGCCCATAGAGTGGGACTAATTAATCAATCTATTCGCAATAAAATAAATTAAAAACTTATTTGCATGAGATTGGCATCAATATCAAATTTGCATTGATATATATTAAATATCCATAGTTATCTATGGCTTCCCAACGAAGGGCTCGAGCAGTATAAAAGGTAATTACAATTTATTACTTTTATTACATTTATTATTTATTAACATTATGCATTTATATACATATTTCTAAATACCTGATCATATAAAGTAAACAGAATTATTAAAAATCGAAATTCAAATCTATTATTATTCATTAAAAATATACAAAATAATGGGACCTCTTAGAAAGAACAGATCCAAAGTATCCGGTATTGAAACGTGCCAGTACGTCAGTCAGTGTAACTTTAGAACTTGCGGAATAATAAAAAAAACAGCAATAACATAATTATGAGTAACAGGTCCATGAAATGCCACGTTGCAGGCAGCTATGGATTGAAATGAAATTCAGAATACAATAAACGGTTAGTCGGTACTCCATCGGAATCGTGGATCGTAGGATAATGAGTTTGTACTAAAGGACGGGGAAATAAAATGGCGTGGAAAACAGTTTACACTCCACGTATACTGCGAACTAGTGATGGGTGGTTCACAAACGACCTAGCCAAGAAGAACTGCTCAGTCAGGTGAACTAGTGACTATAGTCGTTCGCGGCGCAGGACATTAGTTCGTTCGTTCGTAGTTCGCATTAGCCACGCTCCTATCAGCCACTTATAAAATTAACCTTAGTTCGTCGTTAGTTCAGTCGTTCGCTTGCAGTAGATCGTTCGTTTGTAGTAGGCCATTCGCGTACAGTTTGACGTTCGCATGCAGTAGATCGTTCGCGAACGTGTAACGAGTGTTAATGACTGCAGTTTATTTTGGAAGATTTTATAGTATCACAGACGCCATATTTTTATTTTTTAATTATTTTGCTATACTGTTGAATAATTAATTTATATATATATAATTCTTTTTTAAGACAAAGATTTTTAAAGGTAAACGTCTATCAGTCCCGATGAATCGGAAGAGGGTGAGAGAATAGACTGTTTGAAAAACCTTTTATATTGTCTGATTTTTGTTATTTCGACAAAGTTTGGCATAAATATGATAAAAATAAAATAGATGACAATATTGTATGCTAGGATCTGAGGAAGTACTGTAAACGTTATTAATTAATTGAAAATAATAAGTTATTTTATTATTTCAGACGTGAGTTATTTATTAAGACTCTTAAATGAGAGACAGGTTTCGCGGTTCTCGCCGAAGGCGACATGAATACAATTATTTTCATAATTTTTTTTTTATTCAAATAATGTTTTATTGCATCTGTTTTGTTGAAACGCCAGAAAGGTAATTTTTCAGCTAATTTTCATGCGCTTTGATGTTATCTCACGTGCCTGAGGATGCTGCTCTTCCCTGGCCTATAACCTAAGATAAACAAAAAGAGGAAGATGTCAGTTTTTTGTTGTTTTAATAGGCCTATGTATAAAAATTTTAGAAAAAGAAAGTTTCGACAGATTAAGTGAGCTAGTTCGCTGATATGAACGACCTAGCTATGATAAATTCGTTTCGATATACTACTCTGCCCATCTCTACTCCACGTAGACTGTGAACAGAATGTTTTTGCTTTTGAAATATGACTTGCTGGCAGAAGCGGGAACTCAGCGTGGCTGTACAGCGACAACAGTCAGTAACGGTCTGCCCTGAGGCTGTCCGGTTACCTGCTCTTACATTTCACTGGAAAGAGGTTTACTTTTATGACCAGTGACAAAATGTGACTATGTATGTTTCTATGTATTGTATAGTGACTACTGAACAATCTGTTAAAATCTGATGACAGAAATTTAACAGTTGCGTGGAGATATGAAGTTGGACAAACACCTCGTTGCCAGGCTGACATTTTCATTCACTTCGTATATGCGCAGAACAGTTTTGTATAATGTTCCGTAACGTGCACTCAGACTACACAAAACTTAGTGTAGGCTATTGTTACTTACAAATTACACTGTGGCGACAAAACTATTTGTGTTGATCAAAGAAATTAATTGTTATAAGCGCAGTTTTACTCCTCTAGTATTTATTACAATTCTAGTACGTTGGTATAGCCCTTGAATAACTTGGCGTACCCTCGTCTGCTCATAGTTTCCCATAGTTTTGTTCTGTTTACACGATCGAAGGCTTTCTCCTGGAAACAAATGTGGGCTTGTAGATTATATTCCCTCCTATTTTCTATTATCTGTCGTATTATTGTGGCAGGCAACAAGTTCGTGTTGTGTTATTGTGTCGTATCTTTGTCCATACAAGATATTCCTTTCCTGAATCCGTTCTGTTTCTCTAGCAATAGGGTGTCAGCTATATTTTTTAGTCGTTTATTCACTATTCGGCCATGTACTTTGTACGCTGCATTAACTGAACTAATTCCTCTGTAATTCTCACATTGGTTTCTGTCTCCCTTTTTATAGAGTGATATTACATCTGCTGTATTCCACGTAGTCGGTATTTCTTCCCTTTTCCAGCACTGATTTAAGAGATGTAACATTCTGTGTTCCAACATAAGGCCACCATGTTTGATCAGTTCTACAGTTAGGCTATTTCATCTGGACCTGCAGCTTTTCTACTTTTTATCTCCTTCAAAGCTTCCTTTAATTCGGGTAGTGTTATTTCATTCTCCTTTTTTGTACACATTTCTCTCTGTATGTAATCGTGGTTGTTCTTCATCGTCTTTTCCTTCTCCATTTTCTTCAGTCCAGAGTTCTTCATAATGCTTTATCCACATATCTTTATGTATTATATGTAATCGTGCGTATCTTTTTGTTCTTGATTAAGGCGTTTTATTAATTTGCCTGTTTGCCTTGGATGTCTGTCTCTATATTGGATATTAATCTATTCCAAGATTCCTGGTGAGCTTTTCTTACCACATCCTTCGAATAGATACGTGCCTCTCCTATATATTTTGACCTCTTTGTCCTGAATGACATTGTAGATAAGCTATGCAAGCGTTGTAGTTTAGTTCAATAGCTTTTCCTATTTCATCGTTCCATATTTTGTGACTGCATTTCTTCCTATATTTTTTTTTCTTTCCTGTTGCCTCTGTTGCAGCTTGTTTTTTTATATATTGCTTCATTCTGTATTTATATTGTCATGATTCGGTTGCTTTTCTAAATATTCTAATAATCTCCATTGGTAAAGATATACTGTCGTCTTGTAATAAATATATTTTAAACACCTCATCGGTTGGTTTATTTTTATTATTCTTGATCTTTTACCATCTTGTTAACAATGCTATTTTAATCCTTAAATTCGTAGTGACCGTCACTCAATGAATTTTTCGGTGAACGTTTTGTGAGGATCGGTCAAAATATAACACAAATTTTAACTTATTTGTGTCGAAGTTTCACAGTGTTTATTGTCATCATCAGGACCTGTGTATGAATACAAAAGAAATGTCAAAGACAACAGAACAAATATTTGAGTGAACGTGTTTGTATATGTGAGTGTGTACGTATGTGTGCGCACACGCGTGTGCGTGCGTATGTATGTACAGTATGTATCATTGTAGGCCTATATGTGAAGAAGTTGAGATAGTTTGTTTACATCTTCAAATGTTTTCTTTAAGACAACGAAAAAATTATAATATAACAGAACTTAATTTATACACTACTACAATTTAAATTACTCATAATGTAATGGTACTTTTTAATTAATTATTAAAGAATAACCAACAATTAGATATTAGAATTGGCACAGAAAACTTTTATACATAGGCTATACCAGTCAACATAGGCTAGGCCTATAGCATAGTAAAATGTATTATAGCTAAATACAGATTGAGGGATGTTCAATTATGCAATTATTAAAAGTTATTTTTAACATGTTTCATTCACTACTGGTATTAAAAACAATCATTAATTTAGAAAATTCTAAATTACACAATAACTGTAGAACTTTACGAACTTACATCAGATAATTAACGTAATGTTACAAACACAAGTGTATGGTAAACCTATCTATCAAGTGAAATTGGATAACACTTATAATCATATTGTTGTCCAGAGTACTATCGAATATTATAAATTTATGTAGGCCCTATACGTTGTAGCGTCACAGAACGTTCCATAAAAAGAAATCATTTATATAGTAAGTTAGCATAGGAGGAAAGTGAAGTGAACAGTATCGAACCCAAGTAGTCCCAAAAAATTGTGTAATTTTGTATAATAATTATTTCTATCAACTTGAAAAAACGACCAAACTATGACTAAGACAAAACCCCATATATATTATTAAAGTGAACAAGAGTGAAAAAACCATAAGACACTATAAGAGAGAGAAATAATGTCAGAATCCACCAGAATAAAGTCAATAATTATTAAGTTTTATAACTATGAATATAGTATTAAAAACTATTTTTTGTGGATAAATGGACAAGATCCATCATTATATTATGTGATGTAAATAAAATAAATGTATTAGATGACTTAAATACATTATTAGAAAGAGTTTAAGTTAAAATAAAAATTGTATATTTGCAATGACAAAAAATATTAATGTGTTGGATTTGAGACCATACACCAAGATTTCATGGAAAAATTAATTATTATCAGATTTAAATAAAAACTATATGTAATTGTCAAGCAGACAATAGTGAAAAATTTATCTTAAATAAAGGAAGCTGTCAAATGAATAAAAAGCAGTCAAAATAGCCAAAAACAGTGTTAACTAAAAACATGTAATAGGCATCTAATATTGTATAATTTATGAATTTAATGTTGCCAAAATGCAACCAAACTGTATTAGAAAGCTGTAATATGATATAAAGCAACTATACTAATATACCTGACCAACTTTAACATTGTAATAGTCAAGTCAGCAAAATATTTACTTATACCATGTATGGCTGAAGCCAATTATCCAGTACAAAGATAATCATATCTGGCTAAAATACTTACATAATACTAACAAAAGTAAGATAGAAAGGTACAGTACATCAAAATACCTTAATAAGAAATAAACTCAGTTGAAAGTAAAATCAATTCTAAAAGAATTTAGCTATTTAGAGTGAGATTTGTCACACCATAAAAAATGACATCTCAAGACAATCAATGATGCTATGTCATCTTGTGATAAATATAATATATGTACAAAGTAACCAGGTATCACAAAAGATAGACAAAATAATAAACTCTGTGTGTATAGTGGTGAAATAATACATATATTAAGGAAAAAGACTAATCACTGTATTAGAAAACTGGCAAGAACCTAGGCCATGAGCAGAGGCCATATAAAATTGTATTTATTTGTGTTTTATTGATGTTAAAATTTGTTTATTTTGTTGTAGGAGAGTAGTAGTAGTAGATGTCCAGCTTGTGAAGGGAACTTTATAACTCCACAACAATTTTTATTATAAATATTGAGTTTTTAATGACTACAACTCAAGGTGAAGGTTGTAAATTGTAATGTTTGTTAGACTTAAGTTAATTAGATACCAATCATATTTAGTATCGCTAGATTCAGTAAAAAACAAGGAATTTAAATACATTAATGGCATACAAATTGTAAGTACTAATGTGAAACTGTTTGATAAATACCAGTGTAAATTTTGAAATATCCATTGTATGAAGAATAAGAAATTCGTTCTAAAAGCTTCTACGGAAGTGAAAATTGTTCTATGACATTCCATTTCGTTTATTCTCGAACAATCTAGAAAGAATTTTTACACAAATATACCGGAAGTCGACGAAAACAGTCATCCCGATTTAGTATAAAAGCGAGACAAAATTTGACCACTTAACACTTGAAGATTGAACGCCAGAACTGATGCATCTCACACAACACTGATCAACGCAGCTAAGGCGAAACCGAGAGGCGAAAAATCGACAAGACACGGCAGGAAGGCTTTTTCCCGTACATAGACATACCCGACTGATTTAACCTCAACGAGAGTCGCCAAAAAGTATCGCTGAAATAGAGCAGCGATACGGCAAATTTTAATAGAAAGCACGCAGCCAGAACGTCGACGGCCCAGGAGGGTCCCCAACATTTAATAGAGAACGAATTCTGCTGTGTTCGCATTGACTGACTAACGTGACAAATAATTCCCCCGAACGTAAACAAAACAATACACTGAGCCTTCCTCAAAACTGCATGGGAGTCAGCGCTGCGGTGGCAGATTTCTGAATCAACGCTAAACAGATGATTCGTAGTGGCGGCGTTTGAACGAGATTTTACTGCCAAACGTTTTGACAAAAAGTGCGGAAAAAGTAACGATCGGAAAAATTGACTTTAAATAGATTCAGTGTACACCCGAAGAGGCGAGATCGAGAAACTACCCGAAGGAAGTGTCCAGTGAGAGAATAAACGACCATTGGAACGTGAGTTTACCAAAATTAAAATCATTGTTACCTGGTTACATTTATCACACAGTTGTACTTTACACGCCACACATACACCTTCAAATCACTTAGTTTTTTTTCTTGTAAGGGATCTAATTGATATGTCTTGGTAGTTCAAAGGAGTCACGTCCTGAGAGTAAAGATTTTTTCATATATTAAACTCATGCTTGTCAACTGAGTCAGAATCTGAATTATACTAGCCGATACTTGATTGGACATATAAAAAATTGTCAATAATAATAACTTGTAAAATTTTTTCTCTGCAATTTTATAATTTTTATGAATGATAGTCCTTCAGACGATTTGTTTGTTATTTTAAAGAACTATTAAACTTAACTGATTTTTCAAAGTTAAACTGACTTGTTTAAATTTTTTCGTAGATTTAAAAAAAAAATTTTATCAATCACATTTAATTTTTCTTGGAACAAACGTTTCCAAGTAGCGCCCACAAAAAGCATAGTTTTAAGTTGTGTTACAGGACTACATCACTGCAGAGGATCCAGTCAACAGAGTAAGTAACAAAAGTGCGCGGAGGTAACGCCCGACACGATTACAACACATTTTAAACAACACACACCCAACCATTTCTATTTGTTATAACGTCCACAATAAAAAAATGCTATTTTAGCTATAACCAGGAAATAGCCAGAGCTTATATCACTGCCTCGATAAAATTTGACATCCTGTACAATAGATTCAAGTTTTTTATTTACAATTACAGAATCAATGATTGATCTGAGTCCTCTCATACTCCAAGTGTACTTGTAGATGTCTTTTTTTTCTGAAAAAGGTGGTGTACTTGTAGATGTCTTTTTTTCTGAAAAGCTGGTTGTAATTCTCAGTTTGTTATATGCAGCAAATTGTCTTAATGCATGGCCATTATTGTTTAAAGTACTTTCTCTGAATATTCCTACTACTTCTGGTACCGGTCTCTGTCCTATTCTCGCATTTAGGTCTTCACTTATAATTAGGTGGTCACTTTTTGTTCACTATTTACGTGTTTTTGCGGTTCTTCATAAATCTTCGTAAAATAATTCGGTTACCTCTGCTTTTCCATCCTCAGGTGCATATACTCTGTTCATTTTGATTCGTACTGTTATTATTCGCTCACTAACATATGTAGGCCTATAGCTATGTATTTTATTTTGTCCACCTATTGTCAATCAATATTGCAACACCACACTGAGCTCTGGTTATTAATTTCGTTCCGCTATGTACCTTTACATAATCTCCAAGTTCTTTTGTGCCTTTTAATTTCTTTTTTTTCTGTTGTAACAGCTATATTTAGGCCTATTGTATTTTTTGCTTTAAGTTATCTGTTCAGTTGTTCCTCGTTTTGTTCCAGTCCTTGTACGTCCCAAGTTGCCATTTTTAATCTTTCTCTAATACCATATCGTTTATCCTTATTATCCTTATTACGCAAGAATCGTTTCCGTTGAGTGAAGATTTTGGGTATGGTTTAAGTTTCCTTAGTAGAGGTTACCAAACTCTAGCTAATGGTGGGGCTGGCACCTTCAAGTATCCTAACAGGCCTGTTTTCTGTTGGGCTTGTCTCCCCTAGCCGAAAGTTCCAGTTTTAAGGGGCTGACTTGATTTCTCAAGTTCCGACTTTTGTTGGGAACAGTGGGCATTAACCGAAATTTATTGGTCCATTTCTTTTCGGCTAAGAAACAACCCTTCGGTACTCTTTACCGGCCTTTGACCCCCTCCATTTTGTTAGATCAGTTTTATAAATAACACAACGCAAAAACAACACACTTAACAAGTTTGCTGTGGGAGAATTAAGCATTTCCACATTCCCTACCTCCACTGCTCCTACAGTTAGGCCTACCATTACTACTTTTTTTTCATAAGCACTACGCTTGCCATACGTTACGAATAACGATAATCATATTCAAAGTTTCCAGGTTTTTTAACTGTGTTAACATGCATTCAAAAGCATTAATTCTATTAAAAATACGCGAGGGAAACAGGGTAAAAAAAATCACAGATTGGTACACTATTCCAAGTAGAATAACGGAAAACCAGAGTTTTGGAAAACGTAGGTAGGCTATAAATTCGTTACCAGCATAATAATTTCGTTGGAACGATAACAATTCAAAATTACAGAATTTAATATGAAAAAATACAAAATATTAACTTATTGAACTGATTGGTTTTGCATACAGTGTTAGAGATCATGATTAATGGCGGCGGCTGGGTGCAGGAAAGCTGGAGGGAGGGCCAAGACTTGTGAGCCAATCACAGATTATACCTGCACAGGTGGGTTCGTGTTTCACTAGGCCTACTATACCCACATTATGTATAGTAGAGTAACCTTGACTGCTACCTGAGACCTCCACTGACCTCGACGATCACAGCTTGCCATTGTGCGATGGCGCTTTTTGTGATCTCTCTCTCTCTCTCTCTCTCTCTCTCCTACGCCAAGTTTTCCTCTGACAAGTTCGGTATGTCTCACTACATCATAGTGCAGACTGGAAGAGTTGTATGCGCCAGCTCTCTGTGCTTCGTAATCCTGTAGTAACAGGGGGACCCAGAAAAACTGTCGAAGTATAAGAGTCGTGTTTTTCCTGCAGAAAATTCGAAGTCAGTCGTTTATACCCACGACAGTGGGAATTTGACGATATGTGCCGTGAAGGTAAAGACTGTTTTCTTGATACTGTGCCAGGCCTTATGCAGAAACGCTGAAACGCTGCCTGAGACAATTAGTTTCTGCATAAGGCCTGGCACAACTATAATTTCTGATTTGTGGAGAGCGTACAATGGAGTAACGAACAGGGCATGAATTTTCCCCATTTTGCGGTCAATCGCAGTCCGAATTTTGTAGATCCAATGAGTGAGGCACGTACAGTATCGACTGCGAACACATTAGGGTATTTTCGATAGAGATTATATGGGAAAACATTGGATTGTTGAAGTAAAACATGGCATCATTTTTTATCTCTGCATTTATACCAGATGTTTTTAAGAACGTTCGCGGGTGTGTGAACTTTTAGTTGATCCTTAAGCGCGTTGCACGAAAGTCCACGCGATCGAGTGGTCGGACGACCGCGGGAACCTTCTTCAGATCTCAGCGCGCAACATTTTGTGACATGTTGTGAAATTGGTATCTGCTGAAAGTATACAGGTTGAGTTTGTCTGCCGTAACCGATGCATTGCCGTTGTATGTAGATTTCGGACAATGTAACCTCTTGTTTTTCACACTAATAATCCGCGTTGTCTTGCCGATGACAGCAATTTAGGCCTATATATAAGGTAGGCTATATATACTGTGTATATATATACATATATATAATATAGACTATCTTCAAATAAATACAACTGCAAGTACGTTTATTTTCACCTGACGCACGTTTCACGGCAATTATTCTGTATCTTTAGAGGTTCTTGAATTGTAATTAAATGTTTCGCTTACAACATAGGCCTACTTAACGGATAATAATTATAATTAGCTGACTACGTAAACATTGCATCAATCGAAAATAGAATCGAAGTTAAATCGATTATCCGTGGACTATTGTAAGCGAAACATTCAATTACAATTCAAACAAATCTCTGAAGATACAGAATAATTTCTGTGAAACGTGCGTCAGGTGAAAATAAACCTACTTGCAGTGTATTTATTTGAAGATATTAGGCCTACATAGGATACCTGTAGAAACTCAACGTGTTACTTACAAAGGAATTGTGTGTGTGTGTGTGTGTGTGTGTGTGTGTGTGTGTGTGTGTGTGTGTGTGTGTGTGTGTGTGTGTGTGTGTGTGTGGCGTACATTTTCACTCATTTACGTGCACACGAGCGCGAGCGCGCGCACACACACACACAGCTCACTGCCAATATACGGTCGGAGTCTACAGTCTATAACGTAGGCTTGCTTTGAAATTTTTTTTTGATTTTTTGGATATTCCGAGGGAGATACGCCAGCAATTAGAGCCCGCCAAGACTGACACGAGTTAGCATTGTTCGAGGGTGAGCGACTGAAGGAACAAACCTTTCCTTTCTACTTAAATGACATAAAAGCCGTTTAAAAGACAAAGCGTGCTGCAACACGTGTTACGACGAAAAGGGTCATGCGTGGGAACACTTGACTTTACAAATATGACAAAGGACCATTACCCTTGCATCCGTTTCAGTAGCGAGAGAATAGATAGGGCTAGCTAAGAGCATTGTTCCAAGCATATGTGAAACTTACTGAAAAACGATAGCTGGAGCACGGACGATGTAGTAGGACCACGGGAGGTTTGTTTTCATGATGTGCAGGAGACAAGGAGGCGTCTGCGACGTACACAGATGTTTGCCACCCGTAAGTTCGCTAGAGGAAGTCGTCAGAGTCCGAACAATACTTTTTTTCGACACGCTACACCAAAAGGGGCAGATGTGACTTCAGTAGCAAGGTCTCGATGCAGATTCCGAGAAAATGGCAACGTCCTGATGACAGCAACTCGTCATGTCAACGTGGACTATGAGAAATTCAAGTAGAGAAGCCAGCCAGCCAATTAGAAACGAGGATTCAGAAGGGAGTAACTGTAGGGGATGGTCTCGAAGGGAACCGACGACCAGAGAACAAATCCCGAAGAAGAACGTCCCTCTCCAAACGGCGCTGGGTGGAGAATTCACAAGAATCACAGACTAGAGGCAAGAGTACCGAGGGAAATCCGAGCAATTGTCCTATCAGAACTATTTTGGTGGGAAAATGAAGCGTTCGAAGGAGTAGCGAGAGTGGGAAAGCGAAGGGCATAAAAACTGAATGCAAGAGGAGACGCTCTCGCAGTATTACTCTATTTTCTCTCAGTTTCCATAAAAATTTTGTTTTGTGATATTCAAACTGGTGTTCGGTATTAGTGGAAGTTCGGGAGTAAGACTTGAAGCGTTGAGCCGAAACAGTGGTATTCGCGACGATGCGCGACTAATATACTTTGTAAAACTCTAAGTATTACACTAATACAATTAGTGCCGTAAGAAGTTGTATAATGCAGTAGTGATATACTTGAACTCTTTATAAACGAAATGAATCGGTATACAACATAAGACTTAATTTGTGATACAAAATTATTTCGTAGAATAGAGACAAGTGCCGATGATGTTTTATATGCGTCTAATGAACTTGAAATCAATCTAGGCGTTACGGAAGAGACGAACATGTATTTAAACAATACCAAAGTGCGTGGAAGTATCGAACTAAAATACGCATAAATAGACTGACGCGAATAGACAATATAAATCCTTAGCGCAAGTATCGCGACTTAAACTGTAATAACATTATAAAAACGTATAACGGATTTCATGAAGTGCGAACTAGCGTTCCGAAACAATGTACTTATAACAATTGGAAGTGCGAGTTACGAGTGGTTCCAGGACCAGCATCAATCGTCACCCAGCGGATCCAAGCGGACACATGCAACGGGAACGAGACACTACGATGACTTGAGTAATGTACCAGAATATCCATTTATTATAATTCCTAGTTTATCGTAATACCGCTGACCTGTCACTTAGAACTAACTGCCTGAGATATTTAAAAATAGAGCCATTATAAATACGAATACATGTTTGAGAATAAATACTATTATAGAATATTACATATGTATTATCTTATTAGTGCAGGTATATGAGTATTTCATGTGTATATGTGTTTAAATATGTTACGAAGTATATCACTTAGTGCAAATCTCAAGCACGCAACATTGATAGCTCTTAACGTCATCAACTATGTCTTATTTCATGATACAATAACTACACACGAGTATGTGTAAGCATTTGATTGTTTTTCTTTCAGATATTTTAGATATGTTATAGAGTTTAATTATCTCTTTGAAATAGTAGTATATACTCTTGTTACATAATTTCTTTTATGCAATGAATACGTGCAACATGCATTATTATAATAAATTTAATTTATAATGGATTCCGATAGTGTTGAGTTAACTTATTTTAAGACCTGGCATACAAGACAATTATTTCAAAGTAAAATCCACAATTAATGATTTAGACTCAATATACTTTAACAGATACCATATTCATAAATGTTTTAATTCTTGAAGTTTTATTTAGTAGTAGAAGACAAGATTAATCACTCTTTATTGATAATTAGACCACTTGATTGATAGCATTGTCGATTACCTATTTGAATAATTTGATCAAAATTTATTTATTAACACTTGATTAATAGGAACACCCCTATTAACGTTATATATGGCTGCCCAACGCGTGGCATGATAAGATTAATATTGCAGGAACTAGACAAACTAACCTGTAGGCCAATCAAATATTGATTAATTGAATTGAATATTAATTAATCAATAGGCATAACGTAATAAGTCCAGTAATAAGTATAAATGAACTGTTAGTCAAAGATTGTCCACCAAATGGTTCTGTAATAAATAAAGTACCTAATTTCATAAATTACATTTACAGGTAGATAGCCTAACAACAGGAGCGTTGTCTGAATACTGCACTGGTCACCACCCAGCCTAAAACCAAACAAATTATGAAACCAGAACTGTGAATGTCCAGACCATAGAATGAAGTGGCAGAAGAGCAGTTTCATAGACTTTATTTAGCCCCGCAAAATAACATTGGTAAGTGAAAAATAATTGAACTGAAAAATAATGTTTGTTTAATATCAGCTTTTTAGTTTTCTTTAATTCATATATTACATTGCCTTAGATATACCATAGTGTGTAGATTGAGAATAATAGTGCTACTGTCATTATATAGTGCTGTGTCATTTTGCAGGACTATTTCGTATTTCATTTTTATCGATTCACGTGTCAAACACCACCCCCTCCCCCGCCCAGAAAAGCGGTACTGCATTAGGAATAAATAATTATGCCATAGACTTTCAAATTTATACGACGCGTCTCGGACAGCGATTCGCAAAGAATACTCCCAGCTTTTTTATCCTTAATAATTTGATTCGGCTTTGTTCAACTTGGTACGACTAAAGTTTCTGTTCACTGGTTAATTCGATTATAGCCTGTTATGAACTAAAACTAAGTTTTTAACACAAAGTACGCCTATAAGCTACGTTTTCTATGAACCACCGATCCGCAGTACGCGATGCGCGGTGTGAATACTTAGGATTCACGCTTCCGCTACTGCGCAGAGAGGGTGTTTTTTAAGAGCACCCTGTTCGCATTGCGGATGGTCTCAATCGAGCGAGTAATAGCTTAGTAACTGAGAAATGGGTACTGCAGTTGCAAATGTTAGTGGGTGAAGAGGCTGAAAAGGAAACATTGTTTTTATCAGCTTTGGTAAATAATGATCCCCAGACGATGTTCTGCTAAAAGAAATTAAAAAGGCTGTTTCAAAATAATAATTTTAAGGCATCTGATGGAGAATGAAACCAAGTTTAGAGAATATTTTAGTGTCGCTACAGGACTTTTCTAGGAGATTTTAAACCATATTGTAACGCAAATTTTAAAGAAATTTGTTGTATGTAAGGGAACACAGTAGCAAGGGTCTGCTGCCAACTTAACAATGACATACGTAGGAGCTGTACCATATGTAGTTTCGGACAATGGCACGTGAAATCCATTAGCAACGGGAAGGCATAGTATTAGAAAGGCAATATCTCTGTAATAACAGCTGGTCGCTAAGAGAATTGCGTGTGGTGAGCTGAACTACCAGAAAAACAAGGGAGTAATGTATCACAGATTTATTACTAAGAAAAGCTGACAGAAAGACATAAGGAGGCAACACGAGAAATAATAAGCCACGTGTGTGGAGCTTAACACCAAAACGCGGCGGTACATTGTTCACAATGGACGGAAGGGCTCGTACAGAGATTGTATGAATAGCGACCATACGGGTGAGCAATTAACAAGCAGCGGGAAGCACAGCTTACCGGAATGGGACACAGCTAAGAAAAAACTTGCAGAGCAGATGTGGCGGTTGTAAGGGATACAAAGAAACGACCACACCGGCGTGGGAATGGAAAAAAGGATGCTAGAAGACAATACGAGAATTGGTCACGGGTAAGAAACGATACACATGTTGAACTAAAAGGCAGCTGCGAGGCCATGCAGCAAATAAGAGAAATTTGTCTGAAAGGATCGGACGGACGAAAGACAATAGAGTGATGGACAGGCGTAAAATTTGGTCACCCGCTTCAGACTATGGATGGAGCCAACCAGAAGATGTAATGGTATGAAATCAAAGGAGCCTATCAGAGACCAGAGTTGGGGAAGGCGTTTCTCCAGGAAGAGATTGCTAGGGAGACGAGGATGAAGAACGAATGAAAACGGTGTCGGAAGACAAGCCATGATGTTAGGGAGGAGTTTTCGTAAGAAAATAGATGAGAACCAATGGAAACGAAGAAGGTGGGAATAAGAGTCCTGAGTAGAAAAGATAGAGGGATTCGTGATATAAAAAGAACTGTTGACTGCGATCGGGGTCGGAAGTTCTTAAAGTCTTAGTCAGAGGTTGAATAAGGGTCTTAACCTTAGAGTGAGTCGGAGTCGTAATATACGTGCGAACGGTTTAGAGTCGTGAAATAGTAATGGTCTCCGATCGGGGCTTAAGTTCTTAAACTCATAGTCAGAGGTTGAGTAAGTGTCTTAACCTCAGAGAGAGTCGGAGTTGTAATATACGTGCGAACGGTCGAGAGTCGTGAAATAGTAATGGACATGTCGAAGTACCACTTTGAAAAGAGACTTAGTTTTTTTCGAGAGTTGATATAACCAGTTAAGTAAATACGGTCGGAAGTTTTGACCGAGTGCGTAATGATAGACATGGTGTTGAAATCGAGATAGTGAGAGAGAGCCGGAAATATGAACTAAGTACGGTAATTGTGTGAAAGGCGAATATAACTGTTACCGCTCATTAAACATAATCAAATATCGTGGTAATAAAGTTAGTCCGCGAAGGAACTGTGATGACTAATTAAAGTATCCAACAATCTGTATAACTCAACAAATTGTTAACGTACTAAGAATATGTAAATGAGACATAATTATTAACAATTCGGAGTTAAAGTGGCGTTATCAACTAATATGTGTTAAATCAGATTTTCCAATAACGAGAATTAACAAGAGAACTATTAGTGTCGGAGTGCGAGATACTAGGTGATGTGAAAGTGTCATTCACAAGATGATAAGTTCATCAACAAGGGCATCAGTAGTCCTGGAGAGAGAGAGAAGGAAGATCATCGCAGATGAACGCCGCAGAGTTAATGGAGTACTTACCCACAGTAACGAATTCATGCATTACTAATGTTAATTAAAAAAACACTGTCTCTCTAAAAGAACACACTAATGATATTTCAAGAAAATCATATTTAATATCTATTCATGTTAAACTGGCATGAGCAACTTTTAAAAGATAATTTCAGATATCTATCAAATTATGAATCCATTTGTTAAGAATACTTTTGTGTAGAGTAAAAATTTATAGGCTAATTATGATTATTAGTGTTTAAATAAATAACCCTGAGAAAAAGCTCATAATAGAGTGAGTAATTATTGAAGTAAATAATAAATGATATTATAATGTGCTGTTTAATATTACAAGATAAATGTTGTGTTTTTTAGATCTCATGAAAGTGATATCCTTGGTAACAGGTATGAATAAACAAATTTAATACCGTAAATTTTGGTGTACGTTGTTACTTATTCGAAATCACCCAAGATAGAATATCAATGCTTGTAATTGTGAAAGATTGATTGATTATATAACATAAAAGAAATTAAAACAACTTCATTAAAATCATACATAATTAATTAAGGTAACTTAACAATACAAATAAAAATATTATTATTATTATATATGGCGTCCCATCACGGGGCATATCATTGTATTTGGCGCTCCAAAACGTGGGGCGTAAACACTTAACAGTCAAACATATACATGACACAGCAATTAAGTTATATTTGACGCCCACAAAGTCGGGCTAAACAGTAGTTTCGTTATATTTGACGCACACAACGTGTGGCTTTTCACACTCAGTAACTAAAATAAGTGATATTTGACGCCCATAACGTCGGGCTTTTATAAATAAGTTATATTTGGCGCTCCACACTAGGGCCATAAAAGTTTATCTTAACAATATTGAAGATGATATATATATATATATATGTTACAACAAAATCAAGGAGCCAATATATCACCACTGCAGAAGCTGTTCCAACTTTGTCATGTTTACTTGCTGAACTGCTACTTGTCACGTTCCGGACGAGGCATTTCAGTGTTTCCTCCATTTTCAAGCCCTTAACCACGACATTTGAACCATATTTTGCTAAGAGTTTTCTTTAATTTTACTTTAGTTTTTAAATATTTAAATATTAATCTTACCTTATTGTTACTCATCACCACTTTCCACGTGCAATATGCTGTCATGTTCATCTTCCTATTTGAATTTGCTGTCTTTGTAATTCCAATTTTCTCGTGTTTGCTTGCTGAACTGCTACGTGTCATGTTCCGGACAAGGCCTTTCAGTGTTTCCACCATTTCCAAGTCCTACACCACGACCTATAACGCGCATATATGGTGGAAACACTGAAAGCCCTCGTCGTTGTTCAGCAAGTAAACACGACAAAGTTGGAAATGCAGAGACTGCTAATTCAAATAACAAGATACAGAAGCTGTGTTTATCATTGAGGTAAGAGAGATTTTAAATTAAAAGTATTATTTTTTTTATTTGAATAATTTCTGTTTCATTAATGACAGTAGAATTTAGAAAATGTTGAAACAAAATTTATACGTCCAAAGAATCTTTTAAAAGGACGTATTCCATGATTTGTTGTGGAGCAAAACTGGTGCGTGTCACGCTCGAGTCTACTGGACTTTGATTGTTGCGTGCCATGCATCCCTGTTGCGCTTGTGTTTTTAGGTGGAAATTACTGAAGGGCGCTCTTAAAAACCGCGCCCATGCTGATACCAGCGGCAGACTACAGCGTGATGACGTATCACGCTTCACGCATCACTTTTTGCGCGTCCGTCATTCATAGAAACCAAGGCCTAATAGTGCGCCCAGTTTCAGTCTTGAAATACCAGCCGATTTTGCGTGCCATCTGATTGGCTACATTTGTAGCTTGTTTTTTAGCGTGCCATATTTAGATTGGTTAAATTTGTTTATACCGCTTAACAGCTTGTTTATAATTTTTGTTTTGTGATCCATTCAGTTTGTTTAATTATAGAGGAAGGTTGCCGAAGTTGGACCGTCTTTGTTTTTACCTATATACGAGTTTTTTAAACGGTTGAGTTGGTACAACTGGTTGTTGGCGGTACCGTATGCACTAAACTCTACGGCCAGTCGTCTTGAGCTGTTGTGCGAAGGAGGTTGTCTGTTATTGTGTGTTCATAGTTTGCAGGGGCGGCTTAAGGCCCGTGCGCTCGCACGGGGCGCCAAAATGGGTTATTATAAAAAAATCTAATGCGAACGCCGAACCTGCTGCGACGTTTATCAATTGCGATACGGATGAAAAAAAATATTGTTGTACCAAAAAAAAACCATAAAAAATTAAGGATTACATTAAAATGCCTTGAAGTATGTGCAGAACAAATAATTATCTCAAACACAAACGATCCAGTTCAACCGCTCCCTTCCTACCGCATAACCAACTGCCGCGCGCCACCCCCCCCCCCCCCCCTTAAACAAGACATTTGGACTCGCCCAGGGCGCCTTCACTGGCACTGCAAAACAAAGCGTGATTCACCTGTCAGTCCAAATTGGATCACAGGGGCGGTCATCGTCTGTTTATACTGTGTGTGTTAGATGTTAGAAGCCCATGTGTGTAAAGTCATTTTACTTAAGTGCGGAGTTAGTGAAATATTAGTGTGAAACACATTTAAACATAAAACATGTCAGATAAAAAGAAACATTCTGGGTCATACTACAGGAAAAGAAGAACAAAACAAAGTCTTGATGAAGAAAACCAAGCGGCTGGCTTGAAAAATGTTTTTGTCAGGAAATAAAAGCATTGCTTCGAGTTGTTCTTCTTCAACAATGACAACAGAGCCAGAGCCTGAAGTCATCGAAAAAACCCTGAAGCCAATTTAAACAAAATGGTTTTGAAAACTGAAGCGAATTTAAATGAAATGGGTCTGGAAACTGAGGCAAATGAAAATGAAATGGATTTGGAAGTTTTCGGGAATTCACCAGGACCCTCTTTAAGTGAGGTACGTTTTATTTATTATAAAATTAGACTATTATACTCGTATTAATTTATTAAAAAATTAGTGGACGAACACTTATTATCCTTAAATTACAAAAAAAGCTTATATATGACCTTTTCTCCAACTGCTAGAACCCAGCCGGTGAATTTAAATCCTTTACTAATTCATTCGCCTAGATGTAACTTGTTGACAACCGTAACCTGCCAATGCCCTGTTCTGAATAGAACAAAGGATGCAAAATATTTAGGTGTTTTAATAAGACATTTAATATTTAAATCCTACAAAATAAGCAAATTGAGAAATATTGAAATTTCTAGACTAGTTTATTTTGCATATGCCCAGTCTGTTTTACAATACGGAATATTGATATGGGGTGGTGCATCAAACATTTACTTAAATAAAATATTTATGATCCAGAAACAAATAATAAAGGCTACCTTGGGTAAAAATATGTTTTATCCCAGCAATAATCTTTTCTCGGAATTTAAGGTGCTAACAATAAAACAATTATATATAAAAAATTTATTACTCTTCATTAATAAAAATAAAAAACTTTTTGTTGCTCGAACATTATCTTACAACATTCGACACCCGGGCTTTGAAACTTATAAAACAAATATCGAAATATATCTGCATGTAGAAGACAATTCATATATACTTCAAATAAATTAATAAACTTAATACCAAATGAATTTATTCATACACTACTTACGACTAATCTGAGAAATGAAATGGATAAATTGATTGTAATAAATAATAACTTATTAATATTTTAATCACTAAGTATTTTAAAGTTTTCCTACTCTGAAATTCCGGTGACAATATACCTATCAAAGTCTTCAGCTTAACCTGTACACATTGTGGTAGCATTTCCATATAGTGATATTGGGTGTCTTTATTTGCATTTTTTTTTCATTATACATTTTTCTTAAAGGTACTTTTCTTTTACATATATCATTTATATATCAGGCTTTTTTCCTTTATTTATTGTATTATTTTTTGTAAGAATGTGATATTCTACATATAAAAACTATATTGTAACTCATACCCACGCGCAGACTACGGTCTTTGTGGGTATTTCTCATCGCCATATTTTATGTAAATACTACTATTTTTTATATGTATTATGAAACAAGGAGATGAATAAAGATTTGATTTGTGTTACTGCACGATTATATTCAACAACTGTGAGCTATTCATATCTATCTTTTTTATTTGTGCCTATCATAATGGTATACTTTTGATGTAGCTTCATATGCAATTGTTCGTCATGAAATGCAAAGCAAGTTGTATTTATAACTTATACCCATACTTTTTTTCAGCTTCCTGCAGAAAATGTCCAAATAGGCCTATCACACGACCCCGGCGAATGGCCAGAACATATAACCGACACAGAACGCAACACCGACCGAGGACAGTATTGGTTCAACGTGGCCCTCAACAAGTTTATAACATAGATTTCCCAGTAAATGAAGATGGACGAAGATTTAGTGTTAAAAGTTATCAAAGACGTATGTGCAATGGTAAATATGTTTCACGCACCTCGTTAATTTATTCCACAAAGAAAAACGCTATATTTTGTTTTTGTTGTCGTCTTTTTGGTAAAATCAGGATCTCTCTTTCTTACAAATCAGGCTATTCTGACTGAGACATATGCATGAACTTTTATCTGAACATGAGAAATCTCCAGGACATATGAAAGCATTTCAAAACTGGGTTGAATTTAGCACAAGGCTACGCCTGGGTGTAACCATAGATTGTGAAAACCAACGTATTATTAAACAAGAAGTTGAACGCTGGAGAGAAGTGTTTAAGAGAATAGTGTTCATGATCGAGTTTCTTGCTTCACAAAACTTAGCATTTCGTGGTAAAACTGAGACACTCTACTCGAGAGATAACGGAAACTTTTTGAAATTAATGGAGTTTATTGGTAACTTTGATGCAGTAACTGTTGAACACTTAAGAGGATCACCTCAAAGGAGACTTATGTGCATTATCTTGGAAAAAACATCCAAAATGAAATAATTGAGTTGCTAGGCTCAAAGGTAAAACAGCACATTTTGAAACTAGTTAACGAATGGACATATTACGCCATTATTAGATTGCACTTCTGATGTAAGTCATACTGAACAGTTGTCTTTGGTATTTCGCTTTGTGAGCTGCAAACCAGGAGAGGAACCGCATATTCATGAGCATTTTCTGGGGTTCGTTTCTGTTGACTCTACGACTGGAGAAGGACTGACAGACACTCTTCTCTCTCAACTCAATGAAATGAATGTACCGCTAAAAAATATGCGCGGTCAGGGCTATGATAATGAGTCCAACATGAAGGGGAAGGACGTGGGTGTTCAAAAAAGAATATTAGATTTGAACCCTCTTGCATTTTTCGTATCATTCACTCAATCTTGTCGTCAATGATGCTGCTTTATCTTGCACTGAGGCTGTCGACTTTTTTAACAATGTTCAGGAAATATACAATCTTTTCTCTGCCTCAGTACATAGATGGTCTGTGCTGTTGGAACATGTAACATCTTTAACAGTAAAGCCTTTAAGTGCGACTCGATGGGAGAGTCGTATTGATGCTGTCACTCCTCTGAGATATCAAGCTGGAGAAATATACGATGCCTTGTACGCGCTATCTTTCGATCCCAGATCTGACGCATTTGCCAAAAACAAAGCTCTGGCTCTAGCTGAAAAAATCAAAAGTTTCAAGTTTGTGTGCTGTCTTGTTCTTTGGCACAGTTTTGTTCAGAGTTAACCTTGTTAGCAAAATGTTGCAAAGAGAAGACATTGACATTTCAAAGGCAGTTGAGATGATTTCAAAAGTAAAAAGTCATTTTGAGAAAATGCGCACTGACAAAGGATTTGAAGAGTTACTGGTTGATTCAAGAGAAATCACCGAAGCACTTGAAATAGATCATAATTTTCCAAATGAACGAAAAGTACGGCCTAGAAAAAAGAAATGTCAGTTTGACTACGAGAGTTCTGATGAACCTATTGAAGACCCCAAAAAGGCTTTTAAAAGTAATGTGTATTTCTACGTTTTAGGCCGTGAAATTAGTTCATTGGAAGAGCGGTTCTCTCAGCTAAGTCATCACAACAACCTTTTTGGATTTTTGTATAACATCAAAAATCTTGAAGACAACGCCAATTTGTTGAAGAACTGTACAGATCTACAGCTTGGATTAACTGATGAAGATCGCTCCGACATAGAGGGATTTCAGCTTAAACAAGAACTGTTGGTTTTGCTCTCTATACTGCCAGATGATAGCGCAAAAAGTCCTTTAAATGCACTAAAATATTTATCAGTCAACAACCTCACAGAAAACTTTCCCTACGTCACAATTGCTCTCAGAATCGCTTTGACCCTCCCAGTCAGTGTTGCTTCAGGAGAAAGAATTTTTTCAAAACTGAAACTTATTAAGAATTACTTGCGATCAAGCATGTGCCAGGAGCGTCTTGTTGGGCCTTCTTTAATGTCAATAGAATTTGAAGTTCTTCAAGATATCGACATAGACGTTATAATAAAAGACTTTGCAGAAAAAAAGCAAGAAAAGTCATGTTGTGAGTGTTAAACACAGTGTCAAAGATCAAAGTTAAAGTTGTCATGTAAATACAAGTAGATTATTAATAGAAAGTTATGTGTAATTTAGTCAGTATACAAGTTTATTCATTTTATGAAAAAATGTATGCAGAATTCTTTAAAACCTGGCTCTTCTTTGACAAACGAAATGCAAATGATTTTAAGCACATACATACATTATTATGATTTTATATTAAAGCGCGGTTTTTAAGCTCCAATAACAAAAATTGTCTGGTATCTATTTCCTGGAACAATTACAGACCCTTCGGCCGGATAGCCATCCGTAAGTAATCAATAGATAATTGGCGGAGGGGGACCCGGGGGGGCGCTAAGTGACTATCTTGCACGGGTGACATTTTGCTCTTGAGCCGCCCCTGATAGTTTGTGTTGTAATTTTTGTGCTAAGGATCTCAAGCTGTTCTGTTCAGTAAGAGTAAGTAATCAAATTTTCTGTACCATGTTTTACAAGTGTCTGTCGTTTAGCTATTAAATACATGTTTTAAATCTAGTGTTTAGTTTCGTGTATTCGGATAGCGATATGTTTATATCTTCGGGGACCAGTTGGACCACCACCTGTTTCCTAAATTGGACCGGTCCATTTTAGGAGACTGTTATAAATGTCATTACTTTTCATTTTAATTTTTACAGTATGTAATATTTCGGAGGACTCTGTGTGTTCAGGTTAGCAAGATGTCGAAAAGGGGCACGTATGGAAAATGGAACGAAGATAATTTGAAGATGGCCGTGGCTGCGTACATGAATGGTGACTATGGTCTCAATGAGTGCTCGCGCGTATATGGAGGGCCAAAGGCTACAATAAAGAGACACGCTGATAGTAAAAATACGTTCTCGAATTCAGTAAAGTGCTTTGGTAGGCAAGCAATCTTCACTGCAGAAATGGAGAAAGTAATCGCTGACCAAATTCTCTTGTTTGAGGAAAGGTTTTTCGGCTTCACCATCAAAGACGTTCGTAGGCTAGCTTTCGATGTCGTAGATAAATACGGCTTACCCCACTCCTTTAACAAAGAAGAAAGAATGGCCGGTAAAAAGTGGTTTTATTCGTTCATGAGACGGAATCCACATGGCTCGAGCTAAGGGGTTTAACAGAGACAGTGTTAACAATTTTTTTAACATACTCGAAAGAACTGTTGATGACAATCGTATTACAGCAAACACTATTTTCAATGTAGATGAATCCGGCTTTACAACGGTGCAAAAACGACAACAAAAAGTAATCGCTCGAAAAGGTAAGCACCAAGTTGGAGCCGTTACGAGTGGAGAAAGAGGAGTGAACACTACAGTCGTCTGCGCTGTTAATGCGGCGGGTTTCTTTATACCACCAATGATAATTTTTAAAAGAAAAAGGAAGCAGCAAGAACTTGAGATTGGTGCTCCACCAGGAAGTGTTGTAGAAATTTCCGACCCCGGGTACATAAATTCAGAGTTGTTTGTGGCGTGGTTTAAGCACTTTAAGAACCATGTAAACTGCAGTAAAGAATCGCCTATACTCTTACAGGTTGATGGTCACACAACACACAGCAGAAACCTTGAGGCGGTTGACTACGCTCGTGATAACGGCATCATTATGCTTCAGTTGCCTGGGCATACAATTCGCCGGTTGCAGCCACTTGATGTAGCGTTTTTTGGTCCCCTGCAAACGTACTTCAACCAAGCACAAGACAAATGGTTGCGCCAGAATGTAGGAAAAACGATATCGCAATTTCAGATATCTGGGCTATTAAATGAGAAGCATATGGACGAGCAGCATCGGTTGGGACAGCGGAGAGTGCCTTCCCCACATCTGGGGTTTGGCCTGTAAATAGAACCGTATTTTCTGATCATGATTTTGCTCCGTCTGATGCCTTAACCGTAGAGGAAAACGTAACAGATGAACCTACTTCTAGCAAAGACTGCAGGTGCAACAATATGGAAGACTCGTCTTCAGGAGATGACACTAGCGACGATGACACCAGCAAATGTAAAAAATTTAGGAAGACTGTAACTAAATTACCACCACTTCCAAAAGCACCCAAGATACCTGCTATTCGAGGAAAAGGACAAGCTCAGGGTGCAGTTTTAATAACGAGCGGCCCACACAAATTAGCCCTACAGTTGCAACAAACAAAGAGACAATCAAAAAATGTGAAACCTATGCAGAAAAACTTATTTTCCAACGAAGACAAGGAAGATCAAGATGAAGGTGATTCAAGCTGGTTCTGTGCTTTGTGTGCAAAGGAAAAGGTAGAAGACATGATCCAGTGTATGAACTGTAAATTGTGGGTTCATACGAAGTGTGCCAACGTTAAGCCCAGTATAAAAAATATTTGTGTACAGATTGCAAGTAGACTTTATAATCATTTGTAAGTTTCGTTTACACTCACCTCGCTGGGCACTTTGTGAAAGATTGTCACGATTATAAAAGAATTAAGACTTTTGGTGTACATCCTATTCCACCTAAACACCTTAGAATCGTTTTTACTCTTTGGTGATGCTCCAAAAAGCGAAACAATTAAAGTAGTTTTGTGAAACAAACACCAAGAGTCTTAATTCTTTTGTAAGTGTTGATGTCTGGTCTGACTCTTTAAGTCGTTTGTGAATTTAAAAAGTTTAAAATGTTTTTTGCTTTTACATTCTCTTAGGTTTATTGTTTTTACATTAGGACCGTCAGGTTAACAGAGGAATAGAGAATGTGATGCTGTTTAAGACATTCCTTTCTGAGTATAGGTGCCTATGTCTTTTAGTTTTAAAATGCCTAATGTAGACCTAATGAATGTTTTAGCTATTTGTACAAAATATATTAATAGTTTTAGTTATAAATACTTATTTAATAATGTTATTTTTTTTATAATTTGTTTTTTCTTAGCAACAGTTTATTTTCCTAATAAACTAAGAGTTTTGTGTAGCATTATATAAATATCTGATATTTCTATGTAATCTAACATAAAAATAGATATGGTTTGAGTTAATGAGAGTACTCTATAAAATTTTGGTTTTTATACAAAACGCCTTAACGTGAATTATTTTGCTTATTTTAACCTTATTTTTACTTTTCCTTCTCAGGTCCAACTTAGGCAACTGCAGGTCCAACTTAGGCAACCGGTTTCCCAATTTGGACCATTTACTTAATTTTGTTTATCAAATTTTTTACCTCTTAATAGTGAGACATTACAAAATTTAATACTATCAGATCAAAGCGGATAGAATGTAGAATATTTAAAAAATTGTTTTGTTTCATTTGAATTATTAATAAGTTATAACAATTACTTTTATAGTTGTTGTATTTACTGTCCCGCGTTTTGGGAAGCCAAATAATAACTTTAACTGTGTTTGCCCCTTGTGTGGGCGTCTGATATAAAAAATACACTTTTATGGCCGGTTTATTAATTAATGGTTAATTAATTAATTGAGTTAATTAACTAAGATATAGTACACTATGCTGATTGTTTGTGTACAAGTATGACATACAATATTATTGCCACTCGTTAGGTACTCCAAATATAAAATAAACTGCCCCAACTTTCATGTGGTGCCAATTTTAACAATTTTACTGTGTGTGTTACTTCAATTACTTATATGTTGTTAATTGATTATGTATGATTTGAATGACGTTGTTTTAATTTCTTTGATATTATATACTGACTTAATCTTTCATAATGAATAGCATTGGTATTCTATCTTAGGTGCTTTCGAATAATTAACAACGTACACCAACTTTACGATATTAACTTAGTTTATTTATATCTGTTACCAATGATATCACTTTCATGATATCTAGCAGAAACACAACATTCATCTTGCAATATGAAATAGCACATTACAAAATCATTTATTATTTACTTCAAAATTTACTCACTATCTTATAATCTCTTTCTCAGAGTTACTTATTTAAACACCAATACTCATAATTATAACTTTTTATGCTACACTAAAGTATTCTTAACAAATGGATTCATAATTGCATGGATATAGGTAAAATTATCTTTTAAAAAAAGTTGTTCATGCCAATTTAACATGAATAGATACTAGGTATGATTTTCTTGAAATATCATTAGTGAGTTCTTTTAGAGAGACAGACAGTGTTTTAATTAACATTAGTAATGCATGAATTTTGTTACTGTTGCTAAGTTATTCCATTAATTCTGCGGCGATCATCTGCGATGCTCTTCCTGTTTCTCTCCAGTCTCGCTGATGCCCTTGTTGATGACACTATCATCTCGTGGAAGACACTTTTACACATCACCTATTATCTCGCACTCCGACACATATAGCTCTTTTGTTAATTCTCGTTATTGGAATATCTGATTTCAACACATGTTATTTGATAACGCCACTTTAACTCTGAATTGTTTATATTTAAGTCTCAATTACATATTCTTAGTACGTTAACAATTTATTAATTTATACAGATTGTTGGATGCTCTATTTAGTTCGCACAGTTCCTTCGCGGACTAACTTTATTACCACGCCATTCGATTATGCTTAATGGGCGTTAACAGTTATATTTGTCTTTCACACAATTACCGTAATTAGTTCATATTTCCGGTTCTCTTTAACTATCTCGATTACAACATTATGTCTTATCATTTACACTCCGTCGAAACTTCCGACCGTATTTACTTATTTGGTTAGTATATTAATTCTAGAATAAAAAAAACTAAGTCTGTTTCAAAGTAGTACTCCGACATGTCTGTTAATTACTTAGTTCCATTACCATCTCCCGACTCTCGACAGTTCGCACGTATATTTCCACTCCGACTCTTCTAAGGTTAAAACTTTTACTCCCCCTCTGACTAAGACTTCCGCACTTAAGACAGTTCCGACCGTTAAGACCTCGATCGCGGTAAACACCCAAGTTTATATTCCGAATCCCACTATCTTCTCTACTCCAAACTCTTCTTCCCACCTTCTTCGCTTCCATTGGTTCTCATCTTTTTTCTGACGGAAACTCCTTAACACCATGGCTTGCCTTCTGACATCGTTTTCATTCGTTCTTCCATCTCGTCTCCTTAGCAACCTATTCTTGGAGAAACGCCTTCCTCAACTCTGGTTTCTGATAGGCTTCTTGATTTCCTACCCTCACAGCTCCTGGTTGGGTCCACCCATAGTCTGAGGCGGATGACCAAATTTAACGCCTGTCCATCACTTTTTTGTCTTTTCGTCCGGTCCTTTCAGACAAATTTCTCTTAATTGCTGCATGGCCTCGCAGCTACCTTTTAGTTCAACATGTGTATCGCTGCTTACCCGTGACCAATCCTCGCATTGTCTCCCAGTTTCCTCTTTGCCATTCCCACGCCAGTGTGGTCGTTTCTTGGTATTTCTTACAACTGCCACATCTGCTCTGCAGGCTTTTCCTTAGCTGTAACCCAGTCTGGTAAAACTTTGCGTCGCGCAGTTTGTTAATTGCACACCCGTATGGTCGCTATTTTGTCCGAGCCTTTCCTGGCCATTGTGAACAATGTAACGCCGCGTTTGGTGTTAAGCTCCGCACACGTGGCTTATTATTTCCCGTGTCGCCTCGTTATGTCTTCCTGTCAGCTTTTCTTTGTCATTTATCTGTGATACATTACTCCCTTGTTTTTCTGGTAGTCCAGCTCGCCACACGCAATTCTCTTAAGCGAACAGCTGCTATTACAGAGGTATTGTCTGTCTACTACCCTGGCTTTCTGTTGCTTGAACTCCATATGGTACAGCTCCTGCGGATTGTTAAGTTGACAGCAGACCCTTGTTACTGTGTTCACTCACTTACAAAAAAAAGTTTCTTTAAAATTTTCGTTACAAGTATATGGATGAGTAGAAACTAAAATTGGTCCAATTTAGGCAACCTTCCCTTACATAGTATTTGTGTTTGATTTATTGATATGGAAAATATAAAAGAACAGTGCAAATTAGTGTGGAATACCATAAACCAATATACCAGTTGGGTATGCTTAGGCCTACGAGGGTCGCTTGAAAAGCTCTCGAAGCGACATCTATACCTTAGTGGTAGAACCACAATTTTTTTTAGTATGTTGTGAGATTCATATTTCATTTGAACTCCTGTACAGTGGCGGATTACGCCTGTACAGTGTCCATAACGCTACTGTATGCTTTAGCACCGGGCACCAGGGCTTCAGTTGTCAGAGGCGGCACCAGTCAGGTGAATTGACTAAGCGAAGCAAAGCTTATGATCACATTATGCAGTTGTGTGGTTTTATTACGCAGTTATTAACCATGGAGAGTGTCGAGTTGGAAAATCAAGCGAAAGCTCATAAAGAAGTTTACGCGATCGATTTGAATAACGATCTTCTAAAAGAATTGAAACACTTTGTGCCACAAGTAAAATTACAAGAAAGAGGTTATTTTCAAATAGTTCGAATGAAAACGATAGGTTCCATGATATTACAGTTTGTCAGCTCAAAGCATTAAACTGGATTATTGATTGTAAAATGATTGATGTATTCCCGAATGTTTACATTGCTTATCGTCTGCTTTTGACGATTCCAATAGCTAACTGCGAATCTGAACGATCATTTTCTGTATTGAAAAGCATTAAAGATATATTGAGTTCAACTATGGGAGATGAGAGATTATCTTCGTTAGCAATGTTGAATATTGAAAGCGAGATACTTGAATCGCTCGATTTAGAAGGAATGCTACAAGACTTCGTTAAGGCAAAATCAAGAAAAAATGGATCGATTGGTATTTTAAGTAAGTAAGTAGGTCTACTTAAGTACTATTATGCTCATTGTAAAAAGTATTTAGCTAAATATTTGTTGTAATTTGAGAGTTTAATAAAATAATTGTTAACTTTCGAAATTGTGTGTATCATTTGTCAGTGTCAATAATGGATAAAAGGTTGAATTTTGAATCGGGGAGGGGGAACCAGTCTGATAACAGCATAAGGCAGGACGCACTTCTATTCTCCCCTGCACCTGGTATTTTCTAAACCTATCTATCAATTTATTCATTGTTCACCGACTGTTCGAAATTTACGTATTACGCGCGTTTTTGAAAAATGGACAAAATCAAACGTCGTGCTGTGATCGAATTGTTTTTTTAAAAAAGGTCAATGGAAATTCACAGCCAAATGCTAAATGTATAAGGAGATACTGTGTCTTCAGAAATGATAGTTTGTAAGTGCCCGCTCGAGTATAAACCTTGACCTGATCGTACAAGCATTGAAGATGATTCCCGCAGTAGACGCCCAAAAAGTGCAACAACTCCAAACATCATTAAACAAATTTCATGCATGCTTTTAGTAAGCCTTGCGATTGAGAGTGGATGACATTGCTGAGATCATAGGCATTTCATGTGCCATGTGTATCATTTTCCGAGTCCAGAACTTGGTGTGAAATAGCTTTGTGCAAACTGGGCGCCGCATTTGTAGTGGTGGGCGTTTTTGTTGTTTTTGCAAAACGAAAACGAACTGTTCATTTGAAAAAAAAACAACTGTTTTAAAAACAGTTGAAAAAAACAGGTTGAATTAACGAACTGTTGGTATTTATGTTTACTGATTTTACCATTGTATTGTTATAACGTTTTGTTTTGAACATTTAAAAATAACAGTTCATTTTAGTATTTTTCTTAATGGATGGTTAGGCCTATGTAACTTAAACAATGGCATTAAGTCAAGGTTTCTCTTATATACCAGTATCTTAAAAGGCATTTTTTGTTTTAAATTGTTTCAAAAACTTAAGGGGAATGTCTGAGTAATATTTTTATAGTAACTGAAATAAAACTGAATATAGCCTAATTTTGCGTTAAACAGAACGAGGACAGTACAATAATCGAACGCTAGTTAACGAACGTTGCAATGAAAACGAACAGTTTACTTCGAACAGAGAACTGAACTATAATATAGAACTTATAGAACAGTGCGTTGTCAATACTGTTTCTCAACTCCACGTTCGTTTTTTAAACAGAAAACGGTAGGTAGTGTTTCGCTGATTCATTTCGTTTTAGAAATGAGGAACCGTTTATCATCAAACGGCTCGCGTTTCTAAGAAAACGTCTAGGGTATATATGCACACAACAGGTTCCACTGCTGTTGAGTGACTAAGTGATAGGGACAGAGTAAAGAGCAGTTACACTGTTTGTATCCGCGGAAAAGAAGTTTGTTCGTTTTTTTTTTTTTCAGAGAACTGTTTTTTCAAACAGTTGCGCGTTTTGTACCCAACAATACGCATTTGGAGTTGTCTCACTCTTGAGCGACCACTGCGGACATCATCTTCAATACTCGTGTGTACAAACTACGGCTTTTGAAGGCGCAGCATCTCCCATCTCAACACGTTTACCATTTCGTTATGAACTCCCGTTGGTGGAACCTTTTTAACGGAGAATTCTTGATTTTGACCATTTTTTAAAACACGTGACACGTAAATTTCGAACAGTTGGTAAACAGTGAATAAATTGACAGACAGATTAGGAAATTAGCAGATGATTAATACGAAATATGACTTTTACAAAACACGAAAACGTTTAGTTGTACCTCTAAGCTAACAGGCCTAGATGTCGCCTTCATCTGATCCTCGTATTAGTGCAAGACAGAAAGAAATGTTGAATAAATTAGTTTCATTGAGCTGGATTTTAACCAGGTTAGAGATGATTTTGAAGGGACCAGTGTACTGGTACTGTGTAAGTTAAACATGTAGAAATGTTTTTTTTTTAAACTATGAACATTTTGTGACCAATTAATGATAAATATTTCCATATTTTTCTGGCCAAGCTGAAGAGAGTTTTCTTGGTTAACCTTACATGAATATTAGTGGACCCTTTCTGAATAGTTTTTTCCTAGACTAAAGTACTATAGACTTAAGTATACTATTTAATCTAGTTAACAAATTTGGTTAAATTGACTGGTAACTGCATGTAGAATTCAGCTAATTGCTTTCCACAACTCTAACCGCTCTCAATAAGCGAGGTAAAATTCCATGAATTAGTGCAGGTTAGAAAGAAAATTACAAATAACTCAAGTTTATAATGGTTTATTTTGATGAATTTTTATACAAGATGATTGGCTACTTTAAAGAGAACAAATTTTACAATATTGTTTTAAATTGAAAGTACAGAAATAAACTTTTTTTAAACAAAAGTGTTTTACGCCCTCCGCAGAATATTTCTTCATTAGTCCATTTCAGCTGAAGGTGGTTTACATGCAGTCGGCCTTGCATTGTTTACATGAGTGTCAGCAGAAGTTTTCAGACCACCGATTGATAATATTAAAGTAACCAATCATAACATGGTATCTTGGTGTGAACTATAAACATGAGTCTTTATCTAATCTTGTTCACAGGTACTTAATTGGTCACTAATCAGGGAGTTATCCTGCAGACGTGAGAGATGATACAGGAAAGGGATAGTATGCCCACACACAAGGAAACATCAAACACAACATTTTACCTGCCAGCTAGGAATCGAAGAGGATCTGTATCTACACCATCTTCATTACGCTCTAAGAAAAAGTGAATATTTAATTTTATTTCCCATAATACATCAATTACCATCAAAAAATAAAAACGGCATTTTGTAACTAACAGCATAAAGTATGGTTCAGTGACTTTCAAAGTTTAACTACTGGTACATAATATTAAAAACAAAAGATTACAGTACGGTAACAAAACCCACATAAAAACTTAAAAGCAAACCAGCAGAGAATGTAAACCTAAAATTATGTAGGCTAACACCTGTAGTGTATGTCAGGAACACGTGTGGGGGGGGGTGCAGAGAAGTATCTGAAAGTTTTCATAATACTTGAAGTTCATTCAAAAGGTACAGCAATGTGAAATATTAAAAACTCGTATATAGTACAGTGATATAAAAACATTTTGTAATAGATATAACGTTTATTTGTAAACTCTGATATTACAAAACAAGTCACTGACATAATTTTGTTGTATGGAGAAAAGTATCTAATTCATGTATAAAAAGTGCCATAGGCCTGTATATTTTATCAAAACAACTAAATAATTAATAGTATTTAAACAGTAGACATTGAGATTCATGTATGTCATATGTTTTGTCAGAGCCATATTAGTTCCATTTTTTTTTTCTATTCTGCCTTAAAACGTTGAGGTAACTTTGATGTATACTTACTTGGAAGATATTGTTTAGAAGTTAATATTATTATAATATTAAAAAAATTCTTCTACAAAGAAACTGTTGCATGTATGAAATTAAATTACAAACAGGCCTCAAGTGTAATAGTGTAAAACGAGTACTCCTCAGTCAACAAAAATTAAGGTTCAGAGTAAGTTCTCATCTGAATGTTAGCACCTTTGGTTTCTACAATTCTGATATTCTTCTGTCATCATTGAGTAATGTAGACATTAAATAAGAGACTCAGGAAAATTAAGGTTAGCGTATAAAATAAAAAAATGTTAAATACTTCTCTGTTCACATTAATGATTAACCTGGATCAAAGGTTGAAACAAGAATTAATATTTGAAAGATTGAACTATAAATTTTATTCATGTTGTCATAAAGTTTTTGAATTTTGTTTCTGTGTAAATAAAAAATATGTATGAAAATAAATATCGGAAAAACATTTCATTAAGGCATTAGAAAATGAACCTGTAAAGACACGAACTTCATAGTAGTTTTATCTACATGCATTACCCAAACAAAGCTTTGTACAAAGAAAGTACAAGAAAATAGTTAAAAGGTATCAGGGGCGTATTTATTGGGGGCGGACGAATGGGACCCCCCCCACCAGAGGGTTGAAAAAAGTTGTAGACTTTTGTTAATCTCTTAATTTGGCTGTTTTATTAGTTTTTCAGCTGTGTATGCTAATATAATTGTTAACTCTTTTTTAAAAATATTCAAACAGGTTTGTTACACAACATTAGCGAATACATTTGAAATATGAAATGTAGGGAAATCAGTTCAGTCAATAAGTATTTTGTAAACAATGTTTCAGTGGCATGTATTTTTATTGTGTTATATTACTGTTTACTTAAATGGGATTGATTTCACAATGTTATCACACGTTTTTTCAGCCGCTTTAAAGACAGTAATGTTAACTATATGAAAAATATATTGTACTAACCGTCTGTGACTTCTCGTATATGATGTCCTTTCCTATTGCGACATGTTTTGGGACGCTTGTCCCATTTTCAAAGCATAACATTTGTAGCACATATCATTCTCTGATATACTTGTCAAACGTTAAAATCCATGCGTTATGATGACCACAAATAGCACATTTTAACATAATGAACAATAATATTTTTTGTAACATGAATATGCACATCGGGCAAACAGTCTACACTGCGTAGCGACCCACCGCCCATTCCTACTAAATACAGTAATGTTGATTAGTCTTAACTTGGTTGAGACCCCCCCCCCCCCCCCCCAAGGCAGAATTATAGGTACGTCACTGATAGATATAGCCTACATATTTAAAAGTCAACGAGAAGCTTAAAAAGTAAGGCATGATATAATTAGTATATATTTTTATGATACAAAACTGTACAAAAGTTTATGGCAAAATAAGAGACTACAGAAGAAAGAAAAAATGGATTACATTGCAGATTACTAAGAAACAATTCAAATAAAAGGACAATAACTTAATATAGCAGCAATGAAATTATTCAAGCTAATATCTGCACAAAATAAAATGGAAAAAACACAAAATACTCTAACCAATGACTTTCAAAGTGTAACTGCTGGTAAATAATATTAAAAATTACAGAAAACAAAAGATAAACTAACAAAACCTACATAAAATCTTAAAAGTAAACCAGCAGAGAATGTACAATTAAAATACTTGAAATTACATAACACCTGTAGTGTATGTCAGGATCATATTTGGGGGGGGGGGGGGGTGCAGAGAAGAGAGCAGCACCTGATAGATTTCATAATGCTTGAAGTTCATTCAAAAGGTACAACAATGCGAAATATTAAATATTTGGTCTAAGAAAATTAAAAAGTTCAGGCTTAATTAGCATGTAAAGTGCAGAATGAGTCAAAGTTACATTCATTTTTGTATATTATTGAATTATTATTTAAAAGATAAAAAACAATATAGGGCACTTAATAATAGTAAAAGTATAATTTGTGAAGTTTGGTATTATAATGTTTGTATTTAACATATTTCTATCTGTACTTACAGTAAAAAGATAATAACCCTTATGTACTCAAAAATTATTTTATGCAAGTATTTGTATGTTTAAAAGATTTAAAAAGTAATTACTGTTCCAAAGATAGAAAATTAAAATTAATTTGCAGTTGTCTAATATTTTCAAAATTTTGTTTCATAACAATTAAGAAATGTGAAAACTAACTATTTTAATATAAAATCTTTGTAATAAAAATCAGTAATGTAATACTTTCTCTTTGTAGTAGCTTTTCCAAGTTTTTTGCAGTAATCATATATAGTACGTATTATAATCTATTAACACTAAATTAATAAATTTCTTCTATAAGTAGAGATTAATATAACACTACATTCTGTTTAAATAGAAATGTTTATTCTTATCATTTTAATACATTACAATAAATTTATATTTAAAAGCTTTCTATATATATATATATATATATATATATATAATTACTTAATTTGCATAGAGATGTGGCACCCCCAATGCGGGCAACCACTGCAGCAGCCACCCAAGAACTGGGAGGATAACTGAAGCATGGGGCATGGAGGAAATACCAGCCTATGCCGAAATCAGGCTTACTCCAATGCTGCAAAATGTCGCTGGCCCCAATCCACACTTTTTCAAAGTGTCTAAAAGTTGATTTTACGTTGTCCAAAAATATTATTTTTGAAGATTATGTTACATAATGATTTTATATAACAATTGCAGTTTTAAAGATGTGAAAATTAATTTTTGTACTAGTTTCTCAGACTGAAAAAAAGTTTCATGCAATTATAGAAGTGTAAAAAAATGTCTATTTATAATTTAAATTATTTTAGTACAAATGATTTAGTATATGAAAGTGAGTTCACTTATTAAAATCTGGGTAGGGATTTCAAAAATTGATTCTATTATGAATCAATTCAATAATACAGGAATACAATTTTGTTGTGGTTTCAAAGCTTAGAATTTGATTAGAATTTGATTCAGTATAACAGTTAACTCAGTTATATCCAGTGGTTCAAATAAGCGGCACTTATTATATTTTATATTTTGTAGATTCTCTGACTGTATGCTTTAAAACATTCATGTCTTTTACCATGTTGTGTATTTAAATTTAAATTTGTCTTCCCCATTGCCATACTCCTTTACAGTACTGGGATATGTATTTAAATTTTGTTAATTGTACACATAGCCTACTTTAAAAAAATTCAAAATGTGGCTTAAATATAGTATTTAAAAAAATGAGACAGGACCAAATTGCCATTTCAAAATTGCCTAAAACTGGATTTTGATACAGCAAAGGAATTAGTCAGAAAATTGAAGTCTGTATTCCATGCTGTCTCATTTTAAATGCTTAGAAGTGACAGTCCAGAGAGTCGTTCGTGTGACATTGTGCTTCTCAAATATGATTTGATGATTTTTAATTTAGAAAACGATCTTTCAGCTGTTGCTGTTGTCAGAGGCAGAGTCATGAAAAGATTGTAGGCAGTACAAACTTGTAGAAAATTGGAGGAAATAGTTGCGTGTTCATATTGTGGTCTTAGCTAGCTCCGAGACTGCCACTTTGTTTTTGATTACTTCTTTCATAATTGATCGGAAGCTTATCATCTGCTGCAGGAAAGAGTCCGATAAATCCATCAAGGAATAAAGGAATATCCAGCAACGCTGCATTTAAAAATCTGTCAATTATTTATATATCATGATTAACTTATTGAACAGCAATCAGAGATTTCCCATCCATATTCTGTACCGTATCATTAAGATTGTGACCCTCAAGACCATACCCCCCCCCTGCAGTTATATTTATGTTGCTATAGTTATGTCAATGAAGATGTATCTATAGGAGTAGACAGGTCATTTGCCTTCTCCTCTACTCCATTGACCAAGAATTTCAAACTTCAGCACAAGCTGTTAAGATCTCATATTTGTCACCACGCAATAAATGCCCAAAATAAGCAACCTTCTCTGTTTGTTCTCAATACCTTTTCATTGGTTATGTGTTAGACCCATGAGATTTTCAGCAACTTCTATGCAGCCTCATTTGCATAGCTTCCAGCAACCTATATGAATATATGAATTTTAATTTAGAGGATCGTCACAGAGCAGTCACTTCATTCTCTTAGAAGTGGTTCATGCTATAACAATACAGGTCTCACTTTCCAGATCAGGATCAAGGATTATGTAATACGGCAACCGAATAATTGAATTTTGAATACATGTTGGATTGGTTTGTCTTTGAATCGTAAATCACCAGTCGCATTCTTTTCCTTTATGCCTACATCTACATATGCCAGTGCTTCTTAAACACAGTATCAGAATAGAGGTTGAATAGTAAAGGGTGAGCACACTAGCTTCCCTGACTTATCAGTGGATTTCCATATGATGTGTTGTACACTCATGTACTTTTACAACAGCCATTTGTGTCTAAAATAGGGTTTTAATTCCTACGCTCTTCTCAGCAATTCCAGTTTGATATAGTAACCCGATGAGCTCAACTTGCCTGATAGTCTATGAAACAGACATAAATGTCTCTATTTTGTTCCCAACATTCCTATAAAAGGACATTTATTCCCCTTCCATGGCCTAATGGCCCTTCCACATATTCAATCAGTAATTTTACTGTACCCAGCCGCTTTATTATCAGTTTTCTGTGTTGTCCTCAAGGATGACTGGTCTATTTTCCTGATGTGTAGACTCTTTCAGAGTTTTTTGTACATGGAAGGTTTCAACTTTTTTAGCAAAGGTCTCATTTCTTTGGATCTTTCCTCCCATAAAGTTTCACCTATTTTATCTCTATTTACTTTCATAATGGATTTGTTGCTGGTAATGAAATTTGTTGTTTTTGTAACTTTGATGTTCTTCCACTAGATCTAGGATATGGTGAGTCACCAATTTCTCCTTCTTTATTCTTGTACCTTGATGGCAGTGTTTCTTTTATACAGATCTGGTAGTGACAGCAACGGCATCCATTTCTCTTGTTGCTTTTAAATGATGCTTTCTGGTTTAGTTCTTGGGGTATTGTCTGTTTGATTTCATAATCAGCCAGCTTTTGGAAACCAATTCAAGAACACTTTGTTTCTTCTACAACCTTCAAACTCCTCTGGGAATCTGCCATATATGAAATAAGGTATCATCCAACATCAACACCCAGTTGTTTTATAATTCCCTTTACAAAATTCCTGAACCACTTATTAATTAAAATGAAATCAATTTGGTTCCTTCATAGAATAATTATACTTAGTGTCATCTTCTATAGAAGCCTAAGTGTATAATCAATTATGTGTAGGTTGAAATCGTGCATTGATGATATTCAGGTTCTCTTTCTAAATTCATTTATTCCAACTATGTGAATCTCCATTCCCCTCATATAGTTTATAGTGTTGTCTAATTTCCCTGTCATGAACAAATTCTTCACAAAGTACATCTACATAGTTGTAATTAGGACTGCATTATTTTCAGCCGTGAGATTCTTCACCCTCTGTCAACTTAAGGGCTGCTCAGGACTAGGGAGCATTCCCCACACCACAGTGATGTCCTGGGAAAATGATGAAAACAATTTTTTTCTGTTGCCTTACCTACTCTTGATTCAGCTGCCCCTAACTTGTGCTGTGGACGCTGTTGGTAATCATCCCTAATCTAGAGTATAGATATTACCTGTAGCTTTGTAATAACTCCTCCTCAAAACAGATGCTACAGTGAAGGGATTCAGAGGCATTTCCTCAGCTGAGGACCTATCATCCAAATAAGGGAGCTCCTTCATCTAAAGCCATTGGCTTCCTTAGGGACTTGATTATTTCTCACTCCCCAACACTCGGCACTGAGTCCCAGACTGTACAATTTATTATATTACCATGGAAGAGTAACCTTGCCACACACAGCCAAGTTTCTCACATTGTTCAAAATGTTTCCAAAAAAGTAGTGATAGTTACAACATAAATGAACCTGTACTTGGTATTAGTATTTTATCTCTTTCAGACATAATAATTCTATCTTCCTGTACAAGTGCTTTGTTTTGTTTTGCTAGTGTGCTTCTGTATACATTAATTATATCATTTATTTTAACTCCTGCTGTATCATTTTCTGAAGAAAACATGCTTGTTTGTAAGCACACGATCTGGTATCTTTATCTGGATATGTTCCTCATGTGTGTGTCTTTTTTACTGAAATTATACCTTCTAGTGATACATCACTAGGATCAGAAAGTATGAATCGTATTTCGTCTTCGTTGTTATCTTTGGATATCCTGCTATTAATAGATAAATAAAGTATCATTACAGTTCATGCAACCAGTGTGAACTTTCTGAATCTGGACTTGATACTGATACAATAGGTGAACTATTTGTCCTACAAATGTTAAGATTATCATCTTCATCTTGTCCTTGATCCTCTATTACAGTAATTTCTCTCCCTTTTGCACCATTTTTGACAGAATTTGGTAAATTGTATGAATCTTTATATGCCCTAAACCAGCGGTTTCTTTCTTGTTTTAATTCAAGCATACACCATATTTGTTCTTGTTTTTATAGAATGTTCTCTACCAATTTGCTCCAAAATAGCTGACATGCATTTTTCTGACAATGATGTATGAATTTTATTGGAAACTGTCAGTCATGGAAGAAAAATGTATTACTACTTACATTATTTGAGATAAAGCTAAGTAGGAAAATATAAGAATAAAGCCAATAGGTATAGACAATTAGAAAAATTAATGAATTTACTGCATAGGTATATATAATTAATAGCTAAAAATAGAAAGTGATTAAGTACAGTATACACTGTATTTACATCATACTTATATCATTAGAAAAATCAGTTTTGTCTCATTTTAATCGACCTACTTTTAGCTTTAGAACTAACTGTGTTTGATTTCAAGCTGTCTCAGGCATTTTTAGTGGTATTAACTTATTATATAATGCTTGTTATTACCAACAGATTTGTGATAGTAATAAAAGTTTTCTGAAAACATAAGTTATTAAAAGTTCAAATAAATTGAAGCCTTGCCATCGTAGGTAGATTTTTTAGGCAAAGTTGTGTTTAATTTTTATTATAGCATATATAACACATTTATAGTATAAAATCATAGCAGTTATAATTTATTGAGTACATTAATTAGCAATAAAAGTCAATTCAAATATGTATTAACAAATCAAGTTTTCAAATGGTGTTTCAATTATATATATTATAGTTCTTGGATTTCGTTGTCCATGACGTGTCCGTTACTTAACTAAATACCACTATTACATTAACGACTCAGAACGCTAGGTTTTTTATAAGTAAAAGCATAAAGATTTACCTTACAGCCTGAACCGGTTTTCTCCTTTAAAAGGCTTCTTCAGAGGCTGCCGCTGGTAGCGCTGTTCGTCTTGTTGTGGGCGACGGAATCGAATTTCGAAAGATCGATGCTGTGTGTGTGGGGTGAGATATGTTCGAATAATGCGTGCGATTTGAATTGTGTCTGTTCGTTTAGGATGTCGTTTTTGTGTACAAATACAAACACACAAAAACAAATAAAAACGACATTCTAAACGAACAGACACAATTCAAATCGCACGCATTATTCGAACATATCTCACCCCACACACACAGCATCGATCTTTCGAAATTCGATTCCGTCGCCCACAACAAGACGGACAGCGCTACCAGCGGCAGCCTCTGAAGAAGCCTTTTAAAGGAGAAAACCGGTTCAGGCTGTAAGGTAAAACTTTATGCTTTTACTTATAAAAAACCTAGTGTTCCGAGTCGTTAATGTAATAGTGGTATTTATATTATAGTTGTTATAGTGTTAACTTTCTCTTTGTGCTTTAGAGCTGTTTTAAATAGTGTATACTGATTTTAATTTTCCAAATAAAATTGGTAAAAAGAATTATAGTCATTCTGCCATTAGACACATTAGTCAAAGCTCATTTCTGTTCTGATTTGGGGAGAAAGATGACACAGGATGTTGAATGGATCACTTTGTAGAATTCACTGGAATAACGGATGTTTGGATTCTTGCAAAGAGAAAGCAAAGGTAAACGAGAGCTTCCGCCCTAAGTGAACTTATGGTTGTCTCGTAAGGAAACGCTTATTATCTAAAAACTGTCATAGATCTGTGGACATCCCTGGGCCTTGAATAGTTTGATCTACCTGTCTCTATACCAGTGCTAGCTTGATTACCGTGGCAGTAGAGAAGACATAGGGTAGAACACTGCTCGTTCAGAAGTACATCACCAATCATAAATGAGGAAGTGTACGTAGTAGTGAGAAGAGAAAAATAGTACTGACTGTTTTTGGTAATCTTTTGACTAAATCCACAGTTTTGTTCAGGGAAGTAACAGGCCATACAGCAACTCTGACACGGACCTGTAGAGCAATTGTGGAATGTATCATGAAGGGAAAATTATGACACTTGGGAAGAAATAACCTTGAGCTGCGGATCAAGATAAGAATGAAAAAGTAATTAAGTGCTATAAATTCATTATGTATATGATAAAAATTAGCCATAGATTCACCTAAAACCTACCAAGTTAATCTTAGAGCAGGGTTTTAAATTATGTTAACTTTTTAATAACTTTTGTTTTTAGAAAAAATCAATTATTATCACATATATAAGTATTATATCATTAAATCTGACTGAGAGAGTTTGAAATCAAATGCCCACTTCTTTGTCTAATGATGACAAGAATGTTCATTATTTTAATCTATATCACAGATAGTGGAAATTTATTTTTGAAATGTGGTAGTAAATGAGGCATAACTAATGGGATTAGAAGGTCAGTGGCCACACAGTCTCTTCTTCAGCCTTTCCAGCCTAGGTAGCTGCCACAACTTAACCTGAAATAGGCTTTACCAGCATAAGTACGGATGCAGAAAGTTTGGACTGGTTGCATGAACCAGAAATAAAGCTACTTTAATCATCTATTAATACCAGAATATCCAAAGATAACAACGAAGACGAAATACGATTCATACTTTCTGATCCTAGTGATGTATCACTAGAAGGTATAATTTTAGTAACAAGGAGACACACACGTGAGGAATATATTCAGATAAAGATACCAAATCGCGTGTTTACAATCAAGCATGTTTTCTTCAGAAAATGATACAGCAGGAGTTAAAATAATGATGTCACTAATGTATACAGAAGCTCACCAACAGGACAAAATAAAGCACTTGTACAGGAAGATAGAATTATTATGTCTGATAGAGATAAAATACTAATATCACGTACATGTTCATTTATGTTGCAACTATCACTACTTTTATGGAAACATTTTGAACAATGTGAGAAACTTGGTTGTGTCTGGCCAGGTTACCCTTCCATGGTAATGGAAATGGATCGTACAGTCTGGGCCCCAGCGCTGACTGTTGGGCAATGAGAAATAACCAAGTCCCTAAGGAAGCCAATGGCTTTAGATGGAGGAGCTCCCTTATTTTGATGATAAGTTCTCATCTGAAGAAATGCCTCAGAATCCCTTCACTGTAGCATCTGTTTCAAGGAGGAGTGATTACAAAGCTACAGGTAATATCTGTACACCAGATTAGGGATGATTACCAACAGCATCCATAGCACAAGTTAGGGGCAGCTGAATCAAGAGTGGGTGAGGCAACAGAAAAAAAATTCTTTTCATCATTTTCTCACGACATCACTGTGGTGTGGGGAATGCTCCCTAGTCCTGAGCAGCCCTTACGTTGACAGAGGGTGAAGAATCTCACGGCTGAAAATAATGCAGTCCTAATTACAACTGTGTAGATGTACTGTGTGAAGAATTTGTTCATGACAGGGAAATTAGACAACACCATAAACTATATGAGGGGAATGGAGATTCTCATAGTTGGAATAAGTGAATTTAGAAAGAGAACCTGAATATCATCAATGCACGATTTCAACATTCACATCATTGATTATACACTTAGGCTTCTACAGAAGATGGTACTAAGTGTAATAATCTATGAAGGAACCAAATTGATTTCATTTTAATTAATAAGTGGTTCAGGAATTTTGTAAAGGGAATTATAAGACAACTGGGTGTTGATGTTGGATGAGATCTTATTTCACATGTAGCAGATTCACAGAGGAGTTTGAAGGTTGTAGAAGAAACAGACTGTTCTTGAATTGGTTTCCAAAAGCTGGCTGATTATGAAATCAAACAAACAATACCCCATGAACTAAACCAGAAAGTGTCATTAAAAGCAACACAGAGTGGAAGAGAAATGGATGCCATTGTTGTCATTATCAGGTCTGTATAAAAGAAACACTGCCACCAAGATACAAGAATAAAGAAGGAGAATTTTGGGACTCACTATAACCTAGATCTGGTGGAAGAACATCAAAGTTACAAAAACAACAAATCTCATTACCAGCAAAATCCACCCGTGTGGGGTAACCTTCTTTGGTTACACTAGCTCAGGGTTGCAGCTTGTCAGTTTGCATCTGAGTGGGGTTGGCGGGACCCCCATCGGGCGCCTCTGCAGGTGGTGGATAGCAGAATGTCACTCTGGCTCCTTAATAAGCAAGTGTGGTACCAGCTTTCGCTGGGGCGAACCAAATCCAGCATCTTTGATTCTCTCCCCTGGAATTAGATTCACTAACTTATACCAGGTTATCTGTTTTATCATTTTATCATCCTTTCTTGGCTACCTCTTGTTTTCTTCCAACCCCAAATTTACTATAGGATTATTTCTTGTTACTTAGTTTTATCTCTCTTCCTGTGTACATATAAGTACAAGCAATAGACAAAAAAATATCTGATATGGCTATCCCAGGTTGTAGGCCAGGCAGTTACCTGGTAAATTCAGCCTGTTGTACTGAATGTACAACATGCCCATGTCTGAATGTCCATGGTGGCTGCCCCATGGATTCTGGTGGTGTGGGTAATTTCTAGAAGTCACTTTTTAGTTACTTTAGTAACCAAACCACTTCCAGTAGACTGCAACAGAAACTACAGAATCAATTCCATCCATTCTTCAAACTTTACAGAGAATTCAAAATTTTACTCTTGCTAAATGAAACTGCATCACAGGCTCATCATGATCAGACTTTCATTCAAGAAAGTATATAAAAACTGATAATGAGATTAAGTATGCAATGCATGGCAACTAGCACTTCCTACCATTAACATTCTATAAGGTAGTGTAACCCAGTTTATGTAGATGTTGCAAAGCCTCTAAAACTTCTTAGCAGAAACTAGTACCAAGCAACAAACTGAAAGTAGAATGAAAAAATTTTCATATGAAGAAACACTTGCAGGACAGCCTGAATGGATATGAGAAAAAACACTTGGAAGAGCAAGAATCTAAAGCTAAAGATAGTTTTGCAAATTATAGGGTTTGTGGAGAAATCTGTAATAATGAACCAATTAGGAAGAAAGTTACACCAGTGAAATGATACAAAATTGTTAAGAGTAGAAATATGGAAAGGTAGATTGGTGGAAATGAAAAAGGGATAGGGCTGTTTAATGAAATGTTATGATGAAGTTGATACAGGAAATTACACTTATAGCAAGTCACTTACTGTTTTAAATCAACCTTTCAAGGCAAACATTTATCATGTCAGACTTATTATGTCATTTTAAATTCAGCTTCTTTAAAGTCAGCATTTAAAAGTCACTTCTTAAGCCTATTTGAAATAAATTTTTTTAAATTGCATCATAATATATAACTTTAGTAATGATATCTTGAGCAAATTTATTGTGAATTTGAAGTTAAATTACAAAAAGTTTCTCAGAAAACATTATCTAGCCTCATCACTTCAAGAATCATTAAAACCTTCTAGAATCAGTGTAGGTGAGTAGGAAACACACCAATCCAACAATTAGTGGTACTGTAAATTATTTATTTAATAGGCCCACCAATTTAATTGCTTAAGAAGTCATTTTCGAATTGTATGTACTACACAAGTGAGATAAGATTTAATTGCTCTACCTGTAAGGTGTCAATTTTCACCTTATTATGATTAATGATAACAGTTTTGTCTAATATTTGTAATTATATAATAAATGTTATTTATGGTTACAAGACAGGTATTGTGACAAATGTGTAAGTTAAATTTTATATGTTAAGATTTATATATTATACACCAAATAATAATTCTTGGATTTCGTTGTCCATGACGTGTCTGGAAACCTCTGAAGAAGCTTTTTAAAAGTGAAAACCGGTTCAGGTTGTAAGGTAAAACTATATGTTTTTACTCATAAAAAACTTTGTGTTCCGAGTCGTTAATGTAATAGTTGTATTTACCAAATAATAAGTTACTTTTGCTAGTATAATTTTTACTTTTTATCACGAAAAATATATACAGATACATGTATAACAACATACAAATACTGCAAGAAACTTGAAACATCAAGCGTTATAAAGAAAAAGTATGAAGAATTAAAATAATTGTTAATGTGGGTAATATTAAGTTTCTTTACTAAGGTTTGCCCAAATACTTGTCATCTTTATTGTTATATTATTGTAATATAATTTACTTGTATACCAAAAATAAAGCTGTTTGTTTGCCACTCATAAATATTGTTATCATTACCTTGTCAATAAATCGATATTGTACTATATGAACTTTGCTACAATTTTTATAGGAGAGGTAATGACATTTGACTAGAAGCGAGGGGGAAAGTGATGTTTAGTGTGGTCTGATTGGCTGAAGCTATCCACAGCAGCGTTGTCATCTCATTGCCATCTCGTACATCTTCCACCCTTTTAAGCTTTTAAAATTGCTCTTACTATTAATATTAAGTAATATTAGTAGTGTATAAAGCAATAATAAATAGTAGTGTGTTTACTTATGTTTGATGTGGATAAATCAGTTTTAAAAATTACATTATTATCATATTTTAGTGTGCCGTATGATTTAGTGATATTTTTAAATTTAGTGATTATTAGTGTGATATTCAGAAGTGATTTTGCGGTAAAATTTAAATATTTAGTGTATTAAGTGATAGGGATAGTTAATATTATCCATTCAGCTATATCTGATGCCAGTAGGAGTGGTTGAGCTATATGCAAGACAAGAAAAAGGAAAGTATTTAATGGACAGAGAACTTACCTGTTCAGTGTATTAATATTTTGAAAAAGAAAAAGCAAATGGAGGAGGGACTGTTAATTTTCGTGAATAAGGCTTAGAGCATACAGCTGCTGCATTTGAAGTAGGGAACCTGATAATATGTATAAGAAAAGTGAAAGACTATCTTCTCACTAATCTTAACCAAGTTTACAAACCAAATTTAGTTTGATGACACTGAATCTAGCAACTCCTGAAACTTTGATAAGGCTAACCCCATGATGTTATGTGGTACGATTGGGGGTCCTCAATTGCCAGCTCTCTTATTAGTGTTGTTGAAGTACCCAGTTTATCCCTTCTGCCTATCCATTCCCGAACCCATGCATTTCTTTTTGTTCCTTATGTTACACAGCAACTCCTTACAAAGCTCTCTAACACAAGTTAGCAATAGGTGTCTCAAAGCCTCACATGGCACAGCCACAGATGACATTTTTGCACAATACTTTTTAACATCAAACCAATCTACACAACCATGTACTTTGCTGTACTAGCCACTACAAAGTAGCAGTTTCCTAAAAACAATGTGACATAGAAATAGCCAGAAAATGCAGTAGCAGCTAATGAAGGAGCATAGTGTGTGATACATGCTTAAAGTAGTAAGATTCCCATTGTATCACTGTCATTTTAACCCATTGAGTTAATTTGGGAACAGGTAAAGGGATATGTAGGAAGAAATAATAAGACTTTTACAGGAACAGAAGTAGAAAAATTGATAGGTGATGGAAACAGAATATTGGTGATGGATACCGACCACGACTACAGAAACATCAGCTCCCTAAAATCATTAATCAGTTTTCAGTAGAAATGATCAAATGTTAGTTTCTCTGTCTTCCTCACGTGTGTGCATGCACACACACACACACACACACACACACACAGAATTCTATCCTTTGTGATAACTAAACAAAAGAACAGACAACAGTCTGTCTATTAATTTACAAAGGACATGTTATGAAAATCAGAGGCTTGAAATTCATAACAAATTAGGTGGTTATGGAAAACTCTGACCTTTGTCGCATATTTGTCTTGACAAAGTTTCCAAGTAAAAGATGTCCAATAATGTATAAATTATGCAATTGCTTATAGTTACTGAATATTACAATGTTACAACATACATTTCCTGTTATATTTGTCTTGGAATTAATATTTTTATTTCTGCTGCATGTTCCTTTGATTTACAATGCTTCAACACACACACACACACAGCAACAGCGCTTACCAGCTGCTTTGCCTCTTTAATCTGTGACGTCATGAGCCAGTTACATCTTGTGATTAGCTCAGCAAGATGATCATTTCAGACCACTACAATGGGAGTTATCATTCATTTTGGTGAACCAATCGATGGGGTCTTGATCTTAGTGTGATGCAGGTTCTGAATAAGATTCATTCTCATGTTTTACTGGATCTTAATCATCGTCCATCCATTTATTTCTACTACACCCCTGTGTTGGCTAACAGAGATGAGTGAGATGTGTTACATGTTTGTTCACTTTCTACTCAACTGTTTCTGTTTTACACGACATAATTTCTTTGTTTTTTTATATACACAGTAACACAGATAAGGCTGTTTATTAAAAAAAACAATTTTTGCATATCTTTTAAAAGGTTTGAGCTAATTTTACCAAACTTTTGCACAACTTCACTGGGCTGCCTGATACAGTTATCTTTTATAACATACAAGATTGGTATAATTTCAGATTTTTTAGTTTCCCATCAACGATATCTACTTGTTCACACAAGATTTTATATTGTTCATCGTACACATGTTCAGCTAATTTAGTTTAGCCAGCCTGGTAAAGGTGTATGTAGGATATGGATAAGGAATTTGAAGGAGTAATTATGTCACAGTGGGTAGGGTTAGCTGTGGGTAGACCAGGGCGCTGACCTGGGCATTTAAACAGGGCGCTGTCTATCTCTGATGTTGTTTGTTGGTTGTGCCTAGTGGACTTTCAGGGTAAGTAGCGTTTTGTTTTATATATTTTGTTTCTTTTGTAGTTGTGGTTTTTACTTTTGTAGTTTGGTGGTTCTTTTCAATAGCATTTATTCTTCTAAAGTTTACACTTGTCAGTGAATGAATCTTGAGTAGGGCTAAGTTACTTTTTAATGCATTAATAATTAATGAATTAATTAATAATCTATGTAATTTAATTTACAGGTACAGTACCACAATTTTTAGTAGTTGAAATGTTTTGTAAGTAAATCTGAATGATGGTAGTTGTCACACCAAATCCTTATAATAATGTTTACGTACCATCAAAAGTTAGGTTTAAAGAATGCAGTAACTCATCCTCATCATTGCCAAATCAACATGTAAACAAGCCGGTTATGAAGGATGCATAAGAGTTTTCAGGTTTATGGGAAGCAGTTCACAAAGAAGTTATGAGATGTAAGGGATTATCCCATCTGACTTCAGCAGGTGCTTTTTAAGTACAGCAGTACCTACAATTGTCTCTAGGTAAACATTCCCAATTGGGATATGGAGGGACAGCAGAAAACATATTTATCTGTGTCTTCTGCATGATAATGTTAAAGTATTTGTTTACTGTGGAAAAATCTGTACATGTGAACATATTTTTTATATAATATTGAAACTTTCTCTTGTGAAAACTTACTTGACTTTTTCGTCGAATGCGTTTCGGCGTCGTATTTGCCTTCGTCAGCTTAGAAACAGACTGCCAGTACTTGGTAACGGTTGTTGCTTGGAAGGTATAGTGGGGGTGGTGTGTAGAGGAAGGGGATTGGCACGGATTTCCAAATTATTGTTTGTTTTTTGTATAATTGTGTCGAAAAGTGTATGTGATTTATATTGTAATTGGTCGTTTAGTATGTTGTTTGGTTGTGTTGTGTGGTGTTTGTATATTTCATACTGTTCAGCTGTGTTGAGTTTTCGACCTTTGGGTAAGAGGTGTAATATTTCAAGATTAGTATCTATGTTGGTGTAGCTATGGTTATGTGTGTGGCAAACGCAGAATGTATATTGTTGTTGGAGAGGGCCTTTAAGTGTTCAGAGTAACGGGATGAAAAAGATCTTCCCGTCTGGCCTATGTAGAAACTATTGCAGTTATTACAATTTAATTTGTATACACCTGTTGTATTGTATTTGTCTATGTCCGTGTTTGTATCGTTAATGTGTTTTTTGATGGTATTGTTAGTTCTGAATGCTATTTTGTACTTGTGTTTGCTGAATGTGTTGGCAAGTTTGTGTGTGTTGGAGTTATGGTATGTGAGTGTGATGTATTTATTGTGTTGTGTGTTGTTGGTATTTTGTGTTTTGTTATTTTTGTTTTTGATGCGTTTGTGTAGTTTGTTTATTAAATTGGGGTTGTAACCGTTTTTCATTGCTATGTATTTGATTGTGTTGAGTTCGTCAATATAATCTTGTTTACTTAAAACACAAAATACCAACAACACACAACACAATAAATACATCACACTCACATACCCTCCAACACACACAAACTTGCCAACACATTCAGAAAACACAAGTACAAAATAGCATTCAGAACTAACAATACCATCAAAAAACACATCAACGATACAAACACGGACATAGACAAATACAATAGAACAGGTGTATACAAATTAAATTGTAATAACTGCAATAGTTTCTACATAGGCCAGACGGGAAGATCTTTTTCATCCCGTTACTCTGAACACTTAAAGGCCCTCTCCAACAACAATATACATTCTGCGTTTGCCACACACATAACCACAGCTACACCAACATAGATACTAATCTTGAAATATTACACCTCTTACCCAAAGGTCGAAAACTCAGCACAGCTGAACAGTATGAAATATACAAACACCACACAACACAACCAAACAACATACTAAACGACCAATTACAATATAAATCACATACACTTTTCGACACAATTATACAAAAAACAAACAATAATTTGGATCCCCGCGCCAATCCCCTTCCTCTACACACCACCCCCACTATACCTACCAAGCAACAACCGTTACCAAGTACTGGCAGTCTGTTTCTAAGCTGACGAAGGCGAATACGACGCCGAAACGCGTTCGACAAAAAAGTCAAGTAAGTTTTCACAAGAGAAAGTTTCAATATTATATAAAGTGTAGTGCTGTGAAAGAAGATGATGAACAAACAAGACAACTATGTGAACATATTTTTTCTAAGTCTGGACAGGTGCTTACTAAAGTGCATTTTTAAGAATTCATCATGAAAGTTCACTGTTAAGAGGAAATGTTAAAAATGTTACTCTAACATTTACTTTAATGATGGGAAATTAATAGTTGCAAATTTAAAGTTTTTTCAGTATAAAACAAAATAGTATGCTGTGTAATTTTTATAAAATAATATGTACCTGTTACGCATACTAAAATTAATATATTTTTTTAAATGTTATAATTAGGGCATTATTTTCTTATTAATTATCACATACTGTTAACAACTTTTAATTAATAATGGTTTGAAAAAGTGTACTCTAAAGTTAGAATAACTTATTAGCGTACGTTATAGACATTTTGCTTGAGTTCAAGAGAAATATCTTCGTCAGGAAATTTACACTTAAACACTACATATAACTATCATAATTTATGATACCCAAAAGTATTACACACAGTCAAATAAATCTCCAACTTTATTACTTGTTTAAACAAACTGGATCTTCGTAGTTTTGGCCAGAGGATTCTTTGTATGAGTCAGCATGTGACTGAAATAAGAATGAACATCATGGGTTCCATGTGTCAAAATTTGATTAGCTGAAAGTGAGCTGCTTGGGGGGGGGGGGGAGTTGTCTGAACTGACATAGTATCATATGCCAAATTTTGATTAGGTGAGAGCTGTTGATCATTCACTGTAAAGAAACATACAAGAATGGCTCCATGTTCTGAGCGCCTGACAGTGTTCATGGTACCCAATTATCTTGTTGTCTTCTTGAGTTGCTTAGATAATGAAAATTGTTCCTGTAAATCACACTCTAACGTGTGTGTGTGCTGTCTGTACTTGGTCATAGTTTGACCTGGTATTATTCAACTTTCTAATTTACTGTTTAGAGTTAATAGTCCAGTTGTTTAAATTTTATACTAACTTTTTACATTTTCTACAATTTTTTGTAATATTAACATAATTGTTACTCTATTAATATTTATAATATTAACATAATTTTTAATGTTTAAATATTAATATTGCTACTACTACTACTACTACTACTACTACTACTAATAACAATAATAATTTTTTTAACAATGGAAGGTTTAGAGAGGGTCACACAAGTATAAGTAGGCCTATAACACAGATTTTACATTATTTGTGTCGATGACGTTTTGACAGTAGACCTGTATGGAAAAATCATATGGAAAGATATAACCAGATCAATTAATGGAGAGAATGTGGGTGTGTGTGTGTGTGTGTGTGTGTGTGTGTTACATTGTTTACATATTTTCTTACTTAAATAGGTAGACATCATCATCATCATCCTCAAGGTTTAAACCAAGAATGGTTTGTTCCGTCTCAAATAGGCAAATATTACAGCTGGTCACACCGGCGCTTCCTCGGACGTCCCACACCTCTCCGTCCCCTAGGCTTATAGTTCCATAGTTGTTTGGGGATGCGGCAGTCACCCATTCGGCAAAGATGTTCCCACCAATTCAGCCGATACTGAGCGATCCTGTCGAGTATACTCATAATATTTAGTTCCTGCCGTATATCTGTGTTTCTTCTATGATCATGGAGAGTATACCCTGCCACGTGCCTGAGAAATCTCATTTCAGCCGCTTGGATGCGACTGGCCTGGCCTTTCGTTAAAGTCCAATTCTCAGACCCATAAAGAAGTGTGGGCAGAGCCATCACCTTGTAGAATTTTAGGCGTGTTCCTTTACTTGCTGATTTAAGGGTTTGCCTGATGGTCCTGCACATAAGGTTGAACTTACACAAACTTGTTCACCACGTCGTTGCTTGCATTTTAAGACACACTGTAGCCCAGGTATTCAAAACTGCTAACTTGTTCCAGGGCAGTACCGTCTATAACAATTTTTGCCCGTACGGGATCAGTTCCACAAAAAACCATCACCTTGGTTTTAATTGTGGATGTCTGCAATCGAGAGTCATTGCAGATTCCATTTAACAAATGCATACCCATCTGCAATCTGTTTTCAGAGTCCGACAGAATAGTCTCATCGCCCGCAAACAACAAAGTATCAATTGTAGAGTGACCAATCATAAAATGGTCTGGAAGACACATCTGCCAGTTGTATGACATCGTCAATATATAAATTAAAAAGAGAAGGTGATAATGGACACCCTTGTCATACTCCACAATTGATCAGGCCAACTCTAGGAGCTGTTCTCGGTCTCCCTGCTTCTATTAAGATTTTATTCTCCATATACAGACTCTGTATTGCTCTAATTAGATGTTGTGGGGTCCCTTTCCTTGCCATTACTGCCCATAGTTTGCTCCGATTCAGTCTGTCAAAAGCCTTATCAAAGTTGATGAAAGCTATGCATGTGGGCAGCTGATATTCTCTACGCTTTTCAATGAGCTGGGCTATTGTAAATATAAAATCTTAACATGATCTGCCCTTCCTGAAACTGTTCTGGGCCTCTGAAAGTATTGTCTTCATTATTGGATTCAGCCGTGTTCTTAATATAGATGCATATAATTTATATGAAGTATTACGAAGACAGACTCCTCTGTAGTTCCTGCAGTCATTACGATCACCTTTTTTGAATATGGGAATTACCTTTGCAATCCGCCAATCGTCAGGAACATGACCAGTGGTAGAGCATAGATTAATGAACTGGAGCAAACGATCATGCAGCAAGGCTGGTGCACACTTTATATGCTCCACGTTCAGCCCATCAGTGCCCGGTGCTTTTCTATTCTTACAGCGGTATAGAGCAGCTAACAATTCATCCATTGTTATTGGGTCCACACAATCACTGATATCAGCAAAGGATGTTTCTTCCAGTTAATCCTGGGTCCATAGTTGCTCATAGTATTCAAGCCACTGTTGTTCTGAGATATTACTGATCTTCAGGTTATCCCTTTCCGTTCGATTTAAATGCGTTAATATTCTGTAAGCTTTGACCTGCCTGCCATGTACATTGTGTTCTATATCACTTACATATTTATCCCATGAACTTCGCTTGATTTTCCTGACTTCTCTTCTGGGAATGGCACAGCAGCGCTTATATTCACACCTTGTCTGAGCAGTGTTTAAGGTTAGATGTTTCAGGTATGCCTGCTTTTTAGCATCTATTATTTGTCTAATATCGGCATCCCATACCTGTAGGCCTCGGTTTCCATACCTTTTTCGTCTCGTCCCCAATGCTTCAAATACTGCTTGTGATATGATGTCTCTTGATGTTACCCCATTCTTGATTTATATTGCTACTGATGGGTTTTTGTTGTGCAAACTCACTCAACCAGGTCTGATACAGGTATCTTATACTTTCATCTTGAAGCAGGTGTACTTTAAAAGTTTGTTTGGAGCACTGGCGCTCTGTAGATCGAACCTTTCCCCACCTACCTGGAATACTAATTTTTAATATGAGCAGAAAATGGTCAGACTCAACATCACATCCTCTAAAAACCCTAGTATCCTCCACTAAATTTCCTAATTTCCACTTAGCTAAAAGGTAATCAATTATTGAACAAGATCTTCTTGCTTGCCAAGTATATTTGTGTATCTGTTTGTGTGGGAAAATTGTGTTGGTTATCCTAAAATTGTTGAATGTGGCAAAATCGATGAGGCATTGTCCATTTCCATTTTCCATTCTTTTGCTGTGACATCATATGATATTTCTTATAGGGGAGTTTCCAACACATGCATTGAAATCATCTGCTATTATCACATAATCATTCATGTGTATACTATTGACAACTTTCTGTAAGATCCTGTAAAATTCTTCTGAGTCTTCTCTGTGACCATTTTCTGGGCTATATACAGCTACCAATGTGGTGTAACCCCTTATGGTTTTGTACTGAACTGTTAATATACGCTCATTAACAACTGGTAACTATGAATCCTGTTTTTCAACCGCTTCTTTATCATTACTGCTACTCCTGCAGCTGCACGCTTCCCAGCAGCTACACCACTGTATATTAATACATAGTCCGCCAATTCGGTCGAGCCTTTAAGCTTCTTCTTAGTCTCAGGAATGATGGCAATGTCTACATCCATTAAATTAAGTTCCCGTTGAAGTTCCATTTCCTTATGCGCAAGTCCTCTTACATTCCATACACCAATTTTAAATGTTCCGCAATACCAAGTCGTTTTTTCCTTTTATTCCCAGCTGTGGTCAGCAACTTTTCATCCGTCCGGCTATTCCTTATTTGAGGCATTTTAGTAGTGAATATGTCCCTTGGATATGTTACTAGCATATCGCAGGGTAAGACGTATGGTGGGGATGCCACCTTCAGACTTAACGTCCAGCTTGATATTCTGTCTGGGTGTTCTCCCATAAACTGGCTGTCTTACCAGACTAAAGAGACCAGTTTTCCCTGTTGAGATATCCATAAAGATCTTTAATGTGTTGGTTTCTCCTTGCCTCCCACATCCTACTTCATTGACCAATGGAAGGTCATCCGTCTTTAGGGGCAATTTCTCGCCCCAAGAGGGTACCCTAACCTCTACTTGACAATGACAAGAAGAGGAGGAACAGCTTATACCGGCTGTCACTCAGTCTCCAGAATCGCGTTAGCCACCGGTAGGTGTTGCCCATCCCCCATCACTTGGACTTGCGACTGGATATTTCCCTTCATCAAGGAATGAGACCATAAGGCATTACTCATCCTCTCCAGTACTTTGGGGGACAATAGGTAGACATAATTATAATATTCTAAAACCTAATCAATATAGTAGTACAAATTAAGTTGCTGATAATGTAATAATCCCTTGATTATATTTATAAATAATAATAGATCAGTAATCATCGAATTTATGTTGTAATTGGGACAGATAGCAGTACATGTCTAAATATATTTTATAGCTGAATGCAGATTGTAAGATGTTCACTAATGTATATTATTAAAAGTTATTATTACTTCCGATGAAGGCACCTGAAGTACACTTTGTAAGTCAAAGGACACTGACATGAATGTACTATCAGTGATTACCCTTTCCTTGCCCACAGTTCTTTCCTTTTGTGCTTCTTTGTGTCGCTTATGGTGTGGGATGTAATTGTCATGTAACGATTCGCTTAAAGCTGGTGAACTCTGTTTAAAATTATTACACACAAGGCACTGGTCTTTTTTTAGGGTAGGAAAAGGAATAATTGTAATTTTTGAAAAATATTATAAGGTGTGTGATTGAACTTACAATATCTGTTTCACCCCTCTCCTGACATTGTCCTTTACACAAATGATAAAATTTATTTATTGAAAATTTGGAGTCTAAATACTCTTGTTTTTATGGAGTAGTGACTTTTCATAATTGGAAGCGATTCAATATGCTGTTTTACTTTTTTTATAATCCGTCATTAGGTTTATTCGCAGGGGTGTGTTTGCCTCTTTTGTCTTGTCCCGAGAAATGACTTAGTTCATCTCTCATTGAAAAGGCAAGTAAAATGACTATACTTGAAATTGATAATGTTTTCATAAGGGAATTCATGTATACCCTTGTCTTTTTATTGTTTTTTAAAAAGTAGTAGGTTTTTACTTTTTTATTTTCAAAGAATTTGTTTTACGTGATCTTCTTTTCGTGACTGGTTCAACACATTCTACATTCATGAGAATGAAGTCTTTATTACTTTTAAATGCTGAAAGACCCCCAGCACTTCCGACAAATTTCTTCTTTATCTGCAGGGCGCAGATACTTGGAATTTGGGGGGGGGGATTTTTTCAGGCGATTTTGTTTATTTTTATATTGATAAAAAGAATAACATTAGTTTTTTAATTCCAATAATTGCTTAAATGGCTTAAGTTTTTCAAAAACTTTTGGATGAAACTCCAAGATCCACCATTAAATGGGGGTTATTCTTTACCCCCGAATTGTGATCCCACCTACCCACGAAATCAAAATGGGGGATTTCGGCATACTTGGGGGGGGGGAATTGCACAATGGCTTTTGTGGGGGGGGGGCACCTCTGTCTACCTGCACAGTAAATTTATTACAATTAAATGAACATTTAGTGCAATGTATTGGGATTGGCAGTAGACATTTCACATTTTGTTCAATACCCTTATAGTTTTTAGCCTACAAGGTCGAGTATTGTTCCTGTTTGTTTTCTTTATTTTTAACATGGCTACAATTGCTGAAGTTACTCAGTGGCGTATCTAGACTATTTGGTACCTGGTGCAGAGCTCAGATTTGTCACCTCCCCATAATGATACCCTCCCCTCCAAACGGCCAAACAGTATCATTTAAATGGTGCTCAGATTTGAGTAAGCTAATAACTGAATATTCCATGGAAAAAGACCAGTGGGAAGACCAAGGAGAAGATGGGAGGATGCGGTGGATGAGGATGCAAGAGAGATATTAAAAGTGCGTTCCTGGAGGAGGATGGCTGCTGACAGAGGAGAATGGGGGGAAAAATTGAAGGAGGCCAGGGCCCAACAAGGGCTGTAGTGCCATAGAAAGAAGAATAAAAGAATAACTGAATATAATGTCTTTATTTTCAATTTAAATTTAGGTTTTCTTTCAACAATGTAATAATACAGTAACTACACAAACACAATATTAACTATAGTCATGGTAGCCTATGGATATTTTCTTACATATTAAACTTTACTAGCATATGCCACTTACAGATACTGAAACTACACTTTAAACTATGCTAAAATTGTTATCAGGATCAATGCTCTGTTGCTGACTATTAGTAAAATTATAAGAACAAATAGGATCTTCATAAATCAAAATACACAATTCGATTTAAAAATACTTTAATATTTTCAGTAATTTGAGATTGGTTAATGCATAATTCATTGTAAATATATACATCATATCAATATTTCTCTGTGATTTTAGAAACTTTACATTTTTGTTGTCTTCGTATTTTGATTTCAGCAAATTTACTAATTACATCATCAAAATTAATTTTATCAGCTGTTTTGTGCTTGATTAGAATAATAGCCAAATTTGAAAGCATCGACTGGCTCATAGTAGAATGGAGCTAACATTTTATCAACTTAAATTTAGAAAAAGTTCATTCATATGAAGCAGTCGATATGCAAATTGTCAAATAGGGCCTTAGTGCTAACACCAAGCTTGCAACAGACTCAGAAATTTCCATTTCAATTATGAATTCCAAAAATTCAACGATGACCACTTCTTGCATTCTTCTTGGTCAATTTCAGCCACTCACAAATGTCTTATCTGTAGCTCGATTTCAACGATGATGTCTTCTTTGGAGAATTCATCGAACGTTTTAAGAAGAATTGATGATAGAACTTGCAGATCTTTTAAATCACCGACTAAGTTATTTGGTTCCAGAACAGAACAATTTTGACACTTTTCCATTGATTTGGTCTTATTATCAAGTTCTGAATGGAATCGATCCACACATTCAAACATTGCTCTTTTCAATTCTTGTTTTATTGTAAGACCAACATCTCTACACTTTTCACCTGGCATCATCTTCTTGAACTTTCTTCCACCCCCATTTTCTACAGGAATGTCAATTTTTTCACACATCTTGGTAGCAAACATGCTGGCTTCATCGACAATAATATTACCCTCATCATTAAAATACAGCTTCATACATCGCATTTTGATCACACAGTTTTCGAACTTATTCCCTTTATTTGCAAATATTTTTGGGTATGATGAACTTCGTCCAGTACATCATTCCAGAGGGAAAGAAAACATAAGAATGAAAAGTCGCAGGCAGCATTCAAGTTATTGTTAAAACCTTAAAGTTATTATATAGTAGAAGTTTAAGTTTATAATTATTAAAATTAAAATAATAAAAATAACATGCTATATTATACAGATTTATGACAAATTTCTCTTATTTCTCCTAAATTTATTGTGGGTGAGTGTGCTGACACACCTAGGCGACGCCTTTGTTTTGCTTCAGATAATTTTTTTCCCGGAAGTTTTTTATGTTTTTAAGTAATAAAAAAGAAACAGTAAAAAAAATTCATTTTAAAATAGCTAAAGAAAACTTGCGCATAATGGATAATTATTAATGGTAAAAGGTACGCAACACTTTCACCAAATAGCCACTGTTTTTGAAAATGTGTATATTTTTAAAGCTATTGAATTTAACTTTGTAAGCCTACGTTTAGTTGCTTCAGTGGCATGGCCCTACATCTCCTTCTGCTTTCAATTTCATGTCGATTGACTTAGTATTATATAGTAATAATAAAAGTATATTACCTTTGATATTAAAAAAAGTTGAAGAACGAACACAAAATGATGGAACATAATAGATAAAATTTATAAATGAAAACTTGTTTCAACTGTTTACATTCTAGGCCTAATAACACTCAACACAACGATCAATCTATCAAAAATTGAATTTTATACATGTATGGATGGATGTATTGGCATTCAACAGTACATCATACGAGCCAAACACTGTTAAAAGAAAGCCACGTAATAATTTACTATTAATGAGTCACTTCAGTGACGAGTTGCTAAAACAGTAACATCCCAACAACGCCGCGCGAACTGTCTGTTTGTTTACGTTTGCTAGTCTACAGCTGGAGAACGTCTTATCGGATCGGGCGAGTCTATGTCTGTCAACTGAAGGGATGGCAACAAACTGGCAAATCACCGTCACCCATCTGAAGATAATCATCTCTCATCGTTGCGTAGTTTCAAAATGTAGTTGAATGTAGGTGCTATTGTTTTCGGTTGCTTTGTCAGGTTATAGCTTCTACACAATACATATAATATTTATAAATATCTAGTAGTCTAAGAAAATTTAAAAGTAGGGCTACAAAAAATCAATATTTTTTCTAAATTGAGAAGAACACTCATATTTGAAAATGGCACTCGGTTCGGACCACACACCCATAGGTACGCCACTGAAGTTACTTTTTCTCCATCTTTTCCTAGTTTTATGCCGAATATTGCTGTTATTGATACTGTTGATAAGACATAGAACATAGTGTCCGCTTTGAGTAACTTTATTTCCATACGTATATGCAGCTTCCGAAGAAGTCCTGAGCGTTAGTCGTGGCCGTTTTAAGAGGCTCAGTTTATCATCATCATCATCAGATGATGATGAAGTTAAAGTTCTGGTTCAAAATCAGCATCATCTGAAATTGAAATATCAGAATAATTACCAGTTTTATCATTTTATGGCATATGTAGTTATTGTGGTTGCCTATTAATGCAGTGATGCTCTTCAGGAGCAAAATCGTCAAAATGTATAGGACAGTAATTCATTCATGTCTGCTGATGAGTGATAATATTTCCAAATAAAATTGGATCTGGGTTTTCAGACATGTTTGTTAATAACGAAATGTTTATGTCTTCCTTACCCTCATTATTCGACTGGCGTACACCAGACGGACATTTTTGTGAATTGCCAACTGCAAAATTGGAACATGGTGTCACATTGAATAAACCTAAAACAAATAGAACGTCATTCTTTGTGCTTATTTGTATTTCTTGTTACATTGAAGTAATGAACAAAAAATCATATTGTACTTGAATGATGTACTAATGTAGAAAAATGAGCGAATATAGGATTTTACCTACATCCAGAAATGCTTACTACTGTAATTGCTGACTATAATTAAGATGGTTCAAACGTTTTGCGGTGTTTTGTGAGCGCGCGCCTATGTGTGTTCTTTCAGTCCTAGACCAACATATTCAAGGAAAGTGGAAAACACAGGAAAGCAGAGGCCGATAGACACCGGGCTAAGAGGTGTATCTTGCGAAAGGGAGCAAACGTTGTCTCATCTCTGGCAAAGCAGCTGGACTAGGAAACCACCCTTGTTCCAGTGGTCCTACCCAACGTCAAGTCTTCGACATCGAGGTACTCAGTGACGCTAGGACTTCCTCGGCGGTACGTGTCAGATATATAGGCGAGGGCCTGGAATTAATCCATGGTGGCGAGAGGAAGGGGGTCTATACCGCCATCCAAGGTGGGTTCCGACTTCGGCCGTCTCCAGCTGACACCCGCCGCCTCATGGGGGCGGTGAACCATTTTTTCATCTGGATTAGGGCTGATATAAATCGGGCCAAGGTGTGTATGTTCAGAACAGGAACCAGGGTTGGCTCATCATCCCTGCCAGTAGCTGAGAAGTAGCCACTCCTGTACCGGTGGGTCTTCTGACATCAATGCGTAGTGAACACTAGTATCATAATTAATATTGTTATTTGAATTAGCAGTACCTGTAACTTACAGATCAAATGGTCCACAGATTAATGGAATTAACTAAGCCTATTAAAATGTCTACTATTTCCAAGTCCTAAACCACGATGAAACACTGAAAGGCCTCGTCCAGAACATGACATTTCGCAGTTTAGCAAATAAGCACGACGAAGTTGGAGCTAGTGTAATAGCCTGAACAGGTGTACCCCTGTTCAGGTAGGCGAGGACCGTTCATGGTGACTGAACACCGTCAGGTGGGCCTGGAACTACGGCTCTGGGCTGTACTACAGGTTACCAGTGGCTGTTTCTCCTTCCAAAACCCTGGAGCAAGCTGCTTTGTGGGACGCGGGGTTAACACGATTTTCGGTTGATAATCGGAACAGAGCATTACTCCGTCGTATGATAGCATGTCCTTGGGTGGTCTGTGTAACCGGCACTTCAGGAGCCTGCACCTGCTTCGAGTTATGGGGATTGACCTTCTCCGTCCGCCACCTCGAGGTCCCCACTAGGCTACGTTATGTATTGTATCAACAGCTACATTTTTACATGCAATGGTAGCGAGAAGCGTTAGTCTGTTTTTTGAGGAGAGGGTTCCAGCCCGCTTGTTGACGTAACCAGTAGTGGAGAGCTAGGAGTTACTCTGCGCAGTGTGACGCCCAAATACTACATGTCTATCTGTTTGTCTATCTATCTGATTTCTGTTTCGAGCATGTTTCACTATAACTTTTAAATGCATCAATCGATTTTTATAAACGTGGCGTCCATGTCCATATCTTTAACCTACAGAACCGAAATATTTTTGAGATTTATCCTCCCCAAAACAGGGTGACATGGAGCAAAAATATGAATGACTAAAGTTAAACAAAAATCGCAAAAATCCTTGTTTCATTTGAAATTAAAAGGGAATTGTAACCACAATCTGAAAAGAGAGTTCAGTTTTGGAAATTTAAAAATTTTATGACACCAGTGACCAAAAACATTTGAAAAAATGTTGTAAAATGTATGCCGAGTATCACATTAGGAATTTTAACCCAACTCTGATTTTACGCTTAAACGAGTAGAGTAATTCGAGATCAGTAGGCGACGAAACGAACAGAGGCTGCTGCAGGTAAAGAAACGTAGGGTGAGCATAACACTATAACTACGATATCGCTGGATTTTACGACCACCCAACACCCATTAAGAAATCAATAAAATTAACGTTTGGTTTTGTTTCTGTTTTAGTATTAACCCATATTTTCTGTAAACAAACAGACTCTTTATGAAGTTAAAGATCACGTAAGATACTTGTTCCTTAGTAAGTACGAAATTTGTTATATTTTGTGCATTTGTAACATGACATTTTGGCTACTTCGAATCACTTCTCAATAATACAGATTAAATTATACCAAAACTACCTTACATTGAAGAATAATTTTTCCAGATTATATGCTCATTGACTTTAGATAATGATTTCGAACCTAATGACTTTAATTCTAGTGTCGCAAAGAAAAGAATAAATTGATGAATGAATACTGATAGAAAACAAAAGGTTCGCCTATTACTGTGGCTAGTAGGCTAATGCAAATTTACCAAACGACTGTTGAAAAGCTAGTTATCTGTAAATAATAATATAAAAAAAGAAGAAAGATTGTAAAATTTTGGTATGGCTATATAATTAGATATCAGGCTTTATTTTAGGAGAAAAATGGTAGTCTACAAAAAAAAACCGTTAAAGAAATAAAAGTTCGTGTAATTCGAGTCGTTTGTAGAACATTAATATGCATTTACATTACCATATAAATCACTATTAATAAGCCATTCTCAACAATATCAAAGTATGCAAAACAGTTTGTCCTAGATTTTCTTAATTTTAAAGTTAAAATAAAGTCATGAAATGTTCAATACAGTTGTCGACGATGTGATAATTATAAATACGGTTTATTTGTTTAGTAAATGTCTTAAAGAAATTAACAGATAGTTAGCAAAGTATCTCGGTAAAAATAATTTTTTTTCTGTTATTATTAGCCGTTTAACATCAACTATACTATTTGTGCAAAGCTGTGACATAGTCGTTGACATAGACCAGACACTAGTAAAATAAACTAAATTAACTAACAAACATGTCATGAGTTTATAACGTATTAATTTTTGTTGTAGCGTTCGCACTTACAGGGGTGAATAAGTCACATTATAATAAGTCACATTAATCGGTTGGCAACAGTGAACCAATAGCTTTGACAGCGAACTCCGTCTTTGACAAGTGTTCTCGAGTTCTCGTATCTATCTTGGTGTCGATTCTGCGGTCAGAGGCTGTGATCAAAACTTTTGATTTTCTGATTTTTTTTTTTGATTTTGTGATGGATTTTTTTGCATTTGTTGCTATTCTAAAAAGAGGCGCTCCACCACCTCCACTGTTCTCTGACTTGGAACTGAAGTCCAATATACACTTAATAGATAGAGGCCAAGATGTTTCAATTCGCCTCCTTCCAGAAGGAAACGTTTTCCAGGTTTGTGTAAAGCTTTAATTTCAAAGCAAATATTTAATAAAAAATTAGATCATTTTAAAAAGGATAGAGGAAATTTTTAAATCGACAGTGGTTTTATGGGTTAAGGTCTAACAAAAGTTCGTTACAATACAACATTTTAAACATTCGTTTAAAATCATTAACACAATTCAGTGAAACTAATAATGTAAGTGGTGAATTCGTGGAATATTTCAAGAAATTACGAAACTGTTTTGATACAAAATTATTAAACAAAAAAAATTAGATGACTTTTTTAAGGTTAATTAAGTTCAGTGTGCGAAATATAATTTTCACGATTCTATCTAGAACGAAGAACAAAAAGACACATAAATTAGGGTGAATTTTCTTGTAATTTGAAAATAAATATTGTACATGTGGCATTGAAAATTTTGCGTTTTTTGCCAGATAGCCGGCTTATTTTTGGTAAGTTTTACTACACAGTTACTTTTACTATACTTCGTGAATGCACTATACGCCAATATTCAGCAAAGGATGTTAGCGTCTAAAACATATTTAAAGTCTAAATTCCACTTTTAAGCATAGAATGTAAAACATGTCAAAATTTATTGTGCAAAGCCACTTTTAATGTAGACTTTTTTGTTGTGTGTTTGGTAATCACGGTATAAAAGTATTCCTGTATAAAGTATTCAACGTATTTTCAAGTATTCCTGTTTTGTTTGTCAAACTCATTCTTGCTTAATTTTCTTTTAACACTGGTTACTAAACTTATATTCATTTACTCAAATATTTGTAAAAATTAAAACGTTACAATATTAGACGTTAAAAATACGTACTGCTTTTCAACGTGCATTCATATAAATTGTAACGGATCAAACAATTAGGCCAGCTGGCTGTACGGGACACAAAACAAGTGATTTCATTGTGTTCGGATTCGGAATGTATTTTAAGAGCAAGATAAGTCCTCAGATTTGATTATATTCCTTAGATTTCAAACTGTATATTGTACGACTGAACACGCTGTGTAGTTGTATTATGTGCATGTATTAGCAATGTGCCTAGTTTCGTAAATACGAGTATACCTTTCAAAAACAAATAAAATGGAAAAAATAAATAAATAAAAGAAAAGGGGAAAGATGTGTTCGAGTCTTTGCTCGTCGTATCTGACGAATACCATTAATAAAGGAAACTTTATACTAATTAATTAATGAATAGCATTTTAAGGATTATAATTACGACCTGACTTCGTGAATTTACATCCAGTCTGATAGGGATCCAAATTTACACTAGAATTTCAAGATGGTGTTATCTAGAATATGATGAGTTGGTTCAGGCTCTTGTTTGTCTTTTTGAGGAACGCGGGGGATTTTTGTGGTTTCTGGGCTATGTTCGCTCCCGGCCGCAGTTGGTAAGGGCGGCTCTGTCAACAACAACAACAACAACTACTACTACTAGTACTACTACTACTACTACTACTACTACTACCACTACGGATATACGAAGAGTGTGGACAACAGAAATGATGCGAAGAGTGCGGACAGTGGTAGTCTGATAGTGGTAGACTGCGATTTCACAAACATTTAACATGCGAAAAGTGCGGACGCCACCTACGACTGGGGGGGGGGGAGGGGGGCTATGCAGTTTGAAGTTCACCTTGAAGCGTGTTCATGTGAATTTTGTGCGTGTATTCAGTGTGTGTTTGTGTGGGGGAGGGGTGTTTTATAGATTCCATAGTTGGTAAGATTTATTTATTTATTTGTTTTTGTTTTTTGTTTGTTATCTAAATACTTTAGTATGTTTTGACTCTCTGTCGGTGTGAGACAGAGTATTGTTTTATTTTTATTTGTGATGTATTACGTTTGTTTTTTGCCTGAAGACGACTACAGATTTGTTGCGTAGCCGAGCCGAAACGTCGCTAAAAAAAAAAAAAAAAAAATTGGAAGAAGTCCGTCCTTCTAGTATTTTTAATGCAGCACACATTTATAGGACTATGTTGTAGATATGGTTTCGCGCGCGCTTAACTCGTAGTTTTCTTGTTTTCTTTTATTTTCATGTTTGTATAATAAACTAATTACAAAAAATTTATGTCTGTGCAAGTTTGTAAAACACACGCACACACACATACACATACACACACAATGAAATAAAATTTCAAATGATGTACCCATTAGCCTACAGGCCTATAACTTATGAAGGAACCCATTGCTCTGAATTTAGTAAATTCCTAAAATACTTTCGAAAGTAGTATAGTAATTACACTCCTATTCTTGTGTGTGTGTGTGTGTGTGTCGGGAGGGGTGCCCGGGTGCTGTACTACTATTACTACTAGGCCTACTACTACTACTACTATTTCATTATTATATACTTGTACTATTATTTATAATAATTATTTCTATTGATTCGGCCCGTATTTTGAATAAACTTTTTCTTCCAGATTTCATAATTTTTTTATTGTTTAATAAGCTTTTCTGGGACTAAGTTTTATTGCTGTGCAATAATAATATTTATCTGATATTCTGGAAAATCGTAGAGGGTAGATATAACATTGTTTTTAGGAATTTAAGAGACCAAATCAAGAAGGCCAAACCCACGTTACTTAAATGCAGGTTCTCTTGGCAGCTGGATACATGTATTTCAAAAACCATTCAAGATTTATTTATGAATCACTTTTTCATGAAAGCTGTTAAGGCATATTACTGAGCTATATGAGACATACTCTGAACCTAATTAAATACGTCTGTCGGTAAAAATTAATGAGGGTGTTTTCTGAAAAAACTCCTTTACAAATGGACAATTTTGTCTTCTCATCGCAAACATAAACAAATAATTACATTAGATATCAGTTTTAACTTTAGGTTCAGTATAAGAATTGTTAGGAGAACACAATAAGAAAAGCAGACAAACATATTGAAATAATATGATTCCGGACAAATTTATATTACTTAAATGTGAACGTAAAATATGCACTTAGGAAAATCGTGTTTAAAGTTTTGTAATTATTTTACTTCCATGTTACGTAAGGAAATGAAGTATGGTGATTGCGAAAAAAATCGTGTTCGAGATAAAGGTTGATCCTATTGTACTACACCCATAACATAAAAGAAAAGTCATTTTCCGGAAAGTGTCTGTGTGTCTGTGGCGAACGATAACTGCCGCAAATTCAAGGAGAATCGAATAATTTTTAGCATATGCGCTCGATTTGTAGAGCACTCAAGGCCTGTTGATTCTGGTGATGATCGGTAAAGGGGGAGGGGTAGTTTACCTGCAACATTTTATGTTTTAACAAGAGTAAAGTACTCAAATTTTGATAAATAAAGTATCCTGAAAAGAAGGTCATAATAATCCACTGTAGAAAGGTAGATGAAATATCTATAGGCCTAAATAAAAATCATAGTTGAAGAGGAAGGGGGTAATTTTTGATAAATATGCCGTTATCGCCAACAAAGAAGTAGTTTCTATGGGTATATTTTTCTTTCCAATTTGTCAAACATAAAACTCGATTTACAAGGAACACACCTCAATTGTGTTGCTGGAAGCCTGAGTTATTCTACCTGAATATTGTATATAATTTTTACAAATTTTCTCTCGGTGGTGAATTTACTTACAGACGTGCTAATTACTTAATGTGAAATTATTTACCGAGTTTACTTTGCAACTGACAGACATGGGTAGAACGGTGATCGCGACGCTGGTCGTGACTGGAGCAGTAAGTATACCTGTCATGAAATCAACATCAGTTTCATTCTTGATTTTTACCTCCATGTTTCGTAAGGAAATGGTAGTATGGTGATCGCATAGGATGATATCTGCGTAGTTCAGTTTCTTTATAAGAATAAAGTACCCAATCTTTATGGATAAAATTACCCGAAAGTAACGTTACATAATATACAGTAGCTGTATATTAAACGACTTCCCCATAATAACAAAAATATCTATAATTAGTGAAAATGGTTTGAGGGTGGGGGATATTTTTTCAGAAATTATCGAACCGAATTCAAGTAAATTATTTTAAATATAAATCTTAGAACATGCAAGTTACGTACGGTTCTCCATATACACCTGCACTGTACACTTCTCCTTCACCACTCTCATCTTTCTTCCTTTCAGCTGCCTTTTCTTCGTTCTACTTTTCTTACCTCTTTCGAGAACATACTTATCTGGTTCCATAATCCTTATTTTATTAATAAGCTTCAAGCTCTGAATAATATTTAACACATCGCACTTAGTTAATGAACCTTCATTAAAACACAAAACTGTATCAGGTAGGGGGCCCGTGCTTGGTTGACACAGGGATAGGTTGAAGCAGTACTTGTAAAAAAGTTTCAGGTATTAACGCCCTTCGTTTCTACGTGGGATTTCTATTTTTCAGTACGCAAGTAAATTTCTTTCTTCTTACAATTTTTGTTTCTGTTATATCTTTATTGTTATTATTGACATTTCTTTTATACCTAATCGGGTCCGAAGTAATGGTGTTTGATTTCTAATCGTGGTGAAATTACTGACTTAGGGTTTGAGTATTAACGAGTGCACGAGGTTTCTTATAAAATGGCGTCAAGGGGCTAACTGGCACATTAAATTTCTGTCAGCTAGCAGAACACTTTAGAGCCGTCTATCTACATTTACCGTATTTATCGGACTATAAGACGCTCCGGACCATGAGACGCACTCTTCTTCCTTATGATGAAAGTTTAGGAAATAATACTGTACCTTATTTTTATTCAGCGACATTTTTTTATTAACTAAATAGGTAATGATGTTATAACTACAGTTTATTCCGGTCAATAGGGTCACCGGTTATTAGGTCCAACCGCTTTATTGGGTCAATATTCAAAATACAAAATCAAACATAGTTACAGATAGATAGTTGCTTCACTTAATAGGTCCAGCCCGCCGGTTAATCGGTCCAGTTTTTCTAGTCTTAAACAGAAATAATAAGCCATTTTTTTTCTTTGACTACGTAATTTACACGAGTAGACTAGTAAGGGCCACAAATCGTAACAATACAGTACATTGTTAAGCGAGTCTTCCGCTGACAGAGACAACAGTTACAGGTGAAGACGCAAACCGCTTATTACAACAAGTTGAAAATCAAGAAGAATTCATCCGGACTGATGAAAATATAGACCGTTTTAACGAAAACGAAGAATGCGACGATACGAAGGATTGCGGTAGCCCTCAATGTAGCGGACGAAAATGACGTCGACGAAGATGAACCAGAAATTCAGCCGGTAACAACGCAGAATGTGATCCGATGAGTTCATAAGTGGACTTCAGCGATATTTTATCCAAGAAGGCAATTAAAACAGGCCAATGCAAGCCTGTTCAAATTTTATGTAGCTTCAGTCATTAAAAAGAAAACGGGAACACAAGGCAAGGCCTATATGACTTTTTTTTCTTAAAAAAAAAGCCTATTCGTGCTATTTCAATATGCTGTAATTATAGTATTTCAGTATCTTTTTACTGTGTATCCTTAGACGTAATTCGATAGTAACAAATCTTATAATTGGGGCGTTCACTATAGTTAAGAGTCATGTCTGTTTCCACGTTATTAAGAAATTTCGTTTTATAAGGTTTATTTGCTTACGTTTTAGAAACTTCGGGTAGTAGAGACAGACGCTTAATTGCGCCAACTTGATATAGTCCCGATAAAGCGGAATTCACTGTAATTTTGTATGTTAATAAAGAAAAACTACAAATACTGTGTTGCTTTCCAGTGTATTTGATCAAAACAATGCGTCGCAACGACATATACAAAGGGAGTTTAGTTCATTTCTCACTAGAAACAAACGGTATATCTATATTTCGGTCACCCTCTCGCTTGTTTCCAAACTGCAAACGAAAGAATGTGGATGTGTTTTTTTTTAGACGTACAACAACAAAGAGGAAGTTGTTTTGTTGTACCAGTGTACAGTGTTTCAGGTGCTTCTTTGGTCTCATACCAAAGAAGAACAATTGCCAGGAGCATCAAGCTGCTTCTGTATAAAACATTGATCCGCCCAGTTCTCACCTACGGTTCTGAGACCTGGACCATTTCTAGAAAGTCTGAGTCAAGCCTGCTGGTTCATAAACGCAAAATCCTCCACAGAATTTTTGGTCCAATATGTACGGGAGGTGAATGGAGGAAAAGCCCAACCAAGAACTTAACACTCTTCTGAATGAACCAGATATTGTGAAAATCATAAAACTTGGTAGACTCAGGTGGGCTGGACATGTGATCAAAATGGGGGAGAATGAAATACCCAGAAAGGCACTCACAGAGCAGATCTATGGGACCAGGAGAGTTGGCAGACCCAAACTACGTTGGGAAGACAGTGTGAGCTATGATGCGCGCCATATCCTTGGGACCCGGAACTGGAGAGCAGCTGCACTTGACCGGAACAACTGGCGGAGACTCTTAAAGGAGGCCTTGACTCAGTAATGGGTTGTTACGCCGCTGAAGAAGAAGAAGAAGAAGTGTACAGTGTTTAAAGGATTTTGCAATTATTTTGTATAAGAATTTTTTGTTCTCTGTCTGCTGTTCTCTCTTTCTATCCCTCTTTTAACTACGGATACAGTTTACTTCTGATTTCCGCAATTGAAGATTGTTCAGAACTTGAAAAAATAGAATTGTCGCGCTTTGTAATAGAAAACGAATATTTTGCTTTGCTATGAGATAAGAATCGGATGTCGGCAGTATCATCGGAATGAAATAATCGAACTTCAGACTATAAAGATGCTCACAGATGGAGAAAGTAGAGGCGGCCAGTAGAGGAGGCCAGTCCTGGCGGCCAGCAACTTTCCCTCTACTTACCCTGCCTATAGGGGTACTTTCCTCTTTAGTGGCCTCTTTGGCGGCCACGAAACTCAAACATGTTTGATTTTACTGGCTCAAAAGACGGCCAATAGCGGTCACGTGACCGGTTATGTGACCCCTATTGGCCGCCAGAACTTTCCATCACACCAAGCACTGTACTGGTCGTCAGTAGAGCCGGATGGGATTTGGTTTGCATTAGTTTGTTGTTGGTCGCTGTTGCGGTAGTTGTTCAAGATTTCAAGATGAGTGCTAGTGTTAACAGTGATAAGATAAATCTAGTAAAATAAAAAAATAAATCTGTAAAGTGGAGTGCAGCTGATATAAGAATATTTTTGGAAGAGTTCGAAAACTTTGAATTACTGTGGAATGTCCGCCATGACTATGAAAAGCCACATCAAACTCTTTATTAAACTCTGACATGGTCAAAACCTGATAAAACTAAAAAAAAATTTCAAAATAGGCAGTCATTGAGGACTGCCGACAGAAGTGAAAACTTAAAACTATGAAATAACAGTGGTTTTTTTGGATATTCAAATTAATTGTAGTATCAAAAATTAAAATTTTTTGTAAATTAAAATCTTTGACATCAGTCTGGTTTTCACATATAAGCTAATAAAAAATAATTTTGAATTAGTAACCATATTTTCAAAATTCAACACATAAATCTAAAATTATTATAAAATTTTATAGAATTTTTAATTTTAAAATCCGCGGCAAAAATACTATCGAACAACTAGAAATTTGTTTTACCACGCTAGTAAGATAACTCCTAAGCCACTATGAAATACTCATTGCATGATGTATGGCAGAGGTCAAATATCAAAAATAAAAAATAAATAATATCAAATTTTTAAACGGAAATATTGATACGAATATTGGAAATATTTGAAAATACATGCTTTGTTTATGTTATTCATTTTTCTATATAAAAATATTAACATATTTAGTACTCACTTTTGTACTGCACAGTGATCCTACATTTGAACATTTAAAATAATGATCAAACTAAAACACAATTTAAACAATGCACAGTATACACACATTAAACTTTCCACGTAGTCAATTTAACTTTACTTATATACATATACACAGCACTAATGTTAAAATCTTACAATAATAAAAAAACTATTAAAAATACATACTTCGACATTAGACATGACGAAAAACCCTAAGTTAACAGCCAGACGGACAAATGACAATTATGTAAATATCATATAATATACTATAAGTAATTAATAAGAATAAAAATAATGTAAAATAGATCATAAGTATTGCGTTAATTGTTAATACGGAAAGCCGAAATCGCGCTAGGGATCGAAGACGCGATAGCAAATTCGGCAGCGTAAGAAACTCCAAAATAAAGTACGTAAACGATAAAAGTGTGTTAAATAGTATAAATAGTATTACAATTGTATAATATAATTGTAGTATAATAGTATTACACACAAGTATAATCTATACTTTCACTGATGGCCACGCGCAACACGTCATACTTATAGCTACAGATATCATGTTAGCATTAGCATGTCGGTGACGCGAACTCATAAGATTTTACCCATCCAATAATTGTTAATACGGAAAGCCGAAATCGCGCTAGGGATCGAACACGCGATAGCAAATTCGGCAGCGTAAGAAACTCCAAAATAAAGTACGTAAACGATAAAAGTGTGTTAAATAGTATTACAATTGTATAATATAATTGTAGTATAATAGTATTACACACAAGTATAGTCTATAATTTCACTGCTGGCCACGCGCAACACGTCATACTTATAGCTACAGATATCATGTTAGCATTAGCATGTCGGTGACGCGAACTCATAAGATTTTACCCATCCAAAAATCGCCCAACGTGCCTATAGAAGTTTTCACTTCAAAAAAATATGAGCACAGATGTTGTCACGGTCACTCATATAGACCTACTGCGGCCAGAAGAGACGCGAAAGTGACCTTGTGTATAAGAAATTTTACCGGCCAGCGACCACATGGTCAGTACTAGCCGCCTCTACTATCCCCGTCTATTAGCACCTTAAGACGTAGATATTTTTAGGCACTATTTTCTACAAAAAAAAATGCTCCTTGTAGACCAAAAACACGGTAGTTGCTGATTTGTTACCTTCGTTTACATTTTTTAAATTGTTATCAGTGTGGTTACGTTAATAAGAAGTATAATAGGTAACATTTTGAGGTACAGAAAACTCACGCTTAAGGCTGAAATTTATGAAGATGGAGATTAAATATATATTTACTTGGCTGAAGCAGTTTGATGGTACAAAAACAAGTATTATTTTGATATGATTAACTCTACTCGCTGTCATCTTTTTATTGTTTCACTGAATCAATAAAAATATAAATTTGTACTGTTTTAAACAAGATAAGGAGACATTATTAGGTGTCATTATTTATCACACTTAAGTGAACACGGTATACAGTTTATTAAAACATCTAAATTATTTCCAATTGTGATCCACTAACGATGAATCCCACTTCTTTCATGTTCAGACAATGGTTCGAACTTACGAGAGAGTCACTGACCGTTCGAAAACTCCTCCAGATATGATACTAAGAGCAGCGAAAATTGTGAAGAATGAAAAGCGACCAATTCGAAGTGTTTCACGAGATTTCAGTATAACATTCAAGACATTAACCAGATGTTGTTATCAAATGACTAAGGATGACCTTTTAAGTGCCTCTAGTACGCCATTGTTTTCTACAGGTTACACTAAAAACATAACGCTATTTTCAATTAATAAAGAAAACAACATCTATGAGATCATTTAAAAAAGCTTCTGATGTTTATTTTGGTCTGTTTCCTAAAGAGGTTCGGAAGTTTGCTTTTCTGTTCTCGAAAGCATTAAATATACCAGAACCATCTAGATGGACCGAGGACGAGCAGGCACTTTCTAGGGTTTACATACTTTCCGAACCGACACAGTGATCTCTCAATACGACCGAGAGAAACCACAAGCTTAGCTAGGGCATCAAGCTTCAATTAAACAAATGCTTTTTTATAAACTTAAAAATTGTTACAAATTATAAGGTTGCGGACATTAGCCATCGTGAGTTAGAATTAAGAAACACGACGTTTCGAACTGTAAGAATCAGAGGTCGTCTTCAGGCGAACAAAAAAATTAATAGGCTACAAAAAGATAAATCTATCACTAACAAATAGATATCGTCAAAACTCCAAATCTTAGTTAAACAAATATAATGCTAAATATTAATAATAATAATAATAATAATAAAACAGTACGCAGGATTTCAGCAAAGAAGGATTCCTCCTGTGGTTGCAACGTAAACAACGAAGCTACCAAGACAGGCTCTGCTTATAGGTTCCTCTTATTATAGATATCGCCTGAAGACCAGCTCTGATTCTATAGAGGTCGAAAAGTCGTGTTTCTTAATTTTAGCTCACGATGGCTAATGTCCGCAACCTTATAATTTGTAATGGGTATATTGCGCCATCGATTAATAATAATTTTAAGAATCGCGTTAAAAATTTTTCTCACTAGGATGAAACTTCAATCATGTGACATCTGGTATATGGATAAAACGGAGGTTACTACTGTCAGATACAGTAGTAGCGAGGAAATGATGGAAGCAGGTTGGAAAAATAACTTCAGCAAAAGAAAGGGAGTTTAGTAACACAAGCCGTAGCAGTTTCAGATACTGGAAACAAAATCCCACCCCCTTTTTTTCCAAGGGTACACTTTAAAGAGGTGGTCCTGTAGGCAGCTCGGAAGCAGCTAATCGGTCAGGATGGATGAACGAAGAAATGTTTTTATACTATTTATGAAGCATTTCGTAAGACACGTGAAGTGTAGTAAGGATCGACGGCCATGGTTCGTGATTTCTGGCCCTCGATCATTGCAATAATAATGGTTTGACATTTCAGTGACACAGTTCTCATAAGCTTCTGCCTCTCGAACGGTCGGTGTTTGATCCTTTAAAAAGGTAGGCTATATCAAATCGGCCGCTGACGCACGGATGGTCGGCAACGTTTACAACATACCAGAAATTTTCAGAAACGCATTTCCTTTAGCCGCGTGTGGTAAAAACATTCAGTCTGCTTTTCGTGTTACGGGGAATTGTGCCTTTGAACGCAGACGTTTTTGATGAAAGTGAATTAATGCCAGGCTAGACTCGGCCCTGTGGAAGAAAGCAATTAAGTCAGTTCTCAATGTAAACAAATGGCTGGTAGTGATTATGTCATTTACAGAGTAGATACAATTCAGTTAACTCCGAAACCATTGGATCTACCGGGACCTTCAACTAGGCTTACGTCAGAAAAACACCGGAAGAAGCAAGGCCATTACCAAAAGCAGGGAAAAGAAAATGTAAAAATGGAAGTAGAAAACGCTCGCCTACAATTTTAACGGAAAAAGAAGTTGGAGGAGGAGAAGAATATGCGGTAACAAAAACGAAACAATGAAAAGGATCGACCAAAAACTAAAAATATACTGCAGGAGAAGATTAATAGAACCTTCATCAGATTAAGACGATACATTCTGTCTTGTGCGTTGTGAAATGTATACTAAGAATAAGCCAAGTGAAAAGTGGATACAATGTGCATCTTGCAAAAACTGGTCTCATGAGTCTTGTACCGACAGTAGTTATATTGTATCTGTGAAAATTGAAACTCTTAGGATGGTACCTCAGATTAAACTTTGTTTTTTCGTATTAATATTAGTATTACATATTAATATTCGTATTAATAAACGTCAATATTAAAAAAACTTTAATATGTGAACTTACCCCATTCCGTGTGTCAACCAACCTCGTGTGTAGGGCAGGTTGACACAGTTGTAATGCTTTTAAGAATTGCAAGCAATTTGCGTTACGCTTTACCAGTGAATACTTATGAAAAAAAAAACTGTAATGTGTGTCAACCAACCCCGGTCGCCCCTACACCCAATTTTAAAGATTCAAGACCAGCAAAATCCGATTTCGGTAGTGTCTACCGAAGACTTTGTTCGGGTTTTGAGTGTGATCGCGCAGTCAGCGCTTCAAAAGCGAAGTCTTCAAAAACTGGTCCTGTTTAAATCATTTCTTCCTTCTCCAATTAAAATGTCAGTGTTCGTTTCAATGCCGTGGCGAATCGTGACGCAGGGTAGTGGGAGGAATTTCCACCGTCGTTTCTCAGGATTTCGGATACTGAAACGTCTGACGATTGACCGACAAGAAAGAGAAGATCATAATTTATAAATAATCACTTAATAGTTGCTTTGTGTGAGCGGAATAGTTGCAACTTAATAGTTAGAGTTCTGTGCTATATCAATCCGCTTCTTACAAAACTGATAAACAACGTGATAGTTTATTTCCTAGCCTCCCACCACTTTAGTTGCATTTAAAAAGCCTTAAGTCGTTTCGTGTATAGAAATATTTTGATGCGTAGTTTTGGTCAGTTTTCACGACGTGAAAATTTTGTTCTACACATCTGAACATCGTCATACGAGAGCAGAAACATGATTTTGTACTTATAGTATGGGGTTGTAAAGCATTTGTATTATATCTGCGCCATACTAAGCGCAGAAAGTGGTTAGCTCCAGTGGTTAGCTTTTCTTTCTGTTCATCATCAACGTCAGTAGCTCCACAGCCTACCGTGGGCGTCAGCTTCGTTCAGGATTTTCTTCCAGACTTCCCCATCCTTAGCCAATGTTAACCAATTTTTCACCCCGAGTACTTTCACATCTTCTAGGATTCCATCAATCGTAGTATAGGTCTTCCGCGTTCTCTCTTTCTTTCTGGTGCGCATTTCAAAATCCTCTTAAGAATATCCTTCTCATTCATTCTCTGTACGTGTCCTGCACATCTCAGCCTGGCTATCCTAATTGATGACACAATATCAGGCGATCTATATAACTCATAGAGCTCTCTGTTGTGCCTTTCTCTGTCTCCACTCTCCACTTTCCTTAATGGGTCTCAAAATTTTCTTAAGTATTTTACTTACAAAAGATGCAAATCGAAACAGGTCGCCCTGTGTCAATACCCAGGTTTCACTTCCGCACATCAGGACCGGTTTTACTAATGTTGTGTATAATCTAGCTTTGGTTTCACGGTGTAGAAGTTGTGATTTAAAGTATTTCATCACCCCACAGTAGCATGTATTAGCATTCTGAATTGTTTTATTATCTCTTCATTTACCAAAGAGCCCAAATCTTGTCTTTCTGTTGCGTTCTGTTTAATGCGTAAAGTTTTGTTGTCAAGTAAGAAAAGATACAATCAATTTGGGCGGTGGTTTAGCATCACAAAAGTCCACATTACTGAGCATTTGGAAATACAGTGGAACTCGTGAATAACGAGCTCGCTTATAACGACAACTCGGATGTAACGAGCAAAAGTACGAGATTTGTTTGGTTTTGTATCTTAGTAATGATGATTAAACTCGTATTAGAACGCATTAAACTCTTAGTGGGAACGCATTAGAAACTTGGTTATAACAAGAATTTTATCGCAGGTTTCTTCATGAGTTAAGGCCTAACAAAAGTCCGTTACAGTACAACAATTTAAACTCGCTTAAAATCATTAACGCAATTTAGTGATACTAATAATGTAAGTGATGAATTCGTGAAATATTTAAATAAATTACGAAACTGTGTTGATAAAAATTACGATTAGCAAAAAACAAACAAATTGCGATTAAAAGGTTACGATAAACAAAAAAAAATTAGACGACTTTTTTAAGGTTAATTAAGTTCTGTGTGGGAAATATAATTTTGACGATTCCATTCAGAACGAAGAACAAACAGACAAATAAATTAGAGTAAATTTTCTTGTAATTTAAAAATAAATATTGTACATTTGGCATGGAAAGTTTTGCTTTTTTTACGACGGTTGATTTTTGGTAAGTTTTTACTACGCAGTTACTAGGGCTATATTTCACGAAAAATTTTTAAGTCCAAATTTCTCTTTTAAGCGTAGAATGTAAAACATGTCCAAATTTTATTGTGCATAGCCTTTTCTATAGTAGACTTTTTTTTTGTGTGTTCGATAATCACGGTATACAAATTTAAGCTTGTGAGTCGACAACACCCAATTTTAACGAGCACATTTGTCCGGTCCCTTGAATCCCGTTATAAGCAAGTTCCACTGTAGTTCTAAACTATGTATAATAGTCGCGTATCTGAGTTACGTTACTTTATTTAGAACAGTTACAAAATCACAGGTTTAGAATTAACAGTGTTATACTATCTTTCCTCTACAATACAGTTTTGCTCTATCGCGTTTATTGCAGCACCATATTCCTACAGTAGGCTACGGTATTACTTTACGGTTTTGCTATAATCACGAATAACACGACATTTCTGAACCACGGTTTCGTTCTAACGAAGTTAGATAATTGGCGTACAACACGTAATTCTAACAAAATGCTTTCACTATAACACGGTTATAAAACTAGAGTTGGTACAATTTAGTAAACTGTAGCATTCCTTAACCTAGTTTCGTTCTAACACGGTTAGACAATTGGAAAGAGTCCTGTACAACATGATTAGAGAACTGGATATAGCCTCTTAACACGGCATTCCTGCGTCACGGATTCGTTCTGCAAGCCAGTGCCGGATTTAAGAATAGGCTACATAGGCTGCAACCTAGGGGCCAGCACCACCAACAAAAAAAAAAAAAGAACTTGTATAAAAATTATTCGGTTCGTGTTTCAGAGAACAGTAGAAGTTATTAGAGGAAAAGGTGGCATTATAAGCCGTGTATAGCCTATAATATTAGACCTCTCAATATACCCTAACACATTTAGGTTCTTTTTAAATATGCTTAACTTGTGATAATTACAGTGACATTGTTTTTTTTACATTTTAATTCTGTTTAGGGTCTTATGAGTGTAATACAAAAACGAGCGCAATCAAAGTTATTATTATTTTCATAGATTCCAGAATGCCATTGCACATTGAGATATCTTGAAACCGTCAAATTCTTTAACATAGTATTGAAAATTTACAAAAGAAAAACAGTGTATCCTTTTAATTTGTACACTTTACAATGATTTTATTTGCACTTCTGGAAGATAGATTTTTCGAAATTTTCCTGGGGAGGGACCCGTGCCCCCGTTTTACTGGGGGAGTATTCAATACCCCCAGACCCCCGGTAGTTGGCGGGCCTGCACCATATGTTCAGCCTGAGGGCCCACTAACTCTAAATCCAACCTTGCTGCAAGCAGTTTAGTTATAACAAGCCTAGAGAATACGGTGCTCTCCAATCGTGCAATAGGGGTTCTCCAAGTCTTGGTGTTCTCCAAGACGGCCAGAGAATACTAGTATAATTCCGTACAACACGGCATTCTGACAACACGATCTGGCTGTAATGAGGTTATAGAATTCGAAGAGATCCGTATAACACGATCGGGGGAATTGATTAGGTTGCTCTACCCCCGTAGAGCATGGGCGTTTCTATTTGTCTATTGTAATTTAAATTGAAGAGAAAACATTTCTTTGTAGCTTTGATATAAAGCGTTGGTCATAAGATGTTAGTAAAAATTTTACACTTTGGTCTGTTTCTTATTAAATGAACGGTAGAGTACTCAAATGATTTTGAAATTGACAGTCACATCACTTAAAGTATAGATAAAAAATATGATTAAACGCAAGAAATTATTAAACAATCGACACTACCTCTGTTTTATATTTTTATTACACACTAATATAATAATTAATATTTGCATACATATTTCCAGGCGACGCAGAAAACAAAAGAAAAAGAAACTATAAAGTCGAGTGTCGTTAATTCTGCAATGGAATACCTTTACTCATTAGATAACAATGTGATGCTTAGTAACTCATAATTTACAAAGAACGTTTTAGAACGTCGTAGGATTAACCTTAGTTCGCGCAACTGCAATATAGGCATCTATATATACGTACAGACAAAGCGGTTCTAATATTATTGTATGTACCGGCTTTGTGCAGCGAAATTGTTACGCTAAATGTAATTTGGATTATTAACTTTGAGTAAGTATGAAATGGGACTCAGCGTAAATATCAGCCGAAGTACCATACATGCTGATTTCTGCACCAGAAAGGAGAAGAAATCTATATAATTTATCAATAGAGTTAATATGCTCTATAATAGACTGTATTTATCAATAGAGTCTATTAACTCTATAGGCCTAATATATATATACAGTTAATAGAGTAATATAGTTAATTTATCAATAATTTGATGCAGTTAATAAGTTCAGATACCTGGGTAACATAACAGATAAGAAGGGTCCATAAACACGACAATACATGACAGGGTACAAGTAGGAAATAGGGTATATTATGCCAGCAGCAGACTATAGAGAAGCAAACTCATTATTCGTAACATGAAAGTAAATATGTATAAGACACTAATCAGACCGGTTGTTACTTACGGAGGCGAGACACGGACGCTGATAAAAAAAGAACAAGAAACGTTAAGAACGTTTGAAAGAAAGGTCATAAGACGTGTTTACGGCCCGGTTAAAGAAGACGACGAATGGAGAATAAGAAATAACCAGGGGATAGGTGAGCTATTGAATCATGAGGACGTTGTAAGATTCATAAAGGTTCAACGAATACAATGGCTAGGTCACCTAGAGCGGATGGGTGATCAGAGTATGCCAAAGAAAATCCTGAGAGCGCAAGTCTATAAAAGCAGAAAGGGTGGCGACCTAGTATAAGATGGTCGCATGATGTGCTAGAAGATCTCAGAAGTACGGATGTGAGGGGTTACACTGAGATGGCAACGGGCAGGAGAATTTGGAGCAGAGGTGGGCCGATATACCTATAACACGTATTTTAGAACGATATTTTTGTGGAACGGATATAACAGTGACTGAACAGTTGAAATACCTGTTCCGATTACTCGCGGCCTTTCGGTTCCGAATCGCGGAACCCCCCTACGTAACTAACGAATACGCAAGTAAACGAGTACTGCGAGTATTACGAGTAGGCCTACACGAGTACAAAGCCACTTTTTGGTGCTGAATACTTAATTCCGCGCATGTGCCGATTGCCATACAAGTACTAAACGAAGCAAAACAGCGAGGTTCAGAATATCACTATGCCAAAGAGACGAAACTGTTTTTAATAAATGAAAAAAAATCATACTGATGTTACATTTATTCTCGTGTGATATGCAGATATATAATACAGATTATAATAACAAATTATATATTATACTAGTCACCAACATGGTAAATTTTGAAAAAGCTGTTTATATTTTGTTATAACCTACAGAGTGGCTGACAGGCCACATAGTACTTTTTGTTAATGCGATTTCGGAGATGATTTTAACTTCACTTTACATGTCACGTAAATGTTTTTGACATTCTTTGTTGTTCTATTACGTGCACTCTAAATTTCGTTGCCTGAGTTTCGCAACTGATTTGTACAACCAAAAATGGAATCAATAATGTAAGTAATCTATTTAATAATCTATGTAATAATGTATTCAATCTATGTCAGTTTGTTTACTCGTAGTGGAAACTTAAATTATTATTCCCAAAGGGAGATAGGACTATAAATTCTCTTCTACTTTATTTTTATTTTTTTAACAGTAACAGCTTAATAAAGTCACAGTGTAAAGAAACACTGTTAATACTTTTCGTTTCGATTTACTTCTTATAACAAATTATAAAATATAGTACAGGTATATGTATAATAAGTATATAATAATAGGTACTTCTACGTGTTATTTTTTTGGAACGGTACCGTTTGTACCTGTTAATTTCAAATACTAGTTTAGCACACCTCTACTTTGGAGAAGCTTGGTGTTGGAACCCAGAGCTCACGCAGGACTGTAGTGCTGAAGAAGAACTTAGCGTAAGTTAGTTAAGATAACTTGTTTACTACTTATCGTTTAGACTGTCATTCACAAAAAATTCGTTACAGTACGACAGTTGACAGTATGTAAGAAATATTCTCAATAATTTTTACATCTTGTTTCTTCCGTAATCTATTTCTCTTACACCGATCTATTTATATCACTGTGTTTGAATACTGTACAAGCATATGCAAACCAGTTCTTTTTTTCTTTTCATAGTAAATTTTTTGTTTAAAAACTTAATTTGTTTGTCTCACTGATTCTAGAAAATGTTTCTTCACTTTTCCACTTTCCTATATCACCGTTGACAGACTTCTTTATCACTACTCTTTGTGCATGCTACACATTTCAGATAAGTCGCAACGTTCTGTGTGTGTACAAAATAAGTCCCGGATTTATAAGAATTTTGTTCCGCCAACCAAAGCAGGACTTGCTGGTTTGCAGTCGGCGTTTCCATGTAGAACAGTTATGTCGTCTTGTCCAGCTGGTAATGCTGCAGCGACCAAACCCTGGGCAAGAATACGACTGTACCGTCACTCAAATAAATGTAAGTAAAATTTCTTGACTGTGAACGTGTCTTAAGAAAGCTGACTACCATTTACCACTTTGTCATATTAAACAATACTACGCCTTTCAACGACAGTTCTGTAGGCTTGCACGGAAACAAAGAACATGTCTCTAATAAATTTAAACGTACAGATTACAACTTGTGTACTATATCTATTACTAGGTTCAGTATTAGATAATTTTTAATGATTAGAAAATTTCAGAAAATCGCCTTTTTTTTTAGTAAATAAACAATTGGAACCCAGACAATCCTACAACAAACGCTAAACATTTCGATCTATTTCATTGGGTTTTAGTTAAACGTATAACCACAATGTGTAACACTTTAACGACCACGGTAAAATTCGTTTTTCGTCCCGGGGCACCAAGTCTATTTTTCAACTCCATCAGCCTCGTAATCGAGTAAAATAAAAGTGTTTAGTCACTCATTTTTCTTTTTGAGTCTAATAATATAAGAAAACGTGAAGCGGTCGTGTACGCCTGCTGTGGTTCCTCGTAGCGGGTTGATATAACGTTTGCCGTGAATGGGACGGCGGCGGAAGTAGACCCACAGTAGAGCCACAAGTTTAGGACGATTTGCGTCAACCTTTAATCAAGAACAGGAAGAAAGTTTGGTAGCCCACATCAAAGGGTTAGACACAAGCTTCTATGGTTTAACCCTCATGGATTTTCACAGACTTGCCTCCCAGTGTGCACAGCTTAACAGCATTCAACATAGGTTTGATCAGGAAAATCAGTTAGCAGGTAAAGACTGGGCGGTAGCGTTCATGAAGAAACGTAATTTATCGTTAAGAACACCCCAACAAACTAGTCTTTTTATCATAATGCGTTTTAATAAGGTCAATGTAGACGTATTTTTTAAAAATCTTTGCGAACTGATGAATAGTTTAAAATGCACTCCAGATAGAATTTTTAACATGGACGAATCTCGTATATCTACTGTTCCAAATCACGTACCTAACGTTATTTGTAGTAAAGGAAAGAAATCTGTAGGCAGGGTCAGTAAAGCCGAGCGAGGACAGTTGGTAACAGTCATTTGTGCAATGAGTGCAAGTGGTAATTTTATTCCCCCAGCAATTATTTTTAAAGGCAAACGTGAAAAAGCTGAATTAATGAATGCGGCTCCACCAAATTCATTGCTGTTAGTTTCAGAAAGTGGTTACACAAATGCTCAGCTGTTTGTGAAATGGCTCAGACACTTTCAGCAACATGCTAAAGGAACGAAAGACTCTCCCATTCTTTTGATTTTAGATAACCATTCGTCCCATTTAACCCTAGAATCGGTAATGTTCTGTCGCCAAAATTACAAACACGTGTTGACGAAACATACACTATTTTATAGATAAAAGGTTGATCTGTAGAAAATATAAAATATCTAATATCTAATGACGTTTCGTAATTTTTGGAACGCACCGAAAGGTAAAGTGCGTACACTTACCCCACTCTACTCTACAGGACACTCTTCGTTTGTGCCAACGTCTAAGAAGGAATATGCGATGACTAACATTTGGCTTCCTGTATGTGTGTCGACGTTTCCCTCCCAGATAAAACAATAAGCGGCGGATGTCGCTCGATATCGCTACGCAATATCAGTGATATGCAACTCTACTGACAACAAACTGATTCATATTGCGGGAAAAATAGTACAGTCATTTGCTCTTTCTCACCTTCATGTTTCCTTCCGGTATACGTATATAATTTCCAACGTGTTTTTTTTGTTGTTTCGCTTTTTGAATATTGCTGCGTTCTCTTCGTTGTGCAAAAAGAATGTGTTCTCTTTAATAATGGAAAATATGCATCATTGCGGTTATTAGATTACAGTATAATTAAAAACTATCAAACGTTTATCTCCATTATAGTTTGTCGTCTCCCTAAAGTCGTTTTTATAAAACAAACCGACGAGTTTATCTTTTCGTACTCAAAGGCTGGACACATCTGGCGTTGGAGAAAACGAAATCACCTTAATTATGACTTTTAAGATATGACTTGATGCGACGTATGACTTGAGTATTATACGTAAAGCAACAAAGGCACGACTATTATAGTCAAAGATATTTATAACGAGAGACAATGAAAATAATACTCAGAAACGGAAAATAACCTGTTACCAAAAACAACTACAATAATAATTTTATAAAGATCGAAAATGTGAGCCCAAATACGTTTTTGTGTTTACAGTGATTAAAGAAGCCGCGTCATACAGAGAAATCGGCCAAAAATCGGTCGTCTAGCCTGCGGAGACAATTTTTCTGAATAAAGTGTAGAGGTGGTGTAGCCTACACCCGCTGCGCAGAGACAAGGAGCGGGAGTATACACCGGCCATGGTCGTTAAAGTGTTAAATGACAAATAATTTTGTCCTAGATTTTAAGTTTACGTCCGCTGCCATTGATGTCTATAGGCCGAGATGTCTAATACTTTCACCAATGTACATAAATGACGAGATTATCTAAATTTTTTGCAACATAGCTTACAAACGTTTAGAAGGCGCTTCAGAATTTGCAACTGGTGTTGAGAGAAATTAATTATTAAAGAGAACGCGTTTGTAATATAAATAAAACTCCTGAGAATTTGATGCCGCACGTCAACTTTTACAATTTTCTTAAATTTTTATTTTTATTTACGGCTCGTGGTGTTCCTAAAATTAAAAAGTTTTAGGGTCAAGACGACATTTGGATTTGGGGTTTACACAGACGCGATAGATGAATTTAGATGAATTTTTTGGCCACTGGTATCCAAAACTTTGGAGATTTTTAAAATTTAACGCTATACTTGGATTTTGTTTAAATTTCTCGTTAATTTAATACCCCACACTGATTTTTTCAAAAATTGTAACCCCTGATATACTATATAAACTTATACTATAACACCTATATACTTATATACTATACCCCTTATAAGACATACAATTTCCTACATTTCTGTAATATGAAAATCTTATAGGCCCTATGTATACTATATCTCGTTCATTTTACACATTTAATTATGAAACTAATTTTCAATATTATATACTTTAACTGGAGAACAGTATTTTTGTTACTTCTGAAACCAGCAAACAACATACTGATGCATAATATCTTTTCCAAGAAAACAAACGCATCAATAACGTGTTGGCTCAATTATAAGAAATTAATAAACGTACAAAATGCGAATATAAAAGTTTAACATGAAATATGAGTAGTGTCGTTGCAAATTGTTAAATTTCACGATTGAAGAACACAAAAACAGAAAATTGTGTAACATGTAATGCTATCTTGATATTTTTTCCATTAATATTTAAATAATTCTCAATTGCTTTCTAACATATAAAACTCATTTTAAAAATAAATGAAGTATACGATGAATAAATAAGTATGATACAGTAAGTTCTTGCCATCCCAAGAACATTTGACATCCAATAAGGGACTCTGATGAGTGTGATTTCTTTGTTCAAATAAAATAACAGTAGAAATGTAAATTTTAAAACCTGTATAGTATAATTATTAGAAAACATGTAGCCTACGGAGTGCATAAAAGGGCACAAAATACAAATTTAATGTCCATGTCGTATTTTTACGAGGATGTCACCTAGAACACTGGAACAAATCATTGAATTCCACAGAAATCGTTAGTCACAACCAAAATAAAAATGATAAGTTGTTACAAATTTAAGATACAAGTATTTATTTACACGACAGTGTTCTAGTAATTTCCGTTTGATTCACTATCTCACTGAATATAGCTTTCACACATTTCCTCAAGGGCTCATTTCTACAGTTTGTTAGATTAAGTTAGTTTATTAAGTATATTTCATGAACTTTAAATAATTAAATTTTCATATTTTCAGCTAAGTGAGTCGTTGCGAGAAAAGGGAATACCTACCCAACTATCGACGTTTCTATTCCTCAACGAACTAGACTTGAACAACAACAATATAGAAAACATCCCAGAAGAGCTAGGGGCACTGCCCTTTATAAAATCTCTGAAATTAGAGAAAAATAATCTTGGAAATGCCAAAAGTTGGAGGTGGCTGACTTCCCCCATTATAAGGGGGACCCTCCAGGACTTGAATTTGTCCAGCAACAACGTATGTAATCTGCTTTAAATATAATAATTGTTATGTGTTTCGAAATATGATTTTCTTGTAACGTAGATAATCCAAACTTATAACGGAGTTTGACGTAATTACTGTTTGATTTATTTTAAATACGTTGTGCATGTACTCTAATGAATCGAATTATATACACAATGTATTACACTATTTACAACTGTAGTACTCTATCATACATTATACAAATGTATGAATAATGCCAATACAGAACTATAGTATATAGTACCAGACAGTGACAATTCCTGACCCGATGAGCAGGTGCAAGCGTCGATTCTAATAACAATATAAGCACATGTACATGAAATTCCAATGCTAGAAAATTGTTAAAAAATATTCAGGTACGCACTTGTTTGTGTCGCTTTGAGAAAAATAATTATCAAGTGTAATTAGTATGAGGATTATAAAAGTGGAGTTTAACAAGCTGTGATTCTACTTCCCACTTTAAAAAAATTACGATTTCAACAACCAGTACTATGAACATATACGCCACACGTGTCCTCCCCGGTCCACTCCAACCAATTCCCAACCATGTGGACCAAGAGAGAAAACAAGAAAAAATATTCTTCGATATATGTTTTGGTCGGTAGAACAGTTTTTTCAATGTGACTAGATATTAACTAGAATCACATGAAAATATATTCTATCCGTTTTTATTTCTTGAAGAAAGAAAGTCGGCACTTGCCTTGGCTTGGAACTTGCATCCAAAAACTAACCTCAAAGAGCGACAACCAAAACAACAAATAAGAGAAACAAACTTTTCACCGAGACGGGACACTGCTAGGTGTCCTAGCGGCTTAAAGTATTAATAAAGAGTGCTTGGTTTTTGCGTCGCCGAGAGCCAGCTGCTATGCGGTTTAGCATTCAACAGTAGGTACCAGAAAACCATCGAACTCGTAGATTGTTAGGTATATAAATTTGAGTATTTCTAAATATAGCTTAATATAAATAAAACGAAAGCTAGATAATGAAAGTGTAGTTATGAAATATTAAATAAATGCTAAGATTTAAGAAATTAAGGCCAACTCACAGTTAGTGCAACGAAGCATTTTTTGCACCGATTGCCTTGGGGGCGGAGCGGTCAGTCATCTGTTAAAACAGTGCACAGAACTGGAAGCGATATGATGTTAATGATTTTTATTAAAAATCATCAATATCATTTTGACTTGAAGATAACTGATAAATGCGCCGCAGATTTTCAAAAGATGAGAGATATGAACGTGACAACAATCATGTTGGTTACGTTATCATTTTTTTACTTTTATCTGACTTTCTTTGGGCAAGCACTGCTTGCGCTGCTTGGTACCAGAAAACAGAGGTACTATATAACTCTGCAAAGTAGAACAAAGGAATAACATCAAACGATTATTGCTTATTATATTTGTGTAGTAGTCAGCACTTTAACCATAACTGTCTGTGTGTGCAATATACGCATATTTAAGCAAATGAACGTAGCATACAGTAACTATTTAAATATTGCCTGTGACCAGTGTAGGCAGATGCATACCGAACCGTTGTTTTCGTTTACATAAATAAATGTACAGTGGAACTCGTCGATTTATTGGTTTACCACACACCAGTTTATTGGTTTTGTTGAGTTTTACGCTCTACAATTAGTATTATAAAATATTTAAAATTTATATTTACTTTACCTCAAGATGTTATTTTTCCCTTATTTGGAACATGTTTCGGGATCCTTAGTGATTCCATTATCAGCCTTTCTAATTTTGAATCTTGTGGAGTACCCGTGTGCTGGTTGGCTGTTGTTATGGCTTCCCATTGGTTTTTGGTTTTTTAAATTGTTATTATTGTGTGTGATTGTGGTATATATATTAGTATTTGTGTATTTTCGATGTTGAGTGCTTTGAAAATTGTATCATGTTTTGTATTGATTTGTATTTGTTCAGGTATTAGTTTGTTTTGTGTTTGTATATTTGTAAATTTTCCCAAATGTTCATTATGGTGCCTTTGTGTGGTATGTGTTTTATTAGTGTCATGTTGGTTATGTCTGGGAATTCATGTCCACTGTTTATTGCATGTGTGCTCAAATTAGATTTAATATTTCTGGTTTTTTGTATGCGTTTAGGTGTTCAAAATAACGTTTTTTCAGTTTTTATTAAAAACATCTATTACAATCTTGGCATTCCATTTTGTATATAGCATTGGTTGTTGTATTACCTTTGTTGTGTGGGTTATTTAGTTTTTGTAAATTATTTTTATTAGTTTTGTATGCTATTTTAATGTCTGTGTTTTTAAATAGTTTTGTTAGTTTTGACATTTTATTATTTATGTATATGAATGTGGCCCATTTTTATTGTTGTTTATTTTGATTGATTCTTAATTGTTCAGTTTTTATTTTCTATTTTATTTTATTTTCTGTTTTGTTTACAGTGTTTTTGTTGTATCCATTTTCATAAGCAATTTGGTATATTATATTTCTTTGTCTGTTTCCTGTTTGTTTAGGGGTATCTTGTACATTCTCTAAATAGTGAATAGAATGCTGGCATTTTATGTTGTGGTGGGTGGTCAGAATGGTTAGGTATAAAGATGTTAGTGGAAGTTGGGTTTCTGTATATTGCATATTGTAGATGGTTATTGTAATATTATAAAATATTACGTTCGAAAATCCGAATTACTGGTTTCAATGAGTCCAGCACACGCCAGTGTGTATTTGTGTATGTATGTGTTTGCACGTGCGCGTGATAATAACAGATACGGTATTAATACGTCAGGGATCAATGGTTTGGTTATGGGTCCGTACACATGCAACTTGCTACTTTGGGTCACTGCGTACAACCTCAAAATCGCTTTGGGTATATGAAACAAAAGTATGTGACTTCTAAGAAATATACCGTACGTAGGCAAGAAACTGGTGGCATAAAATGTGTAGAACTGACAAAATTCCTAATCGCTGAAGTGGGAAAAAATATGTGCCTTATTGAGTTATCATAAGTCCTACCTTTGAAATTGACGTCAAATAGAGAATCGTTTTGGGCTTACGTTCCAATATTCAGGTGGATTTAGTGATGCTGCCACTCATCTAACCAATCCGGTTTAAGTGCAAGCACATGTTTTGTTTACATCAAGCTCCACCCTGTAAGAGTGAATAACTCCTAATGAGCAAGTAGGCCTAACAATATTTTTAGGACTGTTAGGAGATTGGTAGATTCTTTTAAAATGTATGGTACACTCACAAGCTCTCTCTCTCTCTCTCTCTCTCTCTCTCTCTCATAATCGCCGTTTGATTACAAGTCTCTCTTCTAGGTTAGCAGCCCATAGGCTGGTTGGCAGCAGCTCACCATTCTTCACGCTTCTCTGCTTTTCTTTTCAACTCACAATATGATGTGCAGTTCATATCGACCATAAGCTGTTTCATGTAGTCTAAACGGTGTCGTCGTCTGTGATCCTTCCCTTCAATTGTTCCTTCTATTGTTCTCTTAACCAACCCATTATGTCGTAGTATATGCCCTATAAACTTAGTTCTTCTGCCTTTTAAATTTCGTAGGAAGCTCTTCTCCTCCTGAGCTCTTCTAAAAACTTCCTCATTCGTTATCTTGAATATTCTTCTGTAGCACCAGGTCTCAAATGCTTGGAGTCTTTTCTTGTCATTTTCTCCAGTTGTCCAAGATTCACTCCCGTATAGGGCAACACTCCACACCCTACAAATAAGTTGATTACAAGTAACTTCACATAACTGTTGCAGTATGTGGTTGTGACATGTTCTATCATAATATTGTGTTCATGTTAATTTATTTCTATTCACAGCTGACCCACGTACCTGAAGCACTATTGGAACTGTCAAAATTAGAGTTCCTTTTCTTGACAGATAACATGATAACAGAGTTGCCATTCTCATTTGGAAAGCTGAGAAACATCATGTGAGTAATGTTGTGTGTGTGTGTGTGTGTGTGTGTGTGTGTGTGTGTGTGTGTGTGTGTGAATAACAATGCTGCGACAGCATTAAAATAAAATTTTATGTCTGCATCTATAATGGCAACTTGTAGAGGAAATGTTGCATTGCTTAATCATTATAATCTAAAACATCTATTGAGTAATGTAGATAGAAATTTGATTATAATTTGTGATATAAAGTTTGTTTTACTTAAATAAATAAGATCCTTTTTTCCGGCAGTAGGCCTACTAACTTTATAGACCTATGTATTTAACACAAAGATGGGTTCTGCAATAGCTAAACAAGTGACCTACAAGTAAATTACTCTCTATCCAAACACAAATTACGTTTGTATGACTTCAGAAATCTAACTAGTAAATTCAATAATGCCTACAACCATTCAGTGAACATCAGTTCTGCAGCGTTTGCTATTTAAAGAAATGAAAAAATTATGATCCCCATACTTAAATGGCAGCGCATTCATTGTTCTTAATTGAAGACCCAATTTAAAATATCAAATTACGTTAGAGTAGTACTGATGTGAGAAATAAAACGCTCTCCCTTGACGGTCTTGGTCAGTTGCGACGAAACAACGTTTTTACCAGCGTTTTTAACCTTACGCTGACAATTGCGCCCCGCACTTTCGCTTACTGACCGAATCTGTCATTTAGAAACTTTTCTATTCTGAACTTCGATGAAATTTAAAATTTGCAATTTTGCTTTTTGTTCCAACCTCCGTCTTCCAATATTTTTGTTAGGTCAAGTTAGGTTAGGTCAGGTTAGGTTAGGTTAGGTTACGTTACGTTAGGTTAGGTTAGGATAGGCTAGATTACGTTAGGCTAGAAATGAATAGAATTATAATGGTAGGTCTAATTTCTGTATTATTATAATAACATGAAAATACAATTGATCGCAACTGACAGGGCTGAAATTTCCAACTCGGTCGCAACTGACCACGGTGCGCTTGAAACGCCACGAAATTATAAAATCAACGCTATGATTTACCAAACAAGAATACTACAATTACTGTACACACCGTAGAGGTTGCAGTCTGCTGTTTGTTACTGAGCAGAGCGAAACTACTAGTAGGACAGGAAATGAGATACTTCATCCACCGAGTTGCCCTAGTAACTGAGAAGAGGAAATTAATTTGTATAACAGAATGTCGCCTGATAAGTGGAGCGAGACACTTGCCGTGAGAATGGTTGATGGGAGTACACATTTTTGCAGTAATGAGAACAAAACAAAATTTGATTGGGGGGGGCTGCCGTCTTTTAACCTCCCTTAATTGGACACCACTGCCAAACATATACAGCACAAGAATTCACATACAGTACACTCACAGTTCCGATCTAGTAGTTGTTATACAAGTAAATAATTATTCCACTTTCGTAGACAAACAAAAACATATAATCAATCAAGTAACTTTTTTTAACCTAATCTTGGTGTTGTGTCACTGTTATAATTTCTAATACACTGGTCTTGAAAAATCCACCATCACGAAACGATAAAGACAATTACAACGTGTCAATAGCCCGGAACAATTGTCAGTCACAAATCAGTTTGTAAACAGTAAGATCTTTCTGAAAACAATGGAATGTATACCCCCCCCCTTATAAGAAGTGCTCAACGTAAGCGGCAACAGGACTTTGTGTTTCCCGTAGAAAGTTTTGAGAATGAAAGTTTATTTTATTTTCTCTTTTGGTATCTTAAGATTTTTGGTTTTCAGATTGATTTGTGTTGCATATTTTGTGTATGTCCACCTGAACATGAACGTTAATTTTAAGCGAACGGAACTTGCAATTGTCTTCATTGTGTCGTGACAGTGGATGTTCGGCAAAACTTGTAATAAAACCTTTGCAAAGGTCAAAATGTGTAAACTTTTACTTAGTAACCAATTATCATAATCGAATTAATTATTAGATTTGATAAATTCCTTATAGTTACACTGGTTAAATTTCAGATGTGTCTCCCTCAGCGGCAACAGATTGCGATATCTCCCTGCATCGATCAGACGTCTTGGAATTCTGAGTTCTTTATATATGAAATCAAATAGATTTGGTGAAGGCGTACAAGAGTATCGTGCAGGGCAACGTCTGGTTACGGAAGCAGATTTTAAAATAAAATCGCTGAAGCAAATTGCAGCGCAAGGGGTCGTCCACCATAGGTACGTACATGTTCTTCCCGTTAATTTCTGTTTGCCTCTGTGTATCAGAATTTTACGTTGTGTTTGTATAAACAGCGTAATTATGAACTATTTTCTTGCTCATAATTACATAGGACATAGATTGTGTATTTTTGAAATTATTACTATCAGCCGGGCTGTTAGGCCGTGGCCCACAGTTGTCGTTATTGACAAACGTTTCGGCCCCACCATTGGACACCATCGTCAGAATCTAGATTGGTACGTTGTCCACCGTCTAAGCTGGAAAGCAGTATCAACCAATCAGCACCAAGTGATATCTGATTGGCTTGGGATAGGACTTGATGCTGATTGGTTGGTGCTGATTGGTTGATGCTGCTTTCCAGCTCAGATCGTGCTGGTACAAAAGTTTATAAAAGTGGGCCTTCTCAGAAACCGCCAACGATCTCGCACCCTCCGGTACATCTCCAAATCTCCCTGGTATGTCAGGGATAATGATGTTATCGGCCGAGGGTTGACGTTCCTTCTGTGGATGAGTTTGTGCAATCTCTTGCGCTCGTGCCTCTACCTCTTCCTTAGTGCAGACGTCGGCCCACCTAGAAAATTTAGACGCCCTGGAGCTCTGCTTGACGACCCCCTATATACATATCAACAAACATCTGCCCCTCACCGCCGCCCTTGCGGCGCTTGACTCTCAACTCTTCTCCATCGTAATCACGTAAGTGACACTCCTTCTCATCCCCGCCTAACAAGTGAAACGGCCCCTCGTCAAGATCCTTCCTCTCCAAGATTAAAAAATTCCTTTCCAGCCGTTGCGAATCGCTCCGAGGTTTTACAACACATTAACAGCCTGCATCCCTCCTAGAAGGAGGGCTCCACCTTTTTTCTAGCGGAAGGCTACCAAGCATCAAACGCATCAGACAGTCATCGGGTTCGCCCGGACACTGCAACCACTGGGGCACGTCCAGCAGCTGCCCCAGGACTGGATTGGAACCGCCAACAAGTTAACTCGTTAGCGGTTTGCTTCCCCAGTTTTAGGCCACCAGTCGATTAGGACCAGACTGTATATCTACTGGCAGCCATTGGACTCGATCCAGATGCTGCAGTCCAGCCACTGGTGCAAAGACCCTCCCCTCCACCCAAAACGCAAAGAAAACGTTCTGCTTCCAGCTCTCGTGGAGGAAGGAACTGCTCTTCTGAACCAGCTCTGCTCTATTGGATCGCTGCTTGCAAGCTGCTGCCCTGCTGTCTCTTCGCTTCAAGAGGACAGCCTCATCACCGCCGTCTGCCTGTTGGTGTGTTCGACGCTTCAGGTCAACAGAAGAAAAACGACTTCGACTCAGCTGTGCCGGTGAACTGAGTAGCCGCCATCAAGACCAGCTGAGTCCCGTCGCGCCTTCTAAGGCCCACGACCGAGTGACGCTTACAAGGACCAGGCGGCAACACCAAGCCGAAGAGGACCTGCCAGAGCTCAATTTGCGCAGCGAATCTTTATCCGCTGTTGCTCAGGCTCGTAGGTAGCACTTCCCCGGACGACCTTTGCGAGCCCCCACCAGTGGTAAGCGAGATCGTGGTATCGCCGGGGTAAAGAGGCCGGTAGACACCCCTCTTGATAAGGGGGGGTATCTAATGAAGCCGGTCAGTAGCCCAGCTCTCCCTGGACAGCCTGAACAGTACAGCCTCCAGTACAGCTTTACGAAGTCCGGCTCGGGCCGGACCCTAGGTCCCTGGTTGCTGGCAGAGGCGGATTTCCTGTCTCTACCCGGCGAACCAACCGCTCGTTGGCAGCCATGACCGGTAACGGTGAGTCAACGAGCACGCAGTCGCTCGTCTTAGCCCTGCCCCACTCGAGCGACTCGCCGACCTCTCCGCCGATGGAGACGGACTCCGTCGTTGACTTCCGGAAGGTCCCGCTGCCCAGAGACGGTCCTGACGCCTTCGTGCCGGTTAGGCCACGTGGGCGCCCGGTCAAGGAACCTCCTCCTCATCCTCTTCCTCAGCTTCACCCGTGGAAGTTGCCCCCGTAAATGGCGAACCCGGCCCGGAGCCGACTGTATCTGGCGTCGCCCAGACGCCGCCAGATTCTGGTCGCATTCCGTCCGTGTTCGTTCACGACGTGAGTATCGTCACCGGTTTTTACCGGCAGCTAGTCGCGGCGCCCGGACTTTGCACGGCCAACTTTGACTTGTTGCTCCTTGGGGACGACACTGTCAAGATTGTTGTCCGGGGCATGGACGTGTACCGCCAGTCTTGGCCTTCGTGGAAACCAACAACCTATCTTTCCACACCTTTACGCCCAAACATGTCAAGTCTCTGTCCTTCGTGCTCAGATTCTTGGATGTTGCCTCTCCTCTCGGGGAGATACTCGACGAATTACTCGGGCTGGGCTACCCGGTTCGTTAGATTTTTCGGGTATATGCCCCAGCCGGACCCACACGACCCCTACCTCTCGTCCGTATCCTGGCGGAGAAGAGCGAGGCAGGCGAAAACCTCTCACTGACACGGCTCTTTGGGTTCCGTGTCAAGGAGGAACGTAGCCGCGGTCCCGGGGCAGTGCCTCAATGTCACAGGGGGCACCGCTTTGGCCATCATACGGACACTTGTAGCAACGCTTCCGCTTCCGTAAGGTGCTCTCTGCCGCACCTCACAAAGCACTGTGACTCCCCTGCTTTTAAAAGATGTATCAACTGTGGCGGTAGTCACCCCGCCAACTACAGGTCCTGCCCGGTGTACAAGCAGGAGCTCCAGCGCCGAAAGCCAAAGGCCCTACCACCTCCGAGGCAACCGGTCGTGGGTTCTAGACCTACAACTGAGAAGCCAGGCCCTTCGCCTTTTGCTACAGCTGCCTTGACTGTTGCCACAGTTTCTCAGCAAAAAGCTACGAAGCAGACAACCATGCGGCCGAAACAACCACCTGTGTCACAGGCATCCCCACCTCAGGCTACCACCAAGGCCTCTGTCCCACCTAAGGCGAAAAAGCACCGAAACTCTGCGGCATCTACTAGTGAGACGTCCACACCTGCCAATACCATCTCGGTTGTGGAGCCTGAGCCTACTCAACCCTCCACTTCCACAGAAGACCCTGCCCTTGCTTTAACAGCAGCCTCGCTACCCTTGCCACCACCGCGATACCCTCAATTCGCAGGTAAGAATAAACGTCAGCGAAAGTCCCGCGGCGCTCAATCCCGAGCTCCTGCATCCCGTCTAGACAGCCTGCGCAGGGCGTAAACAAGCCCGACGCCTTCGCATTTGTCCAGCCTGACGCTACATCTGGCCCAGTCCACAAAGCTTCTACCGATTGTCAAGCCTCAGAGCTCTTATGAGCAGACAGTATCCGGTCACTCTGCCTCAAGAACCGCTTCCGACGACTTTCAGGTAGTCCACGACTTCCTTGCGTAATTTGACCTCCGCTAGGTCCCCCAGAACTTTAAGTCCATCCGCTCCCGCTTCGAGACTGCAGACACGACCGAGAGATTCAAGGTCTTGGTGGAAGCCGCCACTTGTGTACGTCTTCTATGAGTTGGGTCCTCAAACGTGATCTCTCGATTCTCTCCTGGAACGCCAACGGTGTGGCTGATAAAATCCAGGAGCTCTAAGAATTACTCGCGCGACTCAAACCCGATGTAGTACTTCTCAATGAGACCCACGTGACCCTTGCCAGACGGTTTCGACTGGCTAACTATGTGTGCTATCGAACGACAGGCACTGTTGGAGGCAGTACTGCGGTCGTGGTGAGGACCACTATTGATCACCACCGCGTTCATGCGACCAATTTTCACCTGGAGGTCAACGCTGTGGAGATTCATTAAACTATAGGCAGAGTCCTCGTGGTGTCGGCGTATAAACCGACGACAAAAGAGCTCCTTCGCCCCGATTTAGCGCTCGTGTTCGATGCACAGAGAAGGGTCATCATGACCGGCGACCTGAATTGCAAGCATCGCGATTGGAACAGTCGCTTGACTGCCCCAAACTGGAATCGCTTACGCAGGTTTGCTTATGCTCGTAGGGCGACGGTGCTTGGGCCCGCCCAGCCGACGCTCTACCCTTCACGACTCAACGCGGCCCCGGATGTCTTGGACATAGCGGTGATCCAGGGAGTTGACTGCCCTGTCCATATATCCGTGTTATCGGAACTATCGTCCGATCATCTCCCCATCTTGGTCCATGTTGCTACCCAGCACGTCACACGCAGAGACGTCAGGAAGGCAGTAAGTGGGATCGCTATGGCCCGACGCTTTGTCGTCGACTGCCAGAGGCGGGACCACTCGAAACCGTCCACCAAGTCGACGAGGCAGTCGTATCTGCGGTGGACGCGTCTTCCAGGATGAATCCTGGTCTAACGCCCCACTGGCAGCGGATCCCAGAGGAGACGATTGCTCTCGCTTGCGAGAGAAATCGCCTCCGGAGATGCTGGCAGCGGAGCCGTGATCCGGCCGACAAGGCAGCGTACAACGGGCGACCGGCATTTTACGTGGTGAAATGCAGGCCTACCGGAGATGCTGTTGGGAACCCGCTCCCCTTGGCCCAAGCGGGGGACGGATCCGACGAGAGTAACCCATAGCGGATACCTACAGCTTTGACGGGGAAGAGGCGCCGACCTCGCACCCCAGCCATTGCAGGACCGTTCGGGCTCGTCCTGCGTCACCCAGAGGAGAAGGCCGAGCATTTTGGTGCGTTTTCGAGCGCCAGTTCGCTCCAAACCCGCCCATGGACTGGGTTCTCGAAGAAGAAGTCGAGAACGAAGTGGAAGACTTTCTGTCTCTTCCGATCACTGCGGAGCCCGAACCCATTACTAGGGAAGGGGTCTCAGATCGCCTCGTTGAATTCGTACCGAGGAAAGCTCCTGGCTCCGACGGCGGCGTCTCGAACGCCCCTCTCATTCCACTACTGGAGTCAGGAATACTTCTCTTGTTCGCGCTGTTCAACGCTGTAGACGGGCCTACTTTCCCAAGAAATGGCGAAAGGCGACGGTTATAGTGATCCCGAAGCAGGGAAAGGACGCTTCCCGTCCCGACAACCTCCAGCCCATTAGTCTACTGCCAGCCACGTCAAAGATCCCCGAACATCTCATACAACAGCGAGTACGAAACCATCTAGGAAACTTCGATGTACTGGTACCCGTACAGTTCGGTTTCCGTGTGGGGCATTCCAAGACTCATCAGATGATGAGACTGGTAGAATCACGGACCCCGGCTGTCGGAAAGAGCAGACTGTCGCCTGTTTCCTAGATGTGGAGAAGGCTTTTGATAGTGTCTGGCACGAGGGGCTCTTGTTCAATCTCCGGGAAATCCAACTCCCAGATTGCTACCTTCATTTGATTGCTAGCTTTCTGAAGGAGAGGACCTTCTGCGTGAGAATAGACGACGATCTCAGCCGGGGTACCTCAATGTACCGGCTTACGGCCCCTTCTGTTCTCCGTCTACGTCAACGACGTACCCAGAGAGTTTAGAGTCCAGATCGCCCTGTTTGCCGACGACACGGCGGTATATACCGCCGATCAGAACGCTGACAGGGCTATCATACGACTCCAGCGCGCACTCGATACGTACACAACCTGGACGGAAAACTGGAAAGTTGCCGTCAACGATACCAAGAGCTCCGCGGTGCTATTCTCAAAGCGCCGGAAGGAACCGCGAGGACGAGTGAGATTCGGTCGAACATACCTGCCCTGGTCGAGAGAAGTTAAGTACCTCTGTGTCCACCTTGCTTGTCGGCTCACCTGGCGTACCCACGCCCAGACGATGAGGAATAGAGCTTCCGCTTGTCTGGCGTCTCTGTTTCCGATACTTGTCAACAAGGCTATGACCCGCAAGCTAGGTAAGTTGATCATCAACGCGTACCTGTTGCCGATCATCACTTACGCCATTCCCGTCTGGGGTTACCTTGCGGCTGTTCATAAAAGAAAGTTGCAAAGCGTTCTCGATAGGGGTCTTCGGCTAGCGGCCAAAGCCCAATATCTGTTCCCTTCTTGACTTTTGAGAAGTGGACTCGGTCTCCGCTCCTTGGATGACACCGTGCGGCGACTTACACATAAATTTCCGTCCGAGCTGCAAGGACCCAGGCAAACTCCCTCATAGCCGGCCTTGTCAAGTACCGACCACGTCCAGGTCATTCTTGGAAACGGCGTCGGTAATTACTGTACTAGAACGACCATGCCGTTGTAACGGCCTTTAAAATTATAAATTAAAATATTTCGTCTGGACGCTACTACTAAGCAGGAGCTCCTTCCGGAAGCTCGGAACTAGGAAACCATAGTGACGTCTGACGACGCGCATCCCTACAGCTCTGGCAGGCGGCAAAACACATAACCATTCGTCTGATCATAATCCCCTCTTTATAACTGCCCGAGAGATGTCGGTCCAACCTGACCTCCCGCTCAGTTTGTTACGAGAATCAACTGGCGCTCCTACCACGATGAGTTCTCTCGACGGTTACCATCACTCCCTGCGGACCCGATCATCACGAGCGACGATCTGGATCTCCGAGCCACTCATCTTCAGGAGTTGGTCCAAGGTGTCATGGACCGACACAACTACGCTCTCCAGGTGAATCACCGACGTTCGGCCCTTCCTACGGAAGCTCTCCACGCCATCTGGCTACGACGCAAGCTCCGCCGCAGATGGCACCGAATCCGTGATCCCGGCGTCAAACAACGATTTCAGGCCCACTCTCTTTACGGCCAGCAGCTACTGCGGGACGTAAACTCTGATCGATGAGACTCATACCTTGAGTCTCTTGAAGTCGACCACGCCTTCGTTTGGAGAGCGGCGTGTAGACTGATCCGCGAGAAGAGAACTCGCAACCCGCTACAAACTCCAAACGGGGTTGTGTCTTCTGCAGGAGGGAAGGCTGAGCTCTTCGCCGAGACTCAATTTACTGTTCATCCACTCGGCAGAAATTCGAGGCTTCCTATCTGGACATTTTTCTCGCCCTCCCGATCCCCCAACCGTTCCGTTCGATAGGGATGAACTCGTTTCATCCATCTGCCGACTAAATCGTCGTCGCGCCCACTGTCCTGACCGGATCGGAGCCGCTGCACTCCAACATCTCCTGACCTCAGGCGTTGACCTCGTTCTTGAGCTGTTTAACTCCTGTCTCCGGCTACCGTTCTTTCCCCGCCTGTGGAAAACAGCCAACATCGTTATGGTACCCAAGCCCCGTAAGTGATTCCTCCAAGCTATCGGCCAATCTTGCTCTTGCCAGTCATCTCGAAGGTGTTCGAGCGTCTCCTGCTGGCTCCCATCTCGCCGTTGTTGGATGATTTCATTCGCAGCGAACAGCTTGGGTTCGGCAGAGAGCACTCGACCAATCTTCAATTGGTCCGCGTTATTACGCACTTGTCAGACGCCACCAACAGGCGAGCGGCTACTACTGCCGTACTGTTGGATGTGAGCAAGGCCTTCGACAAAGTCCGGCACGAAGGTCTTCTCTTCAAACTTGCCCATTCTCCTTTACCATCGTCCATAGTGTTTTCCTCCGGTCGTAACTCAGCGACCGCACCTTCAGGGTGAGCGTCGATGGGTCCTGTTCTACAGCCGGGGTACATCAGGGATCTGTCCTCGGCCCCGAGGACAAGGTTCTGTACCTTGTGTACACGAACGACCTGCCCGGAGTCACGTTGTCTTTGTTAGCTGACGATGGTATGTATCACTCCAGTTCCCTGTCCCCGCGTTTTGCGAGTACAAAGCTGCAGCGTCAGTTGAACCTGCTTCCGGACTGTTTAAGGAAATGACGGGTGACGATCAAGACGGAGAAATCCGAAGCGATCTGTTTCATGCGTAAGTCCATCTCCCGATGCCAGCCCCTCTCCCTGGAAGGGAGGCCCTCGCCTACAAAGAGTCGGTGAAGTATCTAGGCGTTCGGCTCGACCGGCGCCTTTGCTTCAACGCCCACGTGACAGAAACCCTTGCCAAGGCTCGCGGCATCCAAGCCAAGTTATCTCCTTTTCTCTCGTGTCGCAGCCGCCTGACCATGCGCACGAAATTAACGTGAGCAACAATCTCTTGTTTCTCAGGCCAGTTCTGACCTATGAGGCTCCAGCATGGAGGTCTCTTTTGTCCGCCACCAACAAGTGTAGGCTGGAAGCTTTCCAGTCCCGAACCCTCCGCTCCTTGTCGGCGTCCCCTTGGTTTGTGAGGAACGACGTAATTCGAAGGGGTCTCCGCGTTCCTACCTTGTCTGCCTTTGTCCGGTAGCTGGCTGTAACTCTCTTTGCTGCAGCCTCGAGCTCACCCTTCCCTTATCTGCGAACTATCAGTGCATCAGAACCACCACCGCCAATCCGGGTCAAGCACCCTCGGGCGCTTCTTGATGACACGCCATAAAGTTATCCTCGTAATTACATCAGCCCTCAGCCCTAGAGTTCACTAATAAAACTGTCCTTCACCCCTTCCTTGGCCGTCTCCAAGTACGCTGAGTCAACTGCTTGTTCCTGTTACCTTGGTCACCGGCACGGAGGCTCTCCGCCTTGAGGGGAGCGACCGACGCCTCGAGGCGTCTGGTGGCTGGGCTTGAGACGGGCAAAATCTGTTGCCCGAATCGGTTCCAGCGGCAGTGTCACAAAAATAAAGTTTTCTTTGTCCCCCGCTTTCTGTGTTAACTCGTCGGCGGTTACCTTTTCCAGATTTAGGCCACCTGTCGACTGATCCAGACTAAAGTTTATCCACTGGCAGCCGCTGGACTGGATCCAGATGCTGCAGTCAAGCTGAGGTGCAACACACAATGCGATGCAATGCAAAACACATAGTCTCTACCTCATCTCCAAGGTGAATTGGTGGACACCGTGCCAATCTAGACAGTGATGATTGCCTCCGATGGTGGGGGCCGAAACGTTTGTCAATAACGACAAATGTGGACCACGGCCTAACAGCCCGGCTGATAATAATAATCTCAACAGTGGTGAAACCGTCCGTGAAAGCCTAAGAACTTGCATAGGCCTACATTGTATAATTGAAAATGCACAACCCCGTGTTCCATTCTTTATTTATTTGTGCCTATTATAAAGTTAGCTTGTGTTTATGTAAGTAGTTATTTTTTTTATGACTTTAGTCTTGTAATAATTTCTTATGTAAAATTTACCCTGTAATTTTGATATTCATACGATTTATTGCACACTGACACTTCATACCAGTCCTCATAAAACAGTAATCCCCCATTATAACGGACCCCGCTATAACGGACAGCTCTAAGAAACATGGAGTGTTGAAAAATAAAGCCAATCAGGCTCAAAAGTGACGCTCAGCAACGCTGGATAATGTGAACGAAGTAAAACACCGCGCGAAAATTTTCATCGAGTATGTTCAGCAATCAAAAGATTAAAACGTATTTCATTATGATCATTGCGACAGCTTCGTGAGATATTGTTTAAAGAGATTAACTCAAATCAATCAGAAACAAAAATCGGTAACTTTTAACTTTTCTAAGCCAGTGGATACAGGAAGTGATTCTTTTCGAAGGAGACAGACATTGGAGAAAGTTTTTTCTATAATTATGAATACTTTACATAAAATATAAACTATTTTTACTTCCATATTCCATAAGCAAATGGAAGTATGGTGACGGCGAAAAAATATCGTGTTCCAGATAAGGGCTGATTCTGATTATACTACCCTCAAAACATTAAGAAAAGTCATTTTTCGTAAGTGTCTGTGTGTGTGTCTGTGTCTATGTGTCTAGTGTAGATTTTTTTCTATGGCAAACGATAACAGCCGCAAATTCAAACAGAATCAAATAATTTTTGCATACTTCCCTGAATTGTAGAGGACTCAAGGTCTATTGATTTTGGTGAAGATAGGTTAAGGGGAAGGGGTAGTTTACAAGCAACGTTTTATGTTTTAACAAGGGTAATTTTTTCTATGACGAACGATAACTTCCGCACATTCATAAAGAATCAAATAATTTTTTGCATACGTCCCTGAATTGTAGAGTACTCAAGGCCTATTGATTTTGGTGAAGATTAGGTAAGGTAAAGGGGTAGTTTACCTGCAACGTTTTATTTCTTAATAAGAGTAAAGTACTTAATTTTGCTAAATAAATTATCCTGAAAAGAAGATCATAATAATCCACTGTAGAAACGTAGATGAAATATCTGTAAATAAAGAGGCTAGTTGAAGGGGTGGGGGTAATTTTTCTATAAATGAAAATGATAGTTGAAGGGGGAGGGGATAATTTTTTATATATGTACTACGTTATCGGCAACAAAGAAGTAGTTTGTTGTTAAAATTCCTTCCCGCGCTGTTTGGCGTGGTCTACAAAACCAGTGTTGTCTACAAAACCAGACGTTTCAGCAGTGCTATCGACTGCCATCATCAGTGAAAATTGAGTGCGCTAGCGTGAGGTGGCATACGTTAGTGACCACAGTAGCGTGGTTAAGGCTGAAGAAAGAAGTAGTTTCTATGGAAATATTTCATTTCGAAAATGATTTTAAATATAAATCTTAGAATTTGGAAGTCATGTATCCATACGGATATTTTACAACGGACTAAGTTTTATTACAATTATGTATACAGTGTTTGTGTCAATAACATACACTTTCAACGCCATGCTCAGACTTGACTACTTTCCTCTTCTCTGGAAATCGGCTCAAGTAATCGTGGTCTTAAAACCTGGTAAAAACCCTCAAGAGCCCTCTTCTTATCGACCCATAAGCCTTCTACCGATACTTGGTAAAATTTTTGAGTAGCTGTTTGTAAAACGACTTATGCCAACAATTGTAGAAAACAACCTAATTCCGGATCACCAATTTGGCTTTCGAGAAAAGCACTCAACGGTAGATCAAATACACAGACTAACAAATGTTGTCAATAAATCGTTGGAATCGAAGATGTTCTCGTCAGGTGTGTTTCTCGACGTTTCCCAGGCATTTGACAAAGTCTGGCATCTTGGACTCTTATACAAAATAAAGAAAAATCTGCCACATAATTGTTACCGTATTCTACATTCCTACTTCGTGGGCAGAGTGTTTCAAGTCAAGTACTCGGATGCTACTTCTCCTCTATTACCAGTGGGGTCAGGTGTCCGCAGGGTAGTGTCCTGGGTCCTCTGCTCTACCTCCTGTTCACCTCGGACTTACTGTCAGCAAGTGAAACCACTGTTGCTACCTACGCCGATGACACAACTATCCTAGCGACACACTCCGACACCTCAATAGCATCTCTTATACTACAAGAATCATTAAACAGCGTTCAGTTATGGCTTGATAAATGGCGCATAAAAATCAATTCATCCAAGTCAGTCCACGTTACCTTCACCACACGTAAGGCAAACTGCCCTCCAGTAACAATTAACGGTCAACCAGTACCGCAAGCCTATGTACCTTGGGATGCATCTGGACAGGAGACTAACATGGAAAAAACATATAACATCTAAGAAGATTGAACTTAATCACAAGGTCAGAAACATCTATTGGCTGACAGACAGAAAATCACGGTTAAGTCTCGTCAACAAACTGTTGATCTATAAAGCAGTTCTTAAACCGGTATGTACTTATGGTATTCAACTTTGGGGTGCTGCTATTACAAGTAATATTGAGATTATTGAGCGCTTTCAGTCCAAAACTTTAAGATCAATAGTCGACGCTCCATGGTTTGCCTCCAACAACTCTATACACCGCGACCTCAAAGTTCCAACCGTGAGAGAAGAAATCATGCGCCTCTGCAGGACTCACATCTCCAAATTAGAAAAGCATCCTAACCACCTGACAATTAATTTGTTAGACAACAGTGAAGATATTTATAGACTAAAAAGGCACAAACTCTTAGACTTACCATTCAGGTTTAACTAATTATGTATTCTCTGTATTTTCTGTATTGTAATGTCTGTGATATCTGTTCTGTTCTGTATGTTTTTGTATTCGTGTCATTATTAAGTGTTAATGTCAACCTGTATATGTGCCTTTTGTGCCCAGTGTTTAACATTTGAACTTATTGTATCATGCCAGCAGGAAGTGGAAGTGATTTTTGTTCATTCGTTTACATGTTTTTATCATTCAGTTTTGTAATTTGTGTACCTCTTTAATCTATTATCAAAAACAAGAAGAGCTGTCAATGGTCAGCTCTTCATAATCCTGTATGTGTGTTGTCACCTAATTTGTTAAATGTTCGCTTAGCCGAACAGATTACAGATCTCCAATAAATAAATAAAAAATAATAATAAAAAAAAGTATTTGTGTAGCTTTTTTTATTAGTCTACTGTTATCTGTTTTATATAAACACAGTAAAATAAATAGCTTCTATTTTTATTCACGAAGTTAAAATGAGTGATAATATACATGTTATAAGGCCTACATGCTATAGGCCTATAAAGTTAAAACGGACTTTCAATATAACGGACACCTCAGAGTCGGTATTACTATGTTATACCGGGGGATTACTGTATAAATTCTTTGCCTAATTGTGAAAAATCTGTTAAGAGTAGCTATTTTTTTGTGGTTGTGTTCTGGAATTACACGTGTGACAGCAAAAATCCGAAGTTTTATTTAATACTGTTTTCCAAACTTACATGCAATTCTCTTTTACGAATGCGGTATTAATGTTACGCAATATTCATAATAAAACACTAATAATCATTACGCCGTTAAATTTACTAAAAACCATGGTTTAAGAAAATAAACAGCAAAACATTTATTACTACTAGGACAACATTTACTGTTCTAATAGGCAACAACATGTACAGTAAGTTCGACTACGCTTGTTCGATGCCTTAGTAGTTAACTTAATAATTTTTTTTGGCAACTTAATATTGATATTTTACATTTCACTACTCGCATTTAACTAATATACTACTCGTTCTGTTGCGTGTTTAACTGAGCGTATCATAGACTATCTTTGGATTAATTGTTTGTGTACTGTTCTGTAGTGCGCAACGTCGGTATTATACAATTTGCTTCCCCTCTCAGAAATATGCCTTTTGTTTGCTCACGCAGTCTTTAGTATGACCGTAACGTTATTAACTACATAGTGTGATCTAGAGGCGTATTTTGGGAGGGGGAGCCCCTCAGAGGGTCGAAAAGTTATTATTATTAACCGTGTTTTATAAATTACAGCTACCCCTACTGGAGAAAAAATATTCCGGTGGAGCTGAACGAATATCTGGAGAACGAAGCGAAGACCTGTGTTTGCGGAAGGCCTATCTTTACCGAACAGCCCATAAGCTTCACACGGTTGGTGAGGATAGAGTCGTTGGCAACGGTGGTGCTCGCCGACATTGACGCCGTAGCACTGGCCTTAAGATATTACGCCTGCTCGTACGCGTGCTACAATCGTTTTAGACCCCCGAGTCTCAATATTGGCGGCAGGGCAGTTCCGCTATTTTAAAGTTTTTTTTTTTTTTTTTTCAAAATAGTTCCTTGAATTTTAAGTTGGATTGAGGGTACTAGAAGTAATTTATGTTTTTCACGCTATACTACTCTAAATATTTTGTATTAATCAGCTATTTATTTTCTGCCTGTAATTTAAGTAAATCGAATCAGGCTTAGTTGAATATTGTATATAACGACTTCAATGCTAATCCGCTCAGCGACAATGTTTTATAATAAAAATGTATTTTCTGTTTTGTATTTAATGCACTAAACTATCTTTCCATGCGAGCAGAAGATATTACAAAATGCATGTAATGCTAGTTAGTTAGTTATGCTGGTGGAGGAAGAGGGCTTATTTTCAGCAGTTTATGTATAAAACCATACACAATGGCCATAAAACAAGCGATGAGTAAAGAAAACTGTCACGCCTCGCTACTGCATTACATCTACAAGATTATACAATTTTGTTTAAAACTGTAGCAACTCAATTGGTTTCTTTTGCCATTTCTTGTGGCAACTTGTAGAAGCCTTATCTCTGCTATTACCTTCCACTTATATTTACTCTGTCCATCTTTTTATCCACATGCTTTTCATATCTTTAACCAGTGGCGTAACAGCCGGCCCTGTTGTGTGTTAAAAACGTTACACAAAAATGAAAAATTACATCGTATATTAACTTGTAATATATTAATGTGCCAGTAATTAAATTAAACTGATGTACTTGTTTAATTTGTGTGTAAGTGACATGCCGACGTATTAGCCTATGGTAACAGCGGATTATCCACTTTCAATCTGCCAAAGACGATAGATTTCCAGTCATTTATTCCTTTCCAGGGAATGTGTAAGATATTGAACTGTGCAGTTAACCGACACTATAATGTATTCAATCATTAAACACGTTAGTTTAGTTATTACTTATGTATTTGCAATAATTTAAAACTTTGTCAGTTTTAGTTTAAGAATGTTGCCTAATCAATTATAGATTCATACTAAATTTGTACTTCCTTGTTCTAAATAGTGTTATGTCATTACGGAACTTTCTGGTACATTGGAGAACGATGCCGCAGCTGTAATGCATACGTGACACTTGACACGTGTGGCAGTATTACGTAATGCGGCACGTCTCGTGCATTCTGGAAACATCTCAATGTTTCTGTGAAGGTCACGCTGAAGTGTCCTCTAGAATTTGCGATGGCTCGTTAATGGTTACGTCTCAAAACTCGCGAGCTAAAATTCGTAGAAAATAGTATCAAAACTCACGACTACAAACTAGTAGCTAAATCAACATTTTAATGAGTCTCAAAATGCACGACTCCGGAAAGCAGGTACCTGCGATGACCGCAGGAGGGATCAGCTCCGCGGTGACTCACGCTGCCCTTCAACCCCTGTTTGTCCACCCACTTTTAGAATGGGATTTCCCATGTATTGTTAACAGGAATTATCACCCTACCACAGACCAAATTCTCCCAAGTATAGCACTGATCTTTACTCAGTTATTCTGCTTGGTGTCATCGAGCAGTGCACAACATGGAATTCATTACTTCGCAAAAGGGTAAACTAAATTTAGTGTACAACGGTTATAGGTTTTATAAGCAGCGAGAAAACAAGTCGGGCGAAACAGTATGGTTTTGTCATAAAAGACTGTCATCCGCGTGTGCCGGTAAAGTTACAATTTCAAGTGACGATAGCGTTTTAAGTGAAACAACCCACCAGTGTGTACCTGATGTAGATCTCGATGTGTACAAAGCAGTCAGCCAGGCCAAGAAACGAGCTCGCGAAGAATATGGAACATCAGTTACACAGGTACGTTAAACATTTATTTTTATTAGGGTCCGCAGGCAAAACCAAAGACCCTTATAAAATCGCGCGCGTGTCTGTCCGTGCATTTTAGCTAACAGCTAACAGCTTGTCACCAGTGTCGTTTCAATAGAAACTGTTTATAAATCACATTTGTACATTTGTTCCGAATCAGTGAGTATTTAAGGCATGGTGGTACTATTGGTTATTACTATAAGTTAGGTACGAGATGGTAACGATAATCTTGTTTGTTTCAGGTCTACACTGAAGAATTTGAATCCTTGCAGCAAAGAGGATATGAATTGATCACTAGGGTACCTCAGTTTTCCAATGTAAAAGCAACGCTCTACAGACACCGAAATAAAGCCCAGGGAGTCCAAAAAGAACCAACACATCGAAACGATATTAATTTAGACGAAGACACTCTACGCATGGCAGTACGACGGCAGTACCTTTCTTCTTGGAGACAACAGCGATGGAGAAAGAATATTAGTGTTTTCAAACGCAAAAGGAAGAGAATGTCTCAAAGCGCATAGGACATTTCTAACGGATGGTACTTTCAAAAGTTCCAGCAGCCAATTTTCACAGTTATATACGATACATGCTGATCTTGGAAGCACCAGTGAGGAAACAAATATAACACCTGTGATATTTGCCCTTCTCCCTAATAAGGCAACAGAAACGTACACTAGATTACTTAATATCATAAAAAATGAGATCCCAGAATGGAACCCAAATGAAATAAACATCGACTTTGAGGCAGCCGCTATCAAAGTAATAAAAGAAGTATTTCCTTCTGTCAAAGTGCAAGGCTGCTTCTTCCGTTTATGTCAAAGTCTCTGGCGAAAAGTTCAGGAAGTCGGCCTCACTGAAGCCTACAAAAAGAATCAGGAAATCCGACAAACAATTACAATGTGTCCAGCACTTGCCTTGGGCGTAGACGAGGGGTGGATAGTAACGCCCCCGAAGACCAAACGTTGACGGTGGGTACAGAATCCACAAGTGCCCCTGGAAATGTGGAACTGCTACAACATAAGACATAGAACAAACAATTCTGTGGAAGGGTGGAATCACCAAATCAACTATGTTCTGGGAAGACCTCACCCTCGAATAAAAGGCTTAATAAAACGACTTAAACAAGAAGCTGAGAAATCAGATAAGAAGATTATGAGGATGGAGTTGAACCTAGAGGGTTTAAAAAGAAGAAAAAAATACTCCAACTTGATAACAGGATCGAACGAAACAACAACAAAATATGAGGAAACAAGAGATATAGGTGCATTTCTGAGATTCACTTCTTCATCCTTAAGATGGGTTAAACAGAAAACAGATCTTTCCTTGTTAAATTAATCATGTAAATATGTAGATTTAGGTTAGTATATCAAAGCAATGGAAATAGTAAAAAAAGACAAATTGAACCAAATTAAGCAAATTAAACCAATTGACAGAAATATATAAATAGTAAAAAAATATAAAAAAATATTAAAAAAGACAAAGCCTTACAGCGGCTTATGGAACTAGGCCATAATTTCAAAGGCCGAGTGCGGTTATCCGCGCGGGTCCATGGCGTCCGTGGGTTTCTCAACCCCCTGTCGCGTATGCTCTGTGCGAGGCTACACGACAGGCCCACCTCTTGATGAGAGAGATGCCAATTACAAGAGGGCACGCAGTTCCGGCTGGCGCTAACAATGGAACATTGTAGACTATAAATAGCCCATACCTGCAGCTTAGTTAGTTAGTTATTGTCGGCGATTACAAGCGATATTACTCTGTGCGTTCAAGTGGTTAATAGTGAAGTGTTGTGATTTATAATCGGGCGGCATATTGTAATACAATTGTGTTTTAATATTAGTTGACATTTTATGGCGTGTGAACAATTTTTATTTGATTTGTTGTAGAGACTGTGTTGTTAATTACGAACTGTTTAACTGTGAAAATTAAAGCTGGTAATTAGTGACTTAATTGGTATCTTATACTTTGTTTCCACTGTACCTACGGCGATCAAGTAGACCGTCGTAACAATAGTATATCTAAATGTCATGTCATATTACTGTATCATGTTATACATTATATTATATTATACTGATATCATATTACTGACACATGATAACTTCAGTTAACATTTATCATGAAGGGTGTGAAATTTGAAATGAAATTGTTTAAAAATTTAATGATTTTGTCCAAAGTCTAAAACTATTTCATTTAATAAAAACTGATGGCATGAAATCTTTGGTATTTTTCAACGTATTGCAACCGTACAAATGTATAGGGTACTGTGCATTGCACGAGTAATTAAGATAATTAATTAAATTAAAAAAATAATTCATATTGTTAGTAATAATAATTCAGCTTTTAATCTGAACTGTAAAAGGAACAACAAAATTTAATGCTTATACAGGTTTATCACGCCACGCAGCTGTGTCTGTGTGTACACGTGTATTTTACATGGGTGTGTGAGACCAGTTGGTTCCTGTAAAGCGCCACCCCTAAATGAACGCTATTAATTATATGAATTATTTAAATTGTAATGATTGTATGCATAATATCACAAAAACAAATACGCCACAGTCTGTATAAAATAAAGACGCACATGAGTACAAAAAATAGTGCGAAAATAATAAAAAGTGCGATTATAGTGAAAATAAATATAAATAAAACTTATATTAATTAAGATAAGGAAAAACAGTTTATAGGCCTACACAGTGAGCACATAAAAATTACCGACAAGATGAATATCGGGTAATTTGCAAAAGACTTCGCATGTTGCTAAGACAAGCGAAATAAGTGTGAAAATAACCGTGTTTAGAAAGGGACGCCAACGACAGACTGAGGCCTGCAGAATATTGTCAAAACATGATTTTTCCGCCCTAGGGTATTTTTTTGATCAACCACAGCAGCAGCCGGAGGTTCTTCACGACTACTCATTGTTGAGATATAGTTAAAAATAATTAATAATTTAAGTACAGGAGCAAACACACGCTTTATTGAAGAACAGTTTAGTAGCAAGTATACATACAACGGACACACGAAATACACATTACAAAAGCAGATTTAAAACTGAACTTAACTGGTCGAGTGCATCTCTGTTTATATAGAAAAAGGCTTCCAGATTTTTCCTTTTATTTAAAACTACCAGAACATTACTTTTGTAGACTTCTCACAGTAAACAAGCATGTGTGTGGGCTGAGGCCCCGCCAAGGTAGCTAGACCTCCCACCGCACAATACAAACTTTCACTCTACAATAACAGGTATACTTACTTAAAATTGAATGTAGAGTTTTCTAGTAACTTCTCAACACCCTCCCTAAAACTCTACATTCTCACAATCACATTAATTTTAAAAATATTCATTTTTACTCTTAAGTCCAAGTTTAGATCTTAAATAAACAAATTTTGGTTTTGACAAAGCTTTCGTAAGTATATCAGCAACTTGTTCATCACTTTTAACATAATGTACATCAATTTCTTCATTTTTAAAACAATCACGTACATAATTATATTTCACATCAATATTTTTTGTCCTTTGATGGAATTCAGGATTACTTATAAGTTTTAATGCACTCATATTATCTATATATAAATCATATTTATCAGTCTTACAATCGCATTCATTAAATAACTTCTTTAACCACATTATTTCAGTTGTTGCTAATGCTGCACTTACAAATTCTGACTCGGTTGTTGATAATGATACAGATTGTTGCTTCTTACTTCGCCAAATAATTGCAGCATTTGCATACATACAAGCTACGCCAGAAGTTGATTTACGTGTAACTGTATCGCTAGCATAATCAGCATCACTATAAGCTTTAAAGTTGCCATCCTTACAATATAGTAATCCAAAATCAATCGTACCTTGTAGATAACGTAAAATTCGTTTAACAATTGACCAATGAGCTACACTTGGTTTGTCTAAAACTCTAGATACAACATTTACAGCAAAACTTATGTCCGGACGACTTACAATTTGCAAAAACATCAAATTGCCGACAGCTTCACGATAAGGTACATTACTTACAATAGTTTTTGATAAATATTCATCATGATTACAATCAATTGGCGTGGATACAATATTAGCTTCTGACATATTTAAACTTTTCTAAGATTTTGTTAATATAAGTACTTTGATGAATGAAAACAGACCCATCATTCAATCTACAAATTTCCATTCCAAGATAATTAGTAACTTCTTTAGTACTAGTAATTTTAAATTTTTTACTCAAATCATTCAACAATTTATCAATCAAACTTTCATTTGAAGCTGCAATAAGTCCATCATCAACATAAATTGCTAACAAGATCTTATTATTATTATTGTTATATATGTATAAACATGGGTCACCCGTACTTTGACAAAAATCTAAATTTACAAGAAAATTAGTGAAGTGCTCAGTCCAGCATCTTGGTGCTTGTTTTAAGCCGTATAAACTTTTCATTAATTTACATACGCGTGAGCTTCCATCATCAAAACCTTCAGGTTGTTTCATATATATATCTTCCTTTAAGTCACCGTATAAAAAAGCCGTTTTTATATCAAATTTACCGATATGTAAATTTTCACGAGCAGAAATACTAAGTATCAATTTTATTGTATCAAAGCGAACAACCGGATTAAAAGTTTCTTTATAATCTATATCTTTCTGTTGCGAATAACCTTTAATAACCAACCGCGCTTTATAACGTTCTGTACCATCTGGATTGAGCTTCTTCACAAAAACCCAACGATTGTTAATCACCTTTTTATCTTTTGGCTTTTCCACTAATACCCATGTCTTATTTTCATACAAAGAGTTCATTTCGTCCTGCATTGCAGCTTGCCAACTATATTTTTCTTTACTTGTAATTGCTTCGTTATAATTAGATGGTAACTTTTCAGCAATAAACGTGATAGGACATCCATAATATTCTGTAGGTTTTACTTTTGTTCTATCGCGCAATTGTCGTTCAGTTTGATTGTTATCGCTATTTGAAGATTGTAAAGGTTCTCTTTCTTCAAACTCATTTGATTCATTTTTAAGTAAAAGTTCATTATTTTTAGGAGTTATAATTTCATTTTCTTCAGTTTCTTTATTATTATTGTTCAAAGAATTCAAAATAATTGAATCAGCTAATACTCTTTCAGGTTTAAAAAGTACATCTCTACTTATAATGACATCTCGCACTTCCGGAACATATACACGATAACCTTTACAATCCTCATGATATCCAACCAGATAACCTCTCATCGATTTTTTATCAAGTTTCTTACGCTTTTCTTTTGATATATGTACATAACACATGGTTCCAAATATTTTAAATCTATCAACAGTAGCTGTTTTTCCATTCCATAACTCATAAGGGGTTTTATTATTTTGTTTTGTTGGGCCTGTTCTATTAATTACATGTACAGCAGTATTCATTGCTTCTGCCCATAAGAATAGAGGTAAGTTTGAATTTGAATATAACATTGATCGAGCAGCCTCTACAATGATTCGGTTATCGCGCTCTGCAATTGAATTTTGTTCGGGCGTATATGGAACATTAATCGAATATTTTATACCTTTACTATTTAAAAAAGAGATCACAGCTTTATTATCGTATTCTTTACCACCATCAAAATGAATTTCTTTAATATTTGTTGCAAATTGATTCTCAACCCCGATACAAAATGATTTTAGTTTTTCTATTACTTCAGATTTTTCTCGAATAAAATGAATTTCTCTATAACTTGAAAAATCGTCTTTAAAAGAAACAAAATATAACTTTCTACCGAGAGACTCTACTTCCATAGAACCACAAACGTCAGTATAAATTATTTCGCGAGTTTTAGTGGCACGATCGATCTTTTTGTGAAAAGGCAATCTATGATTTTTGCCATAAGCGCAACCTTCACAAAAGAAATTTTCATCCGTAAATTTTATATTCAGATTTTTCAAAAAATTCTTCACATGTTTTACATTTTGATGGCAAAGTCTTTCGTGCCATAATTGTAAAACATTACCGCTGGAAATGCTCGATCTACTCTTTTGTTATACCACGTTACATTCTTTTGGAATTAAAGTTTGAATGTCTAATTTTAGCAAACTACCAGGCTCATATTCGGAACCAGTTACAAGAATTTCATTACCATGCTTTAAAGTACATCTCGTAGCATTATGTGTTATTTCATAATCTATACCCCTTTTACCCGCATATTTAACAGAAAACAGATTATACATTGAATCAGGAACATATAATACATTATAGATAGTACCTTCTACTCGTTCACTATTTTTATAAGTTTCAAAGTCAATATTACCTTTACCATATGCAGACATTGTCATACCGTTGCCCATTCTTACACCGACTGGTGTTGTATATTCTTCGAACGTTGAAAACCATTCTCGATGCTTCGACATATGATCCGTCGCACCCGAATCCACAATCCAGAGATCATCCCGATTGCCACAGCTGCCTTTGTCACCTATTAGTGCTATCCTCGATGTTGATTTCTTCTGTCCAGAAGACGAGTTACTTCTTTCTTGATTATTCGACCATCTTCGCTGTCCATTATTCTTATTCATGAAGCAATTGTTACTTTTATGACCTTTTCTTTTGCACGTATAACACCTGAAGCAGTCCCTTTTTAAATGACCTTGTCTTCCACAATTATAACACTGCTCTTGTTTCAAATTATTCTTCTCATATTTATAAGAGTCATTCTTCTGTTCTTTATGACCGATTTTCAGATTAGCTAGCAACGCTGTCGTCTCTTCGTGTACTTCCTTTTGCTCTTGTAATCTAAATTCTTCTGCCATCAAGCGCTCAGTCAAATTTTCGAGATTCTTCTTATCGTCAGATACCGAATCCCAAGCACTGTGAAAATGATTAAACTTTTGTGGCAAAGATGTTAAAACACGAGTCATCACCATAGTCTTTTCAATTTTTCCCCCGAGATTTTTCATTTTTCTAGCCAACTGTTCTATTTTTGAAATATTATATGTAACACTTTCACTCTCTGTCCACTTAAACTCAAAAAATTGTTTTTGAATCATCGACAGATTTTCATCAGATTTTAGATCATATGCTGTATTCAATTTGTCCCACATCTCCTTGGCAGTAGAACAACCCATTATAAGTTCGAGAGGCTTTCTCTCCACTGTTGTAACAATTAACTTTCTGGCAATTTTGTCCCCCTTCTTGAACTTTTCCAACAACGCGTCACGATCTTCTGCACCTGCAGCTGGCTCGGCTAATCTTCCTTCGCAAACATCCAGCACATCATCATCCTCTTCCATCAACGTGCGTACTACGAAGCGCCATTGATGCCTATTATCTTTGTCTCGAAGTTTTTCAATTTTTATATTCGGTTCCATTTTTGCACAAATATTTTATAATCGCACTCCAATTACACACTGCACTCGGATTTTAAAATGCCACTGGGCCCATAACCTGTTGAGGTATAGTTAAAAATAATTAATAATTTAAGTACAGGAGCAAACACACGCTTTATTGAAGAACAGTTTAGTAGCAAGTATACATACAACGGACACACGAAATACACATTACAAAAGCAGATTTAAAACTGAACTTAACTGGTCGAGTGCATCTCTGTTTATATAGAAAAAGGCTTCCAGATTTTTCCTTTTATTTAAAACTACCAGAACATTACTTTTGTAAACTTCTCACAGTAAACAAGCATGTGTGTGGGCTGAGGCCCCGCCCAGGTAGCTAGACCTCCCACCGCACAATACAAACTTTCACTCTACAATAACAGGTATACTTACTTAAAATTGAATGTAGAGTTTTCTAGTAAATTCTCAACACTCATCACTTTCGTGAGAGCACCTGCAACCTGAGGCCATGACGGGATACGAGGGAGTAGCCAAGTACACGGAATAGAGTCCAGCGTGCGGAATGAGGCAACGGACTAGGAGAGGATCTGAAGGACGAGGATTAAGTACTCCAGGACTACACGACTACAGAGGAGCATCCAGGATCGAGGACCTAGGACCGAAGAGCATACGCTGAGTATTACCACGACAAATAAGGTGAAACAAAACCATGTATTTGTAAAAACAAAAAGACTCACGTAAAGACAGTTAACTATGTAAAAAAGAAAGACAATATAATTCAAAGATGAGTTAATAATTTTTGGAAATGAAAATGTTTATTTGTATAGTAGTTTTAGAGTAATGTTTAAACACATGAAAGTATAATTTTGAGAAATAATTTAATCAATGATATTTAAAGTAATATGAAAGTAAATAGTAAATTTTTATTAGAAAACAAAGCAATGCATATGCAGTATAATAAAAAGAAAATAGATTATTAAAAAGAGATTAGATAATCTAATAGTTATCACAGTAATAAGCAAGTCGAGAGCAATATTATATAATAACAAATGTTTATTGTAGTATAAGAGTGTACATTATGTTCAATGTGTAATATGAGATTGTTACTTATAGGCCTATGTTAATAACTAGATGTGTGCTACGGCTACACGCATGGGAATAATAATTATATTTTTAAATCGCAACAGAATAGAAAATTTTTAATTAATACATTAAACCATTTCACGTTGTGTTATTATTATTATTATTATTATTATTATTATTATTATGATTACACCTGTCATAATTTTATAGCGTAAGTAATGTTGCAAATAAATGGCTCACAAGAAGTTGGGGGCTTCACAAATACTTAACGTTGTAGTATATTATTTAACATAACAAGATATATTATCCTGTTTGATCCTTGTCATATGTCCTAAGATATTCGTTTTCAGGTAAGTACTTCAAATAGAAAAATATTTCATACATGCGCTGATTTCATACCGAAGACGCTGTTTTAAATTTTACGAATGAAAATTGACAGTCGTCTCAATAAAAGCTTTTGACCTTGTTTACTATTGACGTACTGTATATCATTGCAGGGGGGGAGGGTGAACACAAAGTAATGAGAATAACTATTATTGTACTATCCCCTAAAAACTGTTCTGCACATATACATAAATAATTATTATTTCTTATTAAAAATAATATTTTTACCTACTTTAAAATAACAATAAGAAGACACACATTTTATTAGACCAGATAATATCAGGGATTTCCAATGTCGAAAACTCCATTTACTAAAGCTCAAGTTATTAACCACACTCTATTAGGCCTACTAGAAAATGGAAGGATCAAGCATTCGTGGCACACCCCTATGCTGGTGCAGAAGTACCGGATTGGACGGATTGGATTGGCAGAAGAAAACAGGTTCGTTTTGAAGATAACTGCAGTTGACTGTTAGTGAGAAAAGCTGGAATACCTCATGGATCCAGACCATCAGCAAGTTTATTTCTAATTTTATCAATGACTTAAAAACAAAACAGAAAAGGACAATTAGGTAAGTGATTCCACAGAGGATGTCACTTTCTTGTATTATAATACAGTGAAGGAGAAAATTTTTTTCTCATGAAAATGGTGATTTTAAACCAAAGGGATGTTAAAGCGATATAAAGCAAAAAATATAAATTTTACAAATCAAGATATTAATTTACAGAATCACATCTATAACACGACTATTGTCTACATCTTGTCCGATATGTCTGTATCATGAGTCAGCATGACTGTTCTTGTAATATCAATCCATGCAGTTGTCAGACGGTAGAAAGGGTCCAATATTATTTAAAGTACTTTAGGCATATCTAGAAGAGAGTTGACCATAGAAGAAACGCATATTCTTGGTTCCACAGTCGGATGAGACAGTGAGCGAGATAGTGAAATACATCGCGCTTATGGATTTTACTTTCGCTACTATTGCGCGTCTTGAAATCCTCGACCGATAAAAATGAAGTACTAAAGTCTACAAAATGCACACAGTAGTAACAGTATTTTAATTCTTCATATTTTTGTATATTTTGAATAAATTTAGACCAAAAACTGAGTCGGTAAAAATAAAAAACGTATAAAACCGTCGCACACTCGATTTAATACGTATTAAAATATAAACTTTCCTTACGCAAGACGTTCGTGCTCTCTAAGAATATTTTTTTTTACATGTAGTCCAGATCACGTACATGATGCACATGTCATTTAAATTTAATAATATCCTTACAATAACAAAATAAAAAATAAAATTTCACATCATATTTTAATTTTTTCAGTCGTGAGGCATAAAATTAAAGTTTTTGCCTATTCAAGATAGACTAATACATTAAGCAAGTGAACTATAGAGGAAGATGTAAGTTTAATTTAGATCTATCTCCCAGTGTTCTATCGTTATTGGTTCCCAAATTATTGAACGAATCGTACAAAAATATAGGCTACTTTAGCGACCGCGCTGCCGCACTGCCGCTCGTCCGTTTCCCTCGTTTCCAGTACTGTGTTAATCGTGACGTGTTTCAACTAACGCATTGTACTGTTACAGAAATCGTTATAAATACATTTGGTATAATTTAAGACCTAAAACATTAATTCTCGTCCGCAGCATTTAGGAAATCGTAAATTGAAATACATTATTTCATAGTAGATTATAAATAGGTAGATTATTTCATAGTAGATTATAAATAGGTAGATTATTTTAATAGCTTTATTACACGTAGTGCTTTGAAATCACATACAAAAATTCTGTTACTTACGGAATGTTCGTGACATAGGCTTCCCTACACTTCAAAGAATATTGTGTTTTACATTGATTAATTCGAGACTTCATTATCCAAGTAATTATTTGGATGCGAATAGTAAGATCTTTAATAATGGGACTGTGAACAGGTCACAATATTATTATATGAAATATATTAAAGAAAGAATAGCATAGAGATGTCATTTCTACTTTGCACTGAATTTAAATATCTCCCTATCAATATATGTTTAAATTCAAGGTGCTTAGAATGTTTTATATCAGAAGCGGGAACCAAGAAGTTGACCAGATTTATTGATAAACTGGAAGTGTATCTCACGGAAGTTAATGGAAATTAAAGTTAATAAATCGTTTCTCAGGTTCCCAGTTCTCCTCAAAGTTTTGATGAAGTAAGCGGTTTCTCCCCCTTGATTTCACTTTGGTCGTAGTTGAACATCCCAGTTTAGAGAAGTGGGAATGGAAAAGTTCATTTAATACTATTTTAGATAGAGATGGGTAATGGTGTTTGACATAGGCCTATACCGTGCCGGTGGTGAAGGTAACAGCGGCATGCTAGGAGGGGTCCCTGTAGGGAAACGGGGAGAAGGAAAGTAAGCTGTTAAGGGGGTTACAGAAGTTGATCCCGGGTGGTTTCTTTACGGCCGGTCATCAAGAATCGCCCGAGGGCGTTTGCCCCGGATCGGGGGAGGTGGTTCCGAGGCGCTGATGGTCCTTAGGTAGGGGAAGTTAGAGGTCGAAACGGTAGCAAAGAGAGTTACTGCCAGCGACGGTACAAAGGCAGATAGAGTGGGAACTCGAAGACCTCCACGAATTACGTCATTTCTAACGAACAAAGGAGATCCGCACAAGGAACGGAGGACTTAGATTGGAATTCCAGCCTACACTTGTTGGTGGTCGACAGGAGTGACCACCATGCGGGAGCCGCATAGGTCAGTAGGCCTACAGACAGAATATTGTCATTCAATGTTACCAACTAGCACTTAGACTATACACAATTTCATATTTCGGCTCACATACGCCCGCGCACACTCGCAATATATATATTTTGTCACCAGCTTTAGTCCATTTGTTTTAGACTTATAGCACTTCAAAGCGTATGCGGAATCGTTTCTAATTCATTCACAGGGACGGAAGCGAATAACAAAATTTCTGGTTATAGGATATAAAATAAAGTTAAAAAATTCTAGTGAAACTTTGTTGGAACCTGTACAGGGGCTTCCCGACACACTGCCTCTATCTCCTGCAACACATTTAGACAGCTTTGATCTTTAATCTTTTCTGTACAGCTAACATGTATTTAATATACCGATCAGAGTTCGAACAGAATTTTTCTAACACAAATTATACTGTTGCACACCACTATAGAAAAATTCACGATTAGCGCGTTTATGTTTCACAACTCATCATCAGATCGGTACTGTCTGATCGTATGATGATGATGTTGGTGATCTGTTGGATATTTCCGATCTGATGATGAGCTGTGAAGCCTGAAAGCGCTAATGGGGAAATTTTTCTATAGGCCTAGTTGTGTGCAAAACTATAATTTCTGTTTGTGATTATAACCACTAACACACATTTATTAATTAAATAGAATGTTTTCTGTTTTTATTCCACCAGAAATATATAAACCTAATGATTATGCGTGTTGAGGAAGCCGCCAATTTTTAAAATTTTAATTTAAGTCACGTCGCTAACTACTCTCAAAGTAATGTGGTAAAAATTGTAATCATATCCTGAATCCAATGACTACATAGGGGAATGACGCACATCTGGTTTACAATAGACGCCGGAACAACCAATGACGATGAGTTATCTGACTCTTCCCTGGACATTGAACAAACAAACGGGCGGATAAAGTCTGAACACACCTGGTTACACCTGAGACAGCAAGAGAACCAATGGCGACTATTTACCTGACCACAGGTAGAGAAACAGGTTTGCATTGCTCCACAATGTGTTGACTTCACTTTGTAATGCTCTACAATCTGCAATGACACGGATAGGCTTAGGAAAGCGTGACTGAAATGGAAGTAAACAAGAATAAACACTACACATAATTGAAAGCGTTTGTAGAGGAAAACGTGAAAGAGTTTGGGCCAGTGGTGGACAGATATTTTGCGAAATGATCCACTTTGTTTCTGTGAAACACACACACACACACACACACACACACACACACACACACACTAGGTATAAAAAATATGCGTGTACACAAAGAACACACTGGTGACTGGAATATCTCTACTATATCATCCATGTAGTGCCTTTTCCAGTGGCGGCGCTAACGAAACGGGGGCCCCCCGCGAAACTAATTAGGGGGCCCTATAAAAATGGTTAAATTTTGTATACGTAATAGGGAAAACACTCAAATGAGTTTCTATTTACGTGTGTTTCACAACAATGGTTTGTGAATACTTTCTCGTCTATCACAAAGCGTTTGCAATTTGCAAAGGACGTTTTACACGTCTTAAAATTCATTGTTGCTAAATAGACAAAGTTCTATACAAACTATAAAAAAACCAAAATAAAAAGAATGACTTATTTTTACGTCAAAGATCTAAATTCAGACTATGAAACATTACCGCACACAGAGTGGTAAAAATTTCTTATAAAAAACGAATATCAAAGTAACATTCTAGCTTTTTTCAAACATTTAAATTAGTTTGTAACTGAATTTGTAAAATTCTTGAATATACTCTGTACAAGTTCTCCTTAAGTCTAATCCAATTCAATAACACTCGAACTCAAGTAATGTACAATATTTACAGATGAGGATCAACCAAAGTTCACTGTTTTCCTAAGCCTAGTCTTCTTTTTTTAATAGCTAAGAACTTTTCAACCACTTCGTTGATATTAGTTTTCTGTATCTCACATGCTCAATGCTTAACAGTGCCAAGTCACTCAACCGAGTTTGGGCCATGGTACTTCTTAAGTATGACTTAATTTAATTAATTTAAGTTTTGAAAAGCTTCTTTCCGCTGTAGCTGTTGTGACAGGTATGGTTAAATAAAGCTGCAAAGCTGTAGTTAAGTCTGGGAGGCAACTCATAAGGCAGCTGTTTTCTTCAACCAGTAAATTCATCATTTCTCGAATTCTTTTCTTGTGTACAATTTCTTTGGCCATCAGAGCTTTGAAGGATATTACTTGGTCAGGCAGTGATGTGGAAAGGTCACCAGGATACACATTTACCAGAGCCTTACTTTTCTCCACCATTGTCTCTTGTGAGAAGTTTACTAAATTCTGAGGCGTCAGGAATGAAAACCTATCATCAATGCAATGCAATCCTTCGAATCTCATTTGTAGCTGAGCTATTACAATATCTAGTGTTGCACTGAAAACTTTTACTTCAAATGATTTCACTGGGTCGTCAATTCTATGGTCAACTGATAATTCAACAAAGAAGCGTTTTACAACTCGTTTACGCTTATTTTTCATGTTACAAGTTATGCCCCATGACTGGGCCAACTGGGGCCCCCCATGAGGGTCGGGCCCCCCCCCGCGCCGCGGGGTCTGCGGGGGCCTTATCGCCGCCACTGGCCTTTTCAGAACCCGATAAATGTGTTACGTCGTGACAGCTTGTAGGGTACATTTAGGTTGGGGATTTACGCTACTAAACATCGTATTAAAATTTCAATTAAATTTACGATTTGTAATAAATTTATTAGGCCTAAAGTACGTAAAATACAGATAGCAATAGGCACACAAGAATTTTGTTTTTTTTTTTTATATAAATAAAATATAAAAAAAAGAGTTTCATTAATTTAAAAGTGAGATACACAAGAATTCTTTAGAGTCAAAACGTATCTAGTATGATATTTCTTAATATGGACAATTTTTCATAATTTCCTTTATGCTTGGGTTAACTTGTGAACTGGCGAGCAAGTTCAAATTTTCATGCGTGCGCACAGTATTAACGGTAACGGCAGTGATTAGGGCATTTATAGGTCTAATTAAAAATTCTTTTTCACAAACATACGTTGGCACCTCCTTGGTAGTACCACAGTGCTAAATTATGAAACGTATAATTAGTAGTGCTATCCTTCATTCAGAAGTCACATGACACAATGCGGAAGATAGGGAAATACGTAATTGCGTATATAGGCTATGGGGTTTTCGCTCGTATGTATGCTTACGAAATTTTTTTGTCGTCATGAAAATTTAGTCGTCTGAAATTACACGATTGTAATTACACGATTATAATTTTTATACTTTTATAATGTAAAAAATCGTCATTCCCATCATTCCACATATTTTTAAGTTATTTTGATCATAAATGGCCATCTGATTTAGATACGACCGTTCCCCCTCGCAAGGTAATGGCAACCCAGCGAGAGGTATCCTGCCTAGTATAAACCCTCAAAAAAAAAAAAAAAAAAATTGCCGTTCGGATCCGGCGTTAAACTGTAGGTCCCATATACCTGTGAGAGACTCAGTATCACACGCACCACGGGTATATGCGGGGAGGGTACTAACCAGTCGAAAGACTGAAGGACTACGAACTGAACTGATCATAAATAAAACTATTAAAAAATATAAAAGCTACAAACTGTACATTTCAACAGATTATTGAAATTTGAAAGATAACTCGTATTTCCGTTGTTAATTGACGTAAATGGATCGTTCTTGCATCGATTTGTAGCTTACTGTATAAGTAAGGCGATGGAAAACTTAACTTGTATCTATAGGCTACTCTTCATATAGGCCTACGAAAACAAAATTATATGTAACGTTTGGTTACGATTTTTTTGAATTACGACATGATAAAGTTAGTCTGTTAGAAACTGATTTGCTGTCAGAGATAGTTATACAGTGTAAGCGAAAAAAATTATCAGAATCCATTGAATTTAATTTTGATTCAATTTGAGATGCTCTAGCTAAACAGGTTTAGAAAATACAAGCGTTTATATCTGTAACGCTCTAGCGACAAGTAAAGTGCGGCAGGTTCTTGGCGCCAAAAGTGTACAAACGGGACATAACACCTAAGTGTACGAACATGCCGACGCAGCATTCCGGTAGACAGCAGCATACTGTGCGATATTACTGTACTGTGAGACATCGCGACAAGTCAGCGACAAACATACCGAGGAGTTTATCCTTACTGTGAGACATCTCGACAAGTCAGCTGACAAACAAGTTTATCCTTGCATTGTACTGTTAGGTGTCGCAGAAGAAGGGACTTGCGCCAGGGTCCGTGGGCTGTAAAGAGTCGAGTACACTCCTTGATCGGGAAGCCGAGTTGGTGAAGCTCGTCAGCCACCTCGTCAGGGTCCGATTCCTCGTCCAGGCCACGGATGATCAGCCGGACATCAGCCGCCTTCTCATTTGTGAACCTGTGGAATTGAAGGCCATTGGCCTAGAATCGTCCGTTTCCATCGCCCGAAGCGATTCAGGCGAGACGCCCGCGTGGGGCAAGGCAGAGCCGAGCGACTCGTGCCGTCGCCCGTAGTGGGCATGCTGGCCGAGTGTGGCTGCCGGGCGGAGACTGCAGACGCCAGGGATCTTGGGTCCGGCCGAAGCCGGGTAACCCACGCGACTTCCCTGCTCACGGCGATGCGGGAGGAGCTGGGCTAACGACCAGCTTCGTTAGATACCAGTCTTTACCAAGACTGGTGTCCACTGGTCCCTTTACCCCGGCGATATCCAAGCTCGCTTACCACTGGTGGGGGCTCGCAAGGATCGTCCGGGTCAGTGCTAGGTAGGGTACCACCTAGGTAGGCCTGCCACCAGCCGTGGGCAGGTTAGGTAGAAAGCACTTATGTACGGCACTCACCAAGAGTCCAGAGAAATCCTCTTCTTTCCTGTCCGGTGAGATGTTTGCCGGCGGCAGGTGGTCCTAATAAGGGCAACTTCCGCCAGCTGCTTCTTCTACCAGCTACTCAATTCATCGGCAGCAGCTGACTCCTGGGTCTTCTTTCCTGAAGAAAGATGGTCTCCTCGTCCACGCGGAGAGGCAGGCGGTAGCAGCAAGGAGCTGTAGCAGCGTCCAGAGTAGAGCTGAAGAGAAGAGTCCTGATCAGTCCGAAGTCTGGAAGCGCGATGGCCGGCCTCCCTCAATCTTCCTCCCTCTATCATCCCTCGTGACGAGTTGATATAATTTTTGCCGTGAATGAGCCGTGGCGGACGTATACGACCGCTTCGTTTTTGTCGACGTCTAATCGCTTCCAGTCTATCCAAGCTCTTGGCTAGTCGTGGGAACCTAATGAAGGAATAATATTTGAGTACTCATAACTTTCTCTATGTGTTTGATGTTTGCCTCACGGTTAGCCTTTTGTAAAACGATAAGTGAGGGATGCTGCCCGATATCATTACGTAATATCAGTAATATGCAAGTCTATTGACAACAAATTGATTTACATTGTAGTGAAAAAAAATGTAACAGTTATTTCCTCTTTCTCACGTTCATGTTTCCTTTCAGTATACGCGTATAATTTCCAACATTTTTTTTTTATTTCGCTTTTTGAATGTTGCCGCATTCACTCCGTCGTTTTATAAAAAAAAAAACCGACAAACGTTTGTACAGTTCACACAAGTACTGTATTACTCACACACAAACGCAGCTGGCCCGCGCGCTGGGTATGAATCATCTACTGGGGCGTCCACTAAGTAACTGCAACTTTTATAATATGAATTTTTTAACGAACGAGCTTAGGATATTTGTAATCTCCATAAAATTTTAAAGAAAATGACACCAAACACGACGTGGTTGTCATATGTTTTAGATGTACAACTAGTCTAATTTAATAGGCCTATTCATTTTGGCTTTAGAAACTAGTATTTTGCAAATGTTTAATTTTCGTTGATAGTTACGCACAATTCGACTTATCTTTATTGTAATAAACTGTATTATGTAAGTATATTGCATATATAAAATAAAATTTACCCCTGTAGGCTTCGAAGTGGTTCAACAACTTACTCATCTTTAAATGTAAAATATTTTCCCGAAACTACTCCCGAAAAAATAAAAAAATTTTCATACTAATTACGTAATTTTGCACCATGAACATATATTGTAAAAACATTTTCGTTTATAATCATCAAGATATCACCAACATACTTATTACTTTATAATAAAATCTTTATTAATTACTCCAATTCTCCGTTTGCTTTAGAAATCCCTAAAAAAAAAAAATCTCTTATGCGTTGTGTGGAATCATTTTCTCACACTTTCACGGAGACAAAAAAATTATGCTTTAATTTGGATTATAAGCTAAATTAAAAATTGTATAGTTTTGAATTGGACCCTATACTTAGCCCTAAGTTATACTTCAAATGCCCGGGTCGTCCTAATCTATTTCTTCTAATCCCCTAAGTGCCATCCGGTTAGAAACACTCTATAAGTAATTTCGTATTCTGTTAATTAACTGTATTTAATTACTCTTCTATGCAAATTGTGTGTGTGTGTGTGGGGGGGGGGGTATGTTTGTTCCCTTGTAACACTGAAACGGCTGGACCAGTTTTGATCGACGAGGTATCAAATCGCTTGTCACGATTTTGGAAGTGTCAACAAAGCTACGAAATTTTGTAAAGCAAAGTGGCTGACGCTACACAGCATACTGTGTAAAATATAGGCAAACCTAAACCTATCAAGTTGTGAAACTTGCCACAAAATCATGAAATGAAGTTCATTGACCTGAAATTATAGTACAACAATTGCAACATATTTATACAGATAATTATAATACACATTACTAAACGTAACGCGTTTATTTTAATTATCTTTTAATGCGTTCTTCATTAATTAAAATGACACCCACCTTTTCATGTAATAATTCGAAAAAATCGTAACCAAACGTTACATAGGACTATAATTTTGTTGTTACATGTATGAAGAGTATAGACAAAAATTAAGTATTCCATCGCCTTACTGATATAGTAAGCTACAAAATGAAACAAAAACGATACTCTTACGTCAATTAATAACGGAAATACGAATTATGTTCTAAATTTTAGTAAACTGTTGAAATGTACAGTTTGTTGTTTTTCTACTTTTTATAGCTTTTTATGGTAAAAACAATTTAAAAATATTTGGAATGATGAGGAATAACGATTTAACATTATAATTTTTTTTAATTATAACCCGTAACTTTAATTTTTAGATGACTAATTTTTCAAGTCGCGAGGTACATACGAGCGAAAAACCCATATCCGCAATGTATTCCCTATCTTCCCCCATTGGGGTACGTGACTTCTGCATGAAGAATTGGAATGGAATAATAAAAGTAGACTACTAAAATCAATGTAACTTTGACTTCTTGGATTTGAAATAATTACTTTACCCGTGCATTTATTTTTACAAAATTTGTATTAATATGTTTCACCAAGTGCCCAACGAGTCATCAATTAATATCGTTTATTTTTAAGTGAAGATATCGTTTGCGCCCGGTTAAATCCCTAATACAAAATGTTTTCCACTTCAAACGCCTCATTGAAATACTCGTAGGTGTGGATATTTTTGTCGATTCTCCACCATATTCCTGCGTCTCCTTCTAACTGCCGCTGGGTCACGGATGTCTTGTAATTATTTTAAGAATTCCAATGGATATACATTATCTCCGCTGTATGACACCTCCTGTGATCAATCCCTTGTACTATTACCTGTGATCAGTCTATATTCGTCCTCCATCCTTCTTCGTAGGCGTTCCTGTACCTCGGTCATTTAATTTATTGTTGCTCTCATTTCGTCTATCTGGCGTCCCTTTTCTTCAGATACCGCCGTTATTTTCTCTTGAGTTCCCACCTGGTTCGTACTGCAACTTCGAATTTCTTCTTTAAGGCCTTATAGAGTGTTTCGGCTTTCTTCACCAACAACGTTTACTTTGTCCTTTATTTCCTTTTCAACCATTTTCTTCTTCTTCTTCTTCTTCTGCCCATCCATTTTATTAACAATTTGAGTAATCCTAATTTCTGTATTGGTCTTACGTTGGTATTCTCATTATTCTGTAGTCGCTTGAGGCCACAGACACACACACACATATAGACCAAATTATTATGCGTGTTGGGGAAACCGTCAATTTTTTAAATTTTCATTTAAGTCAAGTCGCTAACTACTCTCAAAGTAATGTGGTAAAAATTGTAGTCATTTCCTGAATCCAATGACTATAATCCAATGACTTTTTATACATAGGGGAATGGCCCACACCTGGCTAACAATAGACGCCGCAACAACCAATGCCGACGAGTTATCTGAGTGTCTTCCCTGGACAGTGAACAAACAGGCGGAGCACACCTCGTTACACCCGAGACAGCAAGAGAACCAATGGCGACTATTTACCTGACCGCAGGTAGACAAACAGGTTTGTATGGCTCCACAATGCGTAGCTTTCATTTTGCGATTCTCTGCAATAATCTTCAATGATACGGATAGAGTTAAGAAAGCGTGACTGAAATGTAAGTAAACAAGAATAAACACTACACATAACTGAAAGTGTCTGTAGAGGAAAATGTGAAACACTTTGGGCCAATGGCTAATAATTTCCTTCTGTTTCTTCTTCTTCTGCCCACCGAATTTATTACGAATTTGAGTAATATATGTATTGATCTTCTTATTCTACTGCAGCCGCTTTTCGATACCTTAATTTGATTTCGTTCATATAATATTCAAAATAAGCTTTAAGCTCACCACAGCTAACTCCCTAATTTCTTGCTTCATCCGCTGCTGTTGTGTTTGTTGCGACGTATCTAGTCCTTCTAGTAGCTTAAATATATCGTCTATTTTGCTATTTTTGATACCCCTATCCCCGCGCCCTCTTATCTCCTGATGTGTCTCCTTCATTACTATTAAATATACATGTGAACATTCTAAATCTACACTATTATTATCATTTATATCATATTTAGGCCTACTATTATTGTCTTCACCAAGCTGATTATTGCTATTAAATAATTCGTTGTAATAATCTCTGGATTGCAGATATCCACAATTAAAACCAAGGTGATGGCTTTTTGTGGAACTGATCCCGTACGGGCAAGCATTGTTATAGATTGTACTGTCCTGGAACAAGTTAGCAGTTTTGAATACCTGGGCTACAGTGTGTCTTATAATGCAAGCAACGACGTGGTGAATAAGTTGAATAAATTCAACCTTATGTGCGGGACCATTAGGTGAATCCTTAAGTCAGCAAGTAAAGGAACACGCCTAAAATTCTACAAGGTGATGGGCCTTCCCACACTTCTTTACGGGTCTGAGAATTGGACTTTAACTAAAGGCCAGGCCAGTCGCATCCAAGCGGCTGAAATGAGATTTCTCAGGCACGTAGCAGGGTATACTCTCCATGATCATAGAAGAAACACAGATGTACGGCAGGAACTGAATATTATGAGTTTACTCGACATGATCGCCCAGTATCGGTTGAATTGGTGGGAACATATTTGCCGAATGGATGACTGCCGCATCCCAAACAACTATGGGAATATAAGCCGAGGGGACGGAGAGGTGTGGGACGTCCGAGGAAGCGCTGGAGTGACCAGCTGTAATATTTGTCTATTTGAGACCGGAACAAACCATTCTTGATTTAAACCTTGAGAATGATGATGATGATGATGATGATGATGATGATGATGATGATGATGATGATGATGATGATGATGATGAATAATTCTTTGTCACTGTTCACGTTGTGGTTCACATTTTCCGTCATTTTTCGCTGTTGTCTTGTAATGACTATAAATTACATAAAATACACTAACGATTGTGTTGGCTTTGTTTCAATTAAAAATAATATCAATATAATCTATTCCTTAATTTTGTTTTAATTATGCAAGTCACTGCTATTGCCTCGGGCTAATTGTTTACCCTTGTTTTACTGAACAATAACTCCACGCGGTGGAGCGGCAAATTCTACAACACTTTTTCTTCGATGTTACCTTGAATTCTTGGATTTGAAATAATTACTTCACCCTTCATTTATTTTTAAGTGAAGATGGGGACTGATAGTCAGTTCTTACAAATTGAGTTTCTGGTGGGGGCGCCAATCTCATTGCGCCCGGTTATTCCCTAAACCAAATGTTTTTCATTTCACTGCACACAAAACTGCGCTCGCTATCATTTTCACACATAGGCCTACATCCGTGCGCCTACAGCCTTACAGCTCTCTCTCTCTCTCTCTCTCTCTCTCTCTCTCTCTCTCTCTCTCTCTCTCTCTCTCTCTCTCTCAAATATTCATTCACTTTATGAAGTGAATGTAACAAACAACATGGATAGGGTGTCTGGTGAACGAGACAATCTTCTTAAATGTTATAAAAAAATTACACTTACACGACACGTTTCTTAAGACGACAAAGACATCATAGGGCTGGAAAAGGAGATGCGCCAGTACGACCTGTACGGCAAAAATTAGGCTACCTTGAGACTCCGAAGCAGTGATCCTCATGGACCAAGAATCCAGAACCATGATCCGAGCGAATACCTGAGCCGCAGAATTATTTCTGGTTGTAAGCCTATAAAGAGGAAAGCAAAAGACGGTTTCAAGAAACGAAATAGTACAACACTTTTTTTGGTTTTGTTGTCGTGTGTGTGTAGGCGTAAAAAAACTGGTAGGCCTACTGTTGAAATAATGACAACACTGAATTGAGCGCCAATCAAGATTTTATTCTTGTCACACACGCACGCACGCACACACGCACACACACACGCAGACATAATAAATGAATAATCTGAATAATATGATTAATATTGATTAAAAAATAGTTATAAATTATAAATATAAATAATATTGATTGATGGTTAATATTAAATGAGTAACAAATTCTATCAAAATATAGATTCGAATGTTAGCGATACTTTATCTTTTAAATAATATTTAGTACATAGGGCCCATAGCTTAGTCTATATTTACAATCAATGTTAAATAATTTTTAAGTTTTTTATATATAATTATAATGCCGAATTTAATGTATTAAATGAATAATAACTCAATTTACTGTTAATTGTTAGTGCTTCAGACCTCATAATTAGAGCTGAGATTCTCAGTCGTGGGCTCTTTCAAATAGGGCGGTGAGTTTTAAGCAAATTAAACGATTAATATATAAACAAATTATAATGACCTTAATTAATTGGTGTGAACGTCCCTCGTCCTCGTTGGTCCTGATTCTCAGTTTGATGCACCGTGCCGACAATTAATTGGTGTGAACGTCCCTCGTCCTCGTTGGTCCTGATTCTCAGTTTGATGCACCGTGCCGACAATTGGTGTGAACGTCCCTCGTCCTCGTTGGTCCTGATTCTCAGTTTGATGCACCGTGCCGACAATTGGTGTGAACGTCCCTCGTCCTCGTTGGTCCTGATTCTCAGTTTGATGCACCGTGCCGACAATTGGTGTGAACGTCCCTCGTCCTCGTTGGTCCTGATTCTCAGTTTGATGCACCGTGCCGACAATTGGTGTGAACGTCCCTCGTCCTCGTTGGTCCTGATTCTCAGTTTGATGCACCGTGCCGACAATTGGTGTGAACGTCCCTCGTCCTCGTTGGTCCTGATTCTCAGTTTGATGCACCGTGCCGACAATTGGTGTGAACGTCCCTCGTCCTCGTTGGTCCTGATTCTCAGTTTGATGCACCGTGCCGACAATTGGTGTGAACGTCCCTCGTCCTCGTTGGTCCTGATTCTCAGTTTGATGCACCGTGCCGACAATTGGTGTGAACGTCCCTCGTCCTCGTTGGTCCTGATTCTCAGTTTGATGCACCGTGCCGACAATTTTAGAAGAAACGATTCACTCACTACACTTTTCACCACACTCACGACATTCACACTTAAACAATTTATCTTGAAAACTCTTTGAAATAAAACTGTAACTTTACGTAAAATCCGAATAGAAGTTGCTTTCACTCTAACCTTCCGAAGTTGACTTTATAATGTGACTGAAAGATAATGATGGTTTCCTCAAGGTATCAGACTTGACAGTATAAGCGTGTGAAGTATGACTGTATAAAAGGAAGGGCTACAAACTGGTTGTCTTGAAGAATGACTGTATGTAGGGAGTATACAGACTGTGTAAGGGGCGACATTTCTTTATACATTTCCTTGAATAACCCTTCTTACTTCCTGATCTGTCCTAGGTCCACCTATTGTCACGACTGTTGAGTAGGCTACATATTACCTGTCAGTAAAAAAATTACTTAAGGAAACGTACGCGTTTCTAAGAGAGCGACCCTAATTTATAAGCTGTCAAACACCAGTATTGTTTACTAAATTTTTTTTTACAAGAAAGGTTGTTTGTCCACTGACATAATATATTTCTAGGTAGAATGGCATACGAAACATTTCTTCGTAAATGTTTGCTACAGACATACTGACACAATGTCTTCTTTACAAAAAACTAATTTCGTTGTTTTTTCACAGAATTTCTTTAAAAGGGTGTTGAGTGTACGCTACTTTATGTTAACAAAGGCTGATACATCTATCTATGTGTCAGAGTCAGGGGAGGATCCAGCAAACAATTTTTGGGGGGGCAGTGGTGTACGCAGAAATCAATCTGGAGGGGGGCTTGAACCTTAGCAGTCCATATATTAGCCTACTCTTCTACAACTTATAGTATAAGATAAGACAGAGTACCTATGCCAGTTAGTGGTTACAATTTATTAGTAGGCGTATTATTTTCAGTAGGTTTAACATTTTCTTTATTAAAAATGCATTATTTGTGATTGGAGGACTTATCCAAAAATTAAAAACAAAATTATCCAAAAATTTCGTATAAATATAAAGTGTTTTCAAAGTAATTTTTTCATTATTACAGCAGCATTATTCAAGATATGAAATTAGGAACATTATTAAAATTTTCGTTTTATTTATCGACTGATATCTGAAAAAAAGCGCTGGATTTAACATAAGTATTAAATAATACTTTTATGAAATAGGTTTCTGTACTTATTAAGTTTCATAAAAATATTATTTATATATTTCCATAAAAATATGAAAAAGGTTTCTGCACTTATTAAGTTTCATAAAAATATTATTTAATACTTAAGTAAAAGAGTGGCCGGTGGCCGGTGTGGCGCCGTCAAACGAGAGAGAGAGAAACAAAACAGGTATAGTTTACTGAACGTTACACTCAGCGTAATACACCGCTCAATGAACTATAAATTATAACTGAAGTAATAATTGTTATTATAAACTACTTATTTTGTTAGTATTTATATTCCCGTCCTAATCGGCTTAAATTTTGTAATTTTGTAATTTGAAATGAGAGTCTAAGTAAATTAAGGAAGTGCATATTACATTTTTGCGGTAATATGAGCCCCCCCTGCGTACACCATTGGGGGGGAATAGTTCACTTGGGGGGATATAAAAAGTTGGACCATTTTTTAATGGTCAGAAGTATAAATGATAGGAATGAGAGAAGGTACAGCGTGCTACGATCAACACAATACCTTTATTAACATACAAGTATAAAATTATATCCAAGTTTGTCAGTTCATTGTACCTTTAATAATATTCACTTACAGTTTAAAATACACACCGCTCATTCAAGTTATGTATCAAACAAAAATTAACATGGAGGTAGGGTGCAGTTACAATTTTCAGTAATTTTACAGTAAAAACAACGAACTTACATAACGTGACATAAATTTTTGTATCGTATTCACAATCACTAAACCATTCTACAATCACAAGACGATGAGAAAAATTTTGTCTCAAGTGACCATTTGGGTGGGTGGGGATCTCCCCTCCGTGGATCCGCGCCTGGTCAGAATGAACGATTATTTTGTTAAGGGCTGCTTTTAAGTTGGCAGCATCGATATTTGAAACTAGTTGGCACGTAAAGTTTGAAACTATATGACTGTTTAGGTTTGAACTAGCTACATAAAATAGTTTTCAAAATTATTTTTACAAACAATACCCGATACTTGTCTCAGGTAGAAGAAATCTAGTTGGTTGTGTTTATTCTCTAGTTGGTTGCCTCTACCCATCAATGTATACTACTGTATATGGATCGCGTGCTGCATTCACTGAATTCGGTCCGACCGCTGCACCAAGGGGTGGGGGCAAGAATACTGCGTATTCTATACACTGTACCTGTACAAAATCTGACTTTTCTGCTTTGTTATAGCTGTTGTTGCTTTAGCGGAGCATATTTTGCATTAAATTGTATAGCTATGTCATATTTTAACATTAATTAATGACTCCAAAGTGAGAGGTTTTTAATAAGTGCTTTTCCAAAATAAACATACTTGTTTTACTGTAAGATTTCAGTACTCTGATACATTATTTCAGTTTGTCGCTAAGTTCTGTTGCGTTCATAAATACTTATTTATGAACATTTTAATGTTGAAACCAGATGAATAAAAATTAATAATAAGGGAAACAAAGAATAAAAGACGTGAGCCGTAAACTTTAAAATAGCTATTGCTTAAAAGAAGCCGGCGTATACGCTCGCCATGGTCCTTAAATTGTTCAATTAGCAACGCTAATTTACAGTAAAATTTTTATTTTATATAATTAGCGAAATATTAATTGTATAAAAATTGTTTACATTAAACATTACTAAATAATACAAATTTATTTACCTTTTGGCGGACACCAAGCTTAGAGAAGCTAGCTGCAGCGGTTCTTTCCTTAGCAATATCATAGCAAAAGATTTTATAAAATAATAATAATCCATATTAGTCCATATTAATTTTATAAGTTTCACTTCATGGCTGTCTTCAGAAAAATCATTGTTTGAAATACGTTTTCTAAACACTGTGCCGGCAAAGTTTTTGCAAGCTGATACAATCATTTTTTGGTATTATGTTTACTGTCAGATATAATCAATAAATTACACATAAATTTTTAAATCTTTAAAACGTCAGACGACGCACTAATTAATTTTTCGCTTGACACAAATTCAGTAAAGTGAGTGTAAACGCTCAAGTTATTGTCATCTGTTATCAGTAAATGAATACACTCTTCACACCTTAAATTCAAAATAATTTTTTTTACAATAAAGCCCAAACGTTTTTTACAAGAACTGTCCCAAATATAATAATTGTAAGGTGTCAAAGCAAGTGCATTACTGAGTGAATAACTCGTTTAGTACACGGGTTAACTTAGCGCCAAACGCTTTATTCTCCCCGTTGGCGGGGGGGGGGAGCTGTACGTGCTTCTGAACGTTTCCTGCCGTTCACTTTGCCTGTCAGCACGCGATCCATATAGTACACATCGATGGTTGGCAGTTTCCTGTACTGTAACTGTCTTTAAACATTATATACAGAATAGTTAGTTCCCTAAAACGTGTTTTTTTTTTTTTTACGATACAATAGTACATCTGTCAGTCAGTCGTCTTATTTACAAACCCATTACGGCTATATACTTGCCATTTTCGTTGTAACAGAACGCTTAGAATGGACAAGTCACACGAACAGACATGTATAAATTAAAAAAGTTGAAAGTAAAAGAGTAAACCAACGACTAAATTAGATAAAAACAATACAAAATTAATAAAAAAAAAACTAATGGCAGTACTTAGCAATTATTGTATCACCTACGATTTCTTTAATATTAATTGTGTTTCAGTTTTTGCATCCTATGACCATAAAAAAAACAAGTGTTGGAAATGGCATAAGTTGTGCCTGCATGACGTGTGTGTGTCTGTGTTGGGGTGAGGGAGAGAGAGAAAGAGAGAGAGAGAGAGAGAGAGAGAGAGAGAGAGAGAGAGAGAGAGTGAAAGTGCGTGAGAGAGAAAGAGCTCGCGTCTGTGTTGGTTAGTGGTCGTTCATACTTACACGTTGCGCTATCCAGGGGTGCCGACCCCCCCCTCAACCCTATGACGCTTCCCCTCCAATTTGATAAAAAATTCCCCCTTTTTCTGACAAGACCTTATCTCTCTTTTACAGTAAAATTTCTTACCTAATCGAGCAAAGGCGGGGCTTTCTAACTCAAAACTATTACAAAATATTACCTTTTACCGAAACGATATATTGATTGTAGGTAGTTATAAACTAAAAGAATAAGGATTTCTATAATAAATCACAAATTATTATTTTCAGTAAAACGTGATTTGTTTTAGAATACCAGTACTCTGAGACTTTAATGAAAAGATACTTAGTTTTGCAACTTAATCGTATCACTTAAATCTGTCTTTATCGATAAAATGCTATAAAAATTTCAGTCTGTTTTTGGACCTTTTCGTAGTGTAGCCTACTAAAATGTAGCATAAAGCAAGATAAATAAACAATATAAACACAAAATTCTATTGGACACTGTACTTTATTAATACAGTAAATAAAAAGTAAAATGTATTTAAAAATTACATTATCATAATATGGACAATGTAATATATTAAGCTTACAATCACAATAGGCTATTTGTGGTATCTGAAGTTTTGTCGATGAACGGCATTGACTGTAACAAAGTACGTCTGTTATCCCTAACTAGATTCGGCGGCACAATTTTCTTATATGTTACTCAGCTTCCTTATCGGCGTTCGGCATCCTCAATGCTGGCCATAAGCCGCGACACGGTGACACCTTAAACTCGATCTGTAGCCTGTTTGAAGCATCGAGAAGAAGACTAGATACTTTTTTCCGTGCACACCGCGCCTATAGCCCGCTCGAAAAAGTCAACTGGGTAGATTTATTGTGTGTCTGATATGTGTCCGTAATAAGTTTTTTACAGTTTTGTAAAATTGTGGAAGATTTTTCATGCAATAGTTGAAAAAATCCCCCCCAAAATTTTCTAAATGTCGCCAATGGCTACACGATCCATCCCCCCCCTGTAGGCACCCTGGCGCTATGTGTCCGCGTTTTCGTGACTTTCACTGTTGAGCCTTACGTACCACGTAACAGTTTTCGTCCCCTCATCCTATAAACAAGATTCTTTTCCGCCCCCTACACATTATCGGACCGAACCACCAGACACGACCAAACAGCCAGACCGTCTGTGGTCGGGTCAAGGCTACACACCTTCGGACCGGACCAAATTCAGGCAGGAACCTATTTTCTCTGACTAGTCGAATGTTTGATCTCGTGAAGGAAAGGTTGTCGCGCTATAGCTCCATATCTTTCAAAAATGCAAAAAATCGGTGTAGCTTTAAGTGCTTTAGTAGTGATGACAAGCGTCGAAAGAAGAGAAAAATGTGGGCAAAGAAGTTGTTTCAAAAACGGAAAACATTCACCCATGCAAACTTACTTAAATAACTGGACTAAAACGATTTTCGTAATTTTTTACGGATGGATGAGGAATGTTTCATCAATTTACTGGATTTGGTGAAACCATTTATTCAAAGAAAAAATACGGTCTTCAGGTAATCCGTGAGTGCAGAAGGGAGGCTAATTGTGACACTTCGTTTGGCTGAAGTTTCTTGTAAATCTCCAGTAGAGACATAAAGGCCTCATTGAGGCTTTCGCGGTTCGAATAAAGTTCGCTTGTTGTGTCCCACAAACAACGGAATTCTCTGTATCGCTCCAACAGCTCTACGATCACATCCTTTTCGTCTTGTGTAATAACCGGTTGAGATGACATTGTCTCACAGAAAAAAAGTTCGTACTACAAGAAACGCGCTAGCAACGCAACAAGAAACAGAAGAACAAACAGCGAAGTTTTGACAACGACTAGGGAAGTTCGCTGACAACGCTACACATTCCACGACCAGATTGAAAAGTGTTGGGGACGGTCCGCGGTCCGATGGTTTTCCCATCGAACCTCCCGACCGTCCGTCACGACAGATTTTGTCCGCGGAGACGCCTACACATCTTCGAACCCACGACCAAACTGCGTTTTGTCCCGACGGTCCGGTGGTCTGGTCCAATAGTGTGTAGGGGGTTTTCGAACACTTTGCTAGCCACAACAATAAATATCAGGATAACTAGTTTTTATCACAAAATAAATACACATTCGATGTATTCGCACAAATTGCACACGACCAAAATTCTCCCACAAACTTCGTTTTCACTAACTCTGACAAATCACGCACCGAGGTACACTTAAACGAGACTAGCCTACCGGACCGCAGCACGAGGTCTCCGTCACGAGAAGAAAGGTTTCTAAGCGTATTTTTCGATAACCGATATTATAAAACGACTGTAATTATAACTGGTGCGATATTGTCAATTACAATGTAAACCATTCTAAATGCGCGCGCGCACGCACGCAAAGTTTGTGTGGAAAATAGGCTAAGATTCATCCGGACTAAGTGTCTGTAGAACACGATCTTTTGTTACTATTATTATTATTGTCATTACTTTACTGAAGGAAATGAAAATCACGTGAAATATTTATAGGTAGGCCTACTTTTTTTTTAAATTACCTATTCTACATAGATTCTATAATATTTATAACATTAATTGCCGAGATAACATTTATAAATTAACATATATAGTCGAGATATGCGTTTGACTAGACTAAAATAGGCAAATAAATAACAACGTAGGCTGTAACTTACCATCTAAAGAAATTTTGATGGAGTAAAGTTAATGTAAAGCCTCTTATCTCTTTCCTGTAGGGCAGCCTATAAAATATTTTAAACTGCTAAAAGGATTATTAAAAAGAAACGGATCGTTCTGATAACTGCTTCCACACAGAAGTGATGAAAAACTTCTTCTTCTTGAGACGTCGATCTACCGTTTAGTATATGGCCATTAGAGTCGCTCCATGATAGTCTTGAGATGGGAGGCTGTGTGTACTGTAAAACGGGAATCGATAATATATCTTATTGAATAATACGAGATAATTTAGAGCCGATTCCCTAGTTCGGGAGGAACTGACAAGCGAGTAATGAATGTATCATGGAACACAATAACAGCAGAACGCAATGACATCTGGCAGCGTCGAGTGTGCATGGGTTGCGAATTCCATAACGTCGAGAAAAATCTAATGGCACCGGTACTATTACGTTTATTTCGACATTAATAAGTGTAGACGCACGAAAGCCCAGCCAATAACATTGGAATTCGTGTAAAATGAAATTAAGTGTGTATTTGTTTTATTTTCAATTAGTAAAATTAGTAATTGTAGCCAAAATTATTCTTAGTGCTAGTAGTACGCGTTGATTATACAAAATAAGAAGAGTTATTGAATTGTGTATGATTTAATTTAAAATTCTTAATAAAACTTGTCGTCTCTGATGCAGGGGGGGGGATGTTTTTGATGCTCTGAGAGAGAAGACAACTGTGTAATAAGCATAAACAAAGAACCAAATTGTTTATGTGAATGTATAAACATTGCAAAACGAAAACCAGATCAGTAGACCAAGGTGACTCTAAACAGTGTGCCAAGATCTTTTTAATAAGAATCAGGGAGGAGGCAGACAAAGAAACAGACCCAGGAGAAGATGGATTGACGATGCTGAGGACGACATAAGAATGGCGGAAGCCACAAAAGTGAAAGCAGGCGACTGATAAATATAAATAGGAATAGACTATTATTCTGGGTCTTCATAGTCGTACAAGCCAAGGAGAAATCATTGTCATTGTGCTAACAGAAATGTAAATACTTCTAAATTATTATTAAACACTAACACTAAAGAGGAATACGAAGACAAAAATATACTTACTACTTCTACTTATTCTTCTTCAAAAACCAAAGGTTCCTGCATGACTACATTTTTTACTCCTGACACTTTAGTGTCATTTTAACTAATCTTGTTAACTTCCTCGACATTCCCAACGATTTCGTGTCTCTTAGCCTCCTGTTTCCCTTCAACCTATCAACCTGTAAATCGACAATTATGCCGATTATTAAGACTGAATTAATTATTATGATTAATTGTTTGACGTCTTCACAATATATTACTGGCATTTATTAATATATTTTAATCTTTAGTTACAGGACTCCAGACGGAGCACAATGTTTGTATTAGTAACTGTAAATTTTCATAGAAAATAATGTGGTAGATATAATAGGTGTATTTTTGTCCCTGTATTTATCTTTTGTATCCACTGGTGAATGATAATTTAGAAGTCTTTACATTTGTGTCAGCACAATGACAACGATTTCTCTAACCATATTTCCGCATCTCCTATAATAAAAGTCTTATCCATGTCAATGGGATGTGGAGAATTCGTCACAATGAGGAGCTATACAAGCTATATAAAGACAATGATCTGGCCACCACTATCCGACTGCACAGATTGCAATAGGCAGGACACATCATTAGGATGGAAGGCAACCGAATACCTAGGAAGGTACTGTTTAGTCAAATCGAGGGTAGAAGGCCTGTCGGAAGACCCAAGTATCGCTGGATTGATGCAGTGGCGAGGGATGCTGATAATTTGCTTAAAATAAAACGATGGACGTCGAGCGCCAAGGACAGGGAAAAATGGAGGCAGATGATTTTATGGAGGCTAAGGTTCGACTTCGAAATGTGAGGCCATAGAAGAAGAAGAAGATAATAAAAGTCTTGCACAACGGAAACAGGTATGATGATAATTTTTAATAAACCAAAACTTATTGTAGGCTACACAGTTAAAAATAAGAGAAATATAGAAAGACCTATTATGTTTTACAAGATTCACCTATAAGGCAACCAATATCTCACAATCCTCGACACGTAAACCTTTCTCTTTCGAAACTCATACTACCGAAACTATAACAATACGTTAACTTTTCACCTAACGGCGACTGTAGAACTATACTCTAGTTCTAATAACATTTTACCGAAATTTGTTTTACATGCTTTTTTGTATATTAACGTCACCTTAAAAGTGACGTCATCCTTTTGTAAGTGTAAGTGTGCTTTAACAGAAGTGTAAAAAATGTAAGTCTGGCTACAAACGAAATTTACACTTTCTACGCGTAGTCTTACATAGCAGTGTAACTCAATGTAAGTATCGCAAAACTAAATACATGCTGATTTCTCCAGTTATGTTAGTTTTATTAGCAGCCATCCTAACACCAACTTTGTCACTACTTATTGCCACACTGCTAAATACTTCGTTCTTGACGAGGTATTTCAGTGTCTCCACCATCTTCAGGTCTTAAACGACCTTCTTTAATTTTACTTTAATTTTTAAATACTTAAACACTAACCTTACCTTATTCATCTTCTTTCCGTCTTCCACTTGCAACTCGCTTACATTTCCAGTTTAAGACCTGAAGTGGTGGAGACGCCGAAAGGCCTCGTCAAGAACGAAGTATTTAGCAGTGTGGCCATAAGTAGTGACAAAGTTGGTGCATGCTGATTTCTGCATCAGAAAGGAGAAAAAATCTATATAATTTATGCACAGAGGATAGTTCATTCGATTCAGTTAATAAGTTCAGATACCTGGGTAACACGATAGATAATTAAGAGTCCATAAATACGACAATACACGACAGGATACGCGTACAAATATGAAATAGGGCGTATTATGCCAACAACACACTATTGAGAAGCAAACTCATTAGTCTTAACATAAAAATAAAAATTTATAAGACACTTATCAGACCGGTTGAAACTTATGGAGGCGAGACATGGACACTAATAAAAAAGGAACAAGAAACACTAAGAAGGCTTGTAAGAAATATCATAAGACGTGTTTATGGTCCGGTTAAAGAAGACGACGAATGGATAATAAGAAATAACCAGGAGATAGATGAGTTATTGAATCATGAGGACACTGTAAGATTCATAAAGGCTCAATGAATATAATGCTAGGTCGCCTACAGCGGGTGGATGATCAGCGTCTGCCAAAGAAAATCGTGAGGGCGCAAGTCTATAAAAGCAGACAGAGGGGCCGACCTAGGGTAAGATGGTTGGATGATGCGCTAGAAGATCTCAGAAGAATGGATGTGAGGGGTTACACTGAGATGGTAATGGACAAGAGACTTTGGAGAAGTTTCGTGTTGGAAGCCAGGCCTTACGTTCAGCTATAGTGGTGAAGAAGAAGAAGAAGAAGAAGAAGAAGAAGAAGAAGAAGAAGAAGAAGAAGAAGAAGAAGAAGAAGAAGAAGAAATGAAATTTACACTTTCTACGCATAGGCTTACATAGCAGTAAAGAAAATGAAACTGAGAAATAAGGAGGAAAACGAAAGTTTAACGTGTGGAGCAGGAAGATATTTTGCGTTTGTATTACCCATAATTTACAATTCAAATTTATTAACCCGACAATGTACATATACACTAAACATACAGTTATTATACGCCTACATTTACAATACAAATGTAAATGTAACAGGTTTTTTTTCTAAATTTAATATTTTTTAAATTTTGCAAACATCATAACCTTGGAGTCATGATAGCTAGAAATATAATAAATGATTTCCCAAAATCTCACTAAACCGTAACCTGAAAACTGTAAGTTTGGGGAGAAGTAATGGAATAATATTTCGAAAACTTAAATTATAACTTAAGCTAAATGGGAAAACAAAAATTTATATACATGTCCTGTTTTCAAATCATTTTTCTTTATTTTTAACTGCTAAAGCAAATGGTTAAAAAGTACCATATTTTTTTAGTGGATACAATTTTTTCACACCTACACAATTCACAACAGAATGCTGATACAAAAATTTGATCTGCAAAGTATTTTTATTTTATTTTTCTTTGGTGGGTAGGACATTCATTAACAGAAAATATAGTTTTTTTGTTACTATGAGCTATTTTCTGACGCCAGTAAAACAGTGAGTAAATACATAACGTTTAGAAACGCCGTACAGGAAACCTGGTAACGCAACATTCCATATTCAAAGAATAAGTTGCGTGTGGATTGTTTTTATTGTGGAACAAATAAGCCCAGCCATTTCAACCTGCCTGAAATAAACCGTTTCCTTGGTTCGTTTGTTTACGGCGCCAATCATAAGCATGAAATCATTATTGATTTACATCAGGATTACTTTTCGGCAGGAAATAACGTGGTTGTCTATAGCGGAAGCAAAGTGGACTCACGTTTTGTTTATTATAGCCTACATGTGGTCACTAATGCAATCGTCATTCGAAACCAGCACTGAATGTTGGTGAGACGTTATGTGACTAATTTGTAAACCTATGTGTCATGAGTCTAATGCGAGTAACATCACTGTAGAAGAACATCACTTAATATCTTTCTAGTTAGTGTAATAAAGAATTGCGGAGTACAAGTCACGATAACACAGAAAAGGGTGTAAATAATCATATAAACTGATGAGACTGCGGTAATAGTAAGCGAAAGGAGGAGCCTTGAGGAGATGATAATGGAAATAAGGAGACAGGATCGTTTGGGGAAGGGTTTAGATTATTGATAAACGAGAATAAAACTAAGCTATGGAAGTAAGAAGAGAGAGGAGCAGACCGGATAGTAGGATGATTGAAATATAAGAGTACAGATCTGAATAAATGAGGAGATTTTAATATTTATGGACATATTAAATAGGCAATCGAAACGAGAAGATTAGTAATTATGCAGAGGATTCAAGCGGGGTACGCCGCATGCTTCACAAGCAAGCATATCGTTAGAAGAAAGTTAGCAAAGCCAGTAAAAAGATTGATGTATTCTGGAGAAGTGTAAAAAGAGGGATATACGCTCTGACAGACGATTGAATATAGGGCCTATAGAAGATGATCAATAGAGGAATTTGAGGGCACATTAGAAGATAATTAAAGGAGATTATTACTTAGCACGAAGGGACGAAGGAAGAACATTAATCACGGAAGTTAGTTAGATTGAAGTTACTGTGCATTAAATGTGGTGTCATGGACACCTGTATTTGCAAACAGCTTTAAAAAAGACCAGAGAGTGGAGAGACAGGAAAAAATCAAAGATTTAGTCGCGGAATCAGGTCATAGGAGACATGAAGAGAAACGGCGTGAGGGGATGAGAGACAAGAATGACTGAAGGAAGGTAGTGAAAGAGACCAAAAAGAATGGAAAACTGTGAAATGCTGTCGGCGCGGGTTCGATTCCTGCCGGGGCCATCTGATTTAGATACGACCGTACCCCGTCGCAAAGCGATGGCAAACAAGCGAGAGGTATCCTGCCTAGTATAATCCCTCCCCAACTATGCCGTTCGCATCCGCCGTTAAACTGTAGGTGCCATGTACCTTGTGAGAGACTCCGTAACACACGCACCACGGGTATATGCGGGGAGGGTACAGACCAGTGAAAGACTGACGACTCCAATAATTGAACTAGAAAAATCTGATTTTTCAGTTCCGTACTTAGATGTTTTATGACTCCATCACGATAATGGTACAATCAACGCTAAATGGAGGCAAAACCACAAAATTCAGGGAGATATATTCATTACTCAAGTCACTGCTCATACCACAAATGTCGCAAAAAATCCGATAAATCGGGACACAGACTTACGTATGCCATCAACAAAAAGAAATTGACAACAGAGTCGTAGATTTATTATTAATAAATGGATATCCGCATAAACTAATTTGCACATTATTAAAACAAAGTAAAAAACAAATAACCAATATAACCGAAAATATTAATGAAATATTTTCAAATACCATTGATGCGACCCCTGACCAAACAAATAAAAGTATAGTCCCAAAGAAATGACAGAACAGCTTACACTGCACAATAGCCAAGGGACAAGCCCTCACTACTACTAAATATTTTTCCTTGTTATATATAAAACACTGTCTTGAGAAAATCATCTCTAAAATACTTACGAAGACTACCAAAAACACGAAAATAGCGTACAGAAATGTCAATACAATAAATAAACTCTTCACGAATACCAAAGACAGAGACGAAATAGAAGTAAAATCCGATGTCGTTTATGAAATTCATGTCAGAAAAACTGCTGTCAAAAATATTACGGATATTCGGAACAATATTTAAAAATAAGAGTATATCAACACAAAACCAGCTGTGATAAAATATAAACTATATACGTGTGATATAATAAACACGATCACACAACACGCTAGCGTACACGGCCACACCTTCCAGTTCGGTAATGTAAAAATAGTAGGTCTACATACGAAAATTAATAATTTCAAACTGCAGTTCCTTTATACATCGCATAAGTCAACAACCCCAATAACCCCCTCCTCCCTTGAAACCGTTATACCTGGACATTTCTTTACTTTGTGCGTCCGTTCCTTCTCCAGTCACGTAATAGAATCCACACTGTCACTGTGCATTATACAAAGTGTAATTAAATGTAACCAATTGTGTATGTATTTATACTTTAGTGTAGTGTATAGTGTTATATAATGTGTGTATCTGGGACTCACAAGAAGATATGTAAGTACCATAAGTTACTCTATTACACCACAACACCACTATTAATATCATAGAACTTGTGAAAAATCAATTACAATTACCTACACTATTTTGTATTTTATGTTTAGGCGTGATTATGAGATAAAATAAACCTTGAAAATCTGTATAAAAACTGCGTCTTTATTACGACCGGGACTCGATATCAGCTACAAACCATACCGGTAACTAATATGGTCGATAAATAATATTTTTATGAATTAATTTGATTAATTTTTTCTAGGTAAGCTGTTTTAGTTATTAAACTTGCTACTGAACCTATTCAGTATACAAAACAATATTTTTTATAAACAATTAATAGGCATAATTAAAAAAAAATTAACTCAGTTTGTCAAAATATAGACATTTTGCCATGTCTGCAGAAGGTCGTAACCCTAAATCATTGTGATCAGTGGTGTACGCGGGGGGGGCTCAGGGGACTCAAGCCCTCCAACCGTAAGAATGTAATATCCACTTCCTTAATTTACTTAGTCTCTCGTTTGAAATTAAAAAATTGCTTATTTCGGCCGATTTGGACGGGGATATAAATACCAACAAAATAAGTAGTTTATAATAAGAATTATTACTTCAGTTATAATTTATAGTTCATTAAGCGGTGTATTAACGCTGAGTGTAACGTTCAGTAAGCTACCTGTTTTCTTTCTATCTCGCTCTCATTTTACGGCGCCACACCGGCCCGGCCACTACTACCAGTTAACCCTAAGAATTTTTACTTAAGTATTAAATAATATTTTTATAAAACTTAAATACGTACATAAACCTTTTTCATAAAAAGATTTTATTTAATACTTATTTATTACTTAAGTTAAATTCAGCACTTATTTTGCAGATTTCAGTCGATAAATAAAACGATAATTTTAATAATGTTTCTAATTTCATATCTTGAGTAATGCTGCTGTAGTAATGAAAAAAAATTACTTTAAAAACACTTTACATTTATACGAAATTTTTATATAATTTTCTGTTTTATTTTTGGATAAGTCCCCCAATCATGAAAAAATACATTTTTAATAAAGACGCTGTGAAACCTACTGAAAATAATACGCCTACTAATAAATTGTAACCCTTAACTGGCGTAGGCTATGTACTCTATCTTATACTATAAGTTGTAGAAGAGCGCTATATAAATATATGGACTGCTAAGGTTCATTGATTTTTGCATACGCCACTGATTGCGATTGACAAAATCTATTATTTCAATAGACAATCATCACTTAGTGAAAAATAAATTATTAAGAATAATTAGTGTAGCTTATGTCGCTAGACTGAATTGTTAGTGTACACCCACATGACGAACAAATTCCCTTGTCAGATATTAATTTATATGTTAACAAAAATCGTGTTAAACCTACTCGAGACAAATAAGCAGACTTTTTGACAAACTATTTAAGAATTCCAATCTACATTATGAATGACTGTAACAGAGCAATGTACGAAAGCGTCGTGTGTGTATCGCGAACCAGCTAACAAGCAAATGGACAACAATTGAAATAAATGTACGTGTAAAGATAAACTTTACATGTATTTGTGGGTATTAGTGGAAGAGTAGTTGAGGATAGATTTGAGAGAATACTGGGTACATTAGAGAGAGAGAGAGAGAGAGAGAGAGAGAGAGAGAGAGAGAGAGAGAGTATGTACTTAAGTTTACGCATTTGTAAACGGCAAAAGTGCGTGTGCGTGTACGTAATCCGAACAATGACTATTTCAGAGGTATCGGCTCAGTTATAAGGAACTAGTTCTAGTTCTTCTGTTTCCAAAATTATCAGTGACGAGGCAATACTTGCAGGTAGGAAAAGAGACAAAGTACTTTGCAACAATTTTTAAGTCACTTTGATCGAAAGACGGTTTCTCGAGAAATAGGCCTAAACCTTTGTGTATGATATATAGCAAAGAGCTAGGGCGCTCTTACTGTTTGTAACGTTCGTTAGTTACAATTAAAATTGAAAAACAGTCTGCATGTTAAGTAAATTTTAAAATGTAGAAATTTATTTAAAAAATATGATTTCAGATAAAAATTAATATTAATTGTGAAAGATGAGCCACTATTTCGACATGATAGAGTGTAAGGTTTCTTGTATGCTGTTGCATACAAATAGCAAAGAGTGATTGCAAATAGATTTCTTACGTGAAAAAGCAAGTAACTGTTAACAAATGTTCATTTTTCACACCACGAAAGTAATTCTTCACATATATGTTGTCTTTAAGTCTGCACCAACAAATTATTTATTATTGATAAAAGTACGTTTGCAAACAATAATTAAAGAGACAATGACTGGATCTTTTTTTCGTGTTGTTTGAGACGTGTCCAGAAGGACACGTTTCGGGCTGATCTGGGACGAGCCCCTTTCACCCAAATGGAAGGACGTGAGGAGACGCACGCCAGCGCAGGCCGGAAGCGAAGAAGATGGAGACACATTGGAGGTAGAGTAGTGTGTGTGTGTGTGTGTGTGTGTGTGTGTTGATGTAGAGTGTAGCCATATAGGTAAAGGAGGAAGTGGCTGATGGAAGTGCCATACAGTTTATGCATGAGAACGGCCAAGACAGGACGAGTAACGCAGGTCGCAAAGCTGGAAGGAGATGACAGCGAGGCGTCAAGGTAGGCGGGGGACACATAGAAGAGGCTGAAGACTAGGTAAGTTGTTAGGGACTATTTAAATTGTTATGTGAACAGGGAAGATGGCAGGTTGAGTATGTTTGAAGATGGGAGTTAAGTGTTTCTATTTCGATAGCGCTGGCGGCGAGGAATTCTGGGAGAAGCTCCATCGGGTATGGTAAGGAGGCGATTTATGAGGAAGGAAGGTCTGCTGGTATTGCGAATAGTTCTGTTGATGGATTGTAGGGAAGTGCGTTTTTTTCCAGTTTGTGAGTATTTCCAGTTGATCTTGTACAGGAAGGAGTCGTGCTTTGGGAAGAGTTTGTTGAGTGCATACAGAGCGCTATTGGAGGTTTTGGTAAGAGGAGGTCTGCGGTAGATAAGTGGAAGAGCTCCCCGTTCGGTGAATGGGTAGGGTTTGAAACGAGCAGGGTCGGCAGTCAGAAGTATGGGATGGGCGTACGTCATGATCGGGCGGATACAGGCTGTGTAGATTCGACTGAGTAGTCCGCTGGGGCAACGATCGTTGCTACTGAGAGTTCTGAGAGAGCGGATTAGTTTGCGGGCTTGGTTTGAGGTCCGTGTGATGTGTGGTCTCCAGGTAAGTTTGGAGGCGAACGTGACGCCAAGATATTTGCAGACACGCTTCGTTGTTACAGTTGATGGGCCTACGGGGGCTGGCTATTTAAAGAAATGGTTCATGTTGCGTCCTGTGGAATGAAAACACAAATTTGGGTCTTGTCCGCGTTGACTGAACCTTGTTTCCATCTGAGTTTATATAGACCCGAGTCAAGTTCACCAATGACTTGGCGCCACGAGAATTCACTCTATTATTCTGCTACCTCTTACAGTGTTCTGGTACGTGCTACTTATAGGTCAACGCGAATAGAATGATTAGTTGGTACGCCTTCACAATCGGTTACGTACGGTACGTAACGCTCAGTGTTCTATGTTCTGTGTCTCCGTCACAGCGTCATACAAAACGTAGAACATCCGAGTTATATTACCTAAAATGCAGATAAGAAAGGTACACTGGAAAATAAATTTACAAATATACAAATTTAGATTTTTAAATATTTACAGTAGGCCTATTTGTTTGGTCGTATAAGACGTTCGAAGAAACAATTAGGCCTATGTCGTCCATACAGGCCAATGAATTGAGTGAATGTGTGCGAAAGCGCGAGAAAGTGTGTTACATCAGCAAAATAATTACTGTTACTCACATATTGTTATACTTAAATAGACAGATATAAGTGTAATTACAGTAGTCCGAAAACATTATTAATACAGAATTAAAAATTAATATAAGCTACTAATAATATAATAATCGCGTAACATAATTATAAATACAGGTCGCTTGATCGTAATGATAAATGCAGTTATAGCCTGTATTATAAATGCAGTTAATAAAGTTATTCTTAAATGTTCTCACGCACACAAGCACACATTGGGTCCAGTAACACGCAATAATAATCAATTCTGTGTGTCCACTGAAATGTTGTTAGGAGACGAATGACCACAAAATTTGTTCTCTGCACTTTTTGTTGAACACTACGAAACGAAATTCCGCATACGTCCATGGGATGCGTGAGGAAGAGAATGGAAGAGAGAGGGGAGAGGGAGGGAGAGAGAGAGAGAGAGAGAGAGAGAGAGACGTACAGACAGACAGACAGAGTGAGAGAGAGTGATAGTATTAGAGAGGAAATAAGAGATGGAGAGAAAGAGTGAGACATGCACATAGATACAGTGAAAAAGAGAGATCCTTTGAAGGAGAGAGAGAGAGAGAGAGAGAGAGAGAGAGAGAGAGAGAGAGAGAGAGAGAGTGAGTCAAATGGCATATCTACTTTTTATATTATTATTCATTCTAACATTATTGGTGAATATGTACTCTTAAACTAACACTTAATGGTGGATCACGTAGACCTTCATAAGAGCCAATTAATTTAAATACCCGGGTACTTTCTTAATTAAACTTTCTTTTTCCTGAAAAAAAAGTGTAGTATTTCGGATTTCGTAGTTATGTGTGAACACACACACACACACACACACACACACACACACACACTAAACAAGAGCTTGAGACCGCTAAATCAACGGACATGACCATGACGTGAGTGTGAACAAACAACCATTGGATTTACGAGTTCAAGCAGCGACGGCAGCCCCTCCCATCACACCGTGAGCTTACAAGAAACTTTCCGTACAATTAAAGCGTAAATAGTAGGCTACAGACAGACTTGTTTTTAGAAAGAAATACCCTACGTTATTCCGTAGATACCATTGGTCACATTGGGTTAACGTTTCTTCGGTCCAAGGTTGTACAGTCAACTGCCTGGCTGCTATTAACCCACATTTTTCTAGAAAACACAAACAAACATTCTCCAGAAAAGATAGATTGTCGGTAAATAAAATCACATACTGTCTTAAGTCACCTTATCCATTACTTATTTTACTAACATTCTGATTGACAGTCCTAGTGTTGAGCTCTAGCCGTCAACATACCGGAACATTAATCTGTTGTTTTTGTTCGTTGCTTCGAAATACACCCTCATTAGGACATGTTTTCGCTAAGATTCCAAGGAACCTGAATTAATACCCCAATCTCAAGAACGTCCGCTCGCTGATTGGAAAAGAGGCAATCGGTGGGATCTTCTGTGCCGATGACTTGAAGTTGCCGGGTCGTCAGAGACGAACCGGTAAAGAGATTTTGCATTGGCTTTGCCGAGCCTGCTGTTCCAGATGGGGTGTAGATGGGGTGTTTGGCATTGAAGTCGCCGGCTACATGCTGAAGAGAGCGTGCCACACCTCGAGCGACGGTGTCGTCCGCAGGCCAGGCCGGAGATACGTCGAAACAAGGCGCAACTCAGTCCGATCCGTCTGCTTCCAGCGACACTCCACAGCCTTCAATGACAGAAGTGTCTACAGGGGTTATCGTAGACAGACTAAGTTATCCGCCCGTGGACTATTAGATTTGTACTCCCCCCCCCCCCGATATGGGAGAGCGAGGCCGCAGTTATCCTGACGATAATAGGTGTAAGCTGAAAGGGAAAACTTGTGATAGTGGGCTAGGTGACACTCGCAAAAAGCTCGACATCAGTGTCGTACTCCGTTACGAAAGTCACCAGTTCTGATCTTCGGGGGATTAACCCATGGACATTCTACCCAACGATCCACAGGTTTCTAGAGATTCAGAGGGAGTAACGGGAATAGGGTGGACAGGAATTGAAAGACCAAGGGAAGCACCGTGGTCGTGTCACGAGAAGACCGGATGCTGGCAACAAGATTTTCAGCCCAGGCAGCAGGGGGTCAGCCAGGGCTCGGGAAGTTTTCCGAGATTTCGGCAGACATGCCTGACTGGCCTTAGCCTCCAGCAACGTGCCTATTTTTGTAAACGATTTTCGATCCGTATTTAATATGTCTTTCAATATTTTTTAATTCAGTGATTTTTTTGGCTATTTAATTATGGCTGGCGCCGCCTCCCGCATCCTAGCTTCCACTGGCGTCGGTCTAAACGGTACTGTTCTGTAAGTCCTCTTGGCTTCATTGCTTCATTGCATCTTCGACGTCCATTTTCCATGAATGTTTAGGTCTTCCTTTTTTTCTTCTAGAGGGTGGAGTTCATTCCCATGCCTTACTTGTCCGACATTCCCATATCTCTCATCCGACATTCTTTTTAGGTGTCCGAACCAATTCAGTCTTCTTGCTTCTATTGTTTCTATAATGTCAAGGTCGATTCCCATCGCTTGTCTTATCTCTACATATCTCATTCTATCTAGTCTTGTCGGTCTATGGCACCTCCGCCAGTAATCTATCTCCATAGCTCTTATTTTGGATTTATTTCTTTTATTAATTTCCCACAGTTCTGCTCCATATAGACTTATACTTTCGACTATAATTTTATGTATTCTGATTTTATTGTTTTTTGTTATTCGTGGACTCCAAAGCAGACTGTTTAATTGTTTTGTAGCTGTCTTAGCTTGTCCTAGTCTTACTTTTATTTCCTGGTTGCTGTCACCATCCGATGTCATTGTTACAACCAAATACTTGAAGTTTTTATCACTTTTCTTCCTAGTTCTAGATCTTCACCTTCACCGCCTACTATAAGGTACTCAGTTTTTGAGGTATTTATTTCGAGACCACATTTCGCATACTCTTCTGCTAGTTTCCTAAGCATATACTGTAACTTATATCAATTTCGTTCTTTGCAATTAGACCTATAGCCTGATCGTCTGCAAAGTGTAAACATTTTGTCATTTCCAACTGGCACAGCCATATTACGGCATTTTTTGCATATTACGACATTAGCACTTAAAATCTTAAAACATGTCAGTTATTCCGCTCACAGACTCAACGCGACTTTAGGAATGCCATTTGCAGGCGCTCCATAGCCTCTACCGGTGAACTGATTTGTATGGTAATTTCAAACAATTCGCGGGTAATCATGTATTTGCGAATTCCGCAAGAGATTTTGAAATGTTTGTTTTTGCGAACCTGTAGTGCCAGTTTAATGAAAATCTTTGATTCATTTCGGTGGCAAAACGAGCGTTCCATTTGATATAGATATTTATAGAGACACAGTCACTAAGACGAAGTTTTAAAAAAAAATTCGTACAAAACGCTTAACACTATCAGCGTCTGCAGAAGACTGTACCAGTTTTCTGGGTTTTTTTTTTTTTTTTTTTTTTTAAATATGAGATGTTATCTTTATTGTTACATAATTTGCTAAATATTAGCTATCTATTAATGTAACCCTTATGTTTTCACGCTTACCTTCTTGGCTACAACAAAATAAATAACAGATAACGAGAAATCCAATCTGTGCCTCTATCTATAAAGTTGTAAATGCATTTAGTTCATTATAATCTAATAGTGCGTTCAGTTTCGCCGCTATTGAAACCGTCTTACTAGGACCACTCCAAATTTAAACGTAAACAAAAGGCTGATAATATTTTACCACCTTGCTAAGGCCGTATGAAGTCTTGCACACATGTCTAAGGCATATAATCGACTATTTATAACGAGGGCAACATTGAGTACTGAATAAAGTGACTTCTAGATTGTCAAGTAATCTTGGAGACAATCATATTCATCCATATATCTGTACATTATTTACTATATCATAACATGCAGTAGCTGTTGATACAAATAAAAGAATGTTGATTATCAGGGGCGAACCTAGAATTTCATTTCGGGGGGCCCCTGATATGGGATTGGGGATAGGGGATTTTTTCAACCACATATCGTTTTCTTTGAGTATTGTTTTTCTCATGTTATAATGCAAATCGTACTAAAAATTAAAACTAATAGGCAGATAATAGCTATAATTCACTAATTTCATTAAAATAAATTAAAAACATACGTCAGTACGGCTTCCAGTTTGTTTTGCGACCCTAATAATACCTTTCTGTGGAATATAAATCTTTTAAGAGAACGTTAAAATTAAGAAAGTGAGGGTTACCAACATGTATATAATTGCTGTTTTGGATATAAATTTCACAGCATGTAAAATAATGTTAAATAATGATTGTCAGTCTTTTTCAATTAATTACATTAGAAAAACACGCAAACATTTTAAAATTTTTGCTCCAACATTTTCGGATTTCGGGGGGGATATGTCCCTCATGTCACCCCCTAGGTTCGCCTCTGTTGATTATTATGTGAAATTTACGTTAATTATAGTCTGAAATGAAATATATATTCGCCGTAAGTTGCATAAGTTCTAGTTTGAATTAGCCTACATGCGAGCGTCAGTGTTCTTCTTATGTTATTGTCACTTTGTCGTGTGTGTGTGTGTGTGTGTGTGTGTGTGTGTGTGTGTGTGCGCGCGCGTAATAACCAGCTGCAGTGCACGTTCTATTAACCATGACAAAATATTTTATTAAACGACTTATGTACAAGAAAACAGGTGTTCACAATCGCACAATTAATTATCACGGTAAACGAGCGTGTACAGTCATCCCTACTGATTTCTCGTGGTCACTCGTCACCAGCATTACTGACAACTTATGTGGCACTAATAGCGGCCACATATTCACGTTCACAGATGCCTCTCCAGTGGTTATCCAGTGATTTCTCACTGGCACAAATCCTGTACAGGCAGTGGCGTACCTAGAACAGTGGAGGCCCGGGGCGGATTTCTTTCTGAGATCCCCCCCCACCATAAGACGGGTGTTTATAATCCAATTTATCTTTAAGTAATACATAGCAAAAACACTTTACTGTTACACATTTATTGTCTAATTACTGAATTGATACATCTAGTTAGGAAACTTTATACGAAGCTGTAGTAATGGTTGAAATAAAAATCCGCTTTCACATTATAAAAACAAAGTTTCAAGAAATAATAGCAGTAGTATTATTTAAAGGCTGCATTAAATTTATTACAATAAATAAACAAAAATAAATATATTGTACAATAAATAAATAAACAAATAAAATAAATATATTGTATTGTTTATAATATACAATAAACTTAGGCCTGTATAATGCAGAACAAGTTTATCATTACTGTAAACAGTACTTGGCATTTTTTTCAAATCAGTTAGCAGTTTCAGTGGAAATAAGATGAACTCTCTAAAATAGCCGTTTTCTAGTTTTGGCCTCGGAAATTCAAGTAATTGACCCGATTTCCGCACTCCGAATTATCAACTGTTCGGGTAAAATTCTGATGAGAGATTTTAAATAATTTGTTGTGTCCTGAGATGTTAAATATTGTTCACTGGTGTAATCTCTTTTAGCGTAGGGCTACATGTTATCGCCCGGTATTTCACTACGCCGTTTACGTTCTCGTGCCGAGGCACGGCCTTCTTGAGTCGCTGCCGCTGTCGTCGCCGTTGCCGTCCGTGCTGTTTGGGGCTCAATTTACGACTTCCGACTGCGTAGTGAGCATTGACGTATATTGTGAATATATTTATTTCTAATAATAAACTTACCTTTAGTCTATAAGTTTTTTTAAATATCTGTAAAAAATTTATGAGGTAGGGTTTTAAGGTAGATTTCATAGGTTCGCCCCCTCCGCCCCACCCTTAGTCAGCTACTGTGTACGGATCACTCAACGTGAGACGGATGACGTCCTTCAGCGCCAAAACCTGTTAGACCATCTTCTCCCCTACCAAATATCCCCGCTCTCTTCCATTTCATTTTCCTAATTCTGTAAAATGATATTATTTACTTGAATTTGGAAGCTCTATTGATTTGTTCGTTTTTCTATCCCTCGTTGTTATTTTTGGCATTGTCCTTTTTCTGTGCGCTCCTTAATTTTTGTAAGATTTTCTTTCGCTATCCAGGTTTATGATCCACATATTATTGCATATATCATTTCAGAAAGACCGTATTTTTTACTGAACAACTCTTCAAATCTTACTGGACGAGGGCAACATTTGTTTTTCATAACATTGTTCTTCTTTCTCAGAGACGTTTAAGGGTTATTTTCGTTGAGAGCGTGCTCAGCAAAATTATGTGTTTAATTTATCGGGTAAATATTGGGAAGAAGTAGATTCCAATTTTGAGAAAATGATTTTATTTGTTCTATCTTAACTTAAGTTTTCAGATACTGTTTTAATCTCTCTCTCTCTCTCTCTCTCTCTCTCTCTCTCTCTCTCTCTCTCTCTCTCTCTCTCTCTCTCTCTCTCTCTCTCTCTCTCTCTCTCTCTCTCTCTCTCTCTCTCTCACACACACACACACACACACACACACACACACACAATTGTGTATCTAGAATTCGGCTTTGGGGGGTCCAGGCTCTGGTCAGCTTCGTACAAAAGAAAAAAACAAGTTAAGACTAATCAACACTACTATCTTTAAAGTTGTTGAGAAACGCGTAAAAAACATCATGAAATAAGTCCCAGTAAAGTAAACGGTAATGACACAATAAAAATACGAGTTATTGAAACCTTACTAAAAGAACTTATTGACTGAACTGATTTTCCTATATTTCACATTTCAAACGTATACCCTAATACTGTGTAATAAACCTGTTTATATATTTAAAAAATAGCTACTATTATATTAGCATACACAGCTGAAAAAAAATCATAAAACAAAACAGCCTAAAAATTAAGTGATTAACAAAATTCGTCAACTTTTTCGACCCTCTGGAGGTGGCCCGACCCCTTTCGTCTGCCTCCGTAAATGGCTTACGTCCCTGCACACACACACACACTCACATCAAATATTTATATTTTGTACAACTGGCCGATCTTTCGAAAGAATTGAATTACACGAAATAATAACCATTTTTTAGATATGAAAGTCACTTACCTGTTTTTGCTTGAGTGTGAGAGTGATGTGCAGAACAGTCTAGTTATTATGTATGGAAAGGAGACGTAATCGGTTTGATGTGGAGATGAATGGAAAGAAAACAAAGTGATGGTAATTGGAAATGATAAAGATAAAGTGAACGCTTAACCTGAGAGGTGTGTTGTTGAGGCAGATAAAGCCTTCCAAACATCTGCACAGCAGTGTCAGGGAGTCAGGGCGAACAATTTGGTCGATTAACAACATACGAATGTTTCTTCTGTAAACTGAAATAACTTCGGTTGGTAAGGACTTTACAATTTAGTGGCCATAAAAATACTCTTTCTTGAAGGGAAGGGGACAAGGAGGTAGGCGAACGACCACGGTTCCATCAGTACCGACAACCCACTTTGAGGGTTTTTACTAACTTCATATAGCTAAATAAGTTCACAGGTACATATGATACACATGAAATTGAAAGAATAAATAAAACTAACTATTTTTCCATAGAGAACGGTTTTATTTGACATGTCCAACCAACTGTACATTCTCTAACTTTTTGACAGGCACCACTGAGATATAATCATCTGAAATTAAAGAAATAAAATATTTTTAGTGTATTAAAGTAAATAAATTACTTATTATAGCTATGAAGTGGAAATTGTTATTTTAAACTAAAATAGTTAATTAAAAGAAAAGAAGGAACAAAAAAGGAAGTAAACAAATAAAAATATTTGTTAATAGGCCTACTGCTAATCGTTAATAGATTATTATCGACAGCAGGTTGGCAATAATACCCTGTATGTCCGAGGGAACGAAACGTTTCCTGTACCATAAAAATATCGTGTCTGACATAAAAATAATATGGTACTTTTTTACTTAGTTTATCGTATGATGTTATGAGTTAAATTTTGCAGTTTTATTATTAATGTAACAGAAAAGCAAATGGTATCGTTTGGAAGAACGAATTTTTGTGGAAGCAATAAAAATATGTATACCGTACGCAAAAAAACTGCAAATTTTAAGAGGGTATTTGAAACCGTACGATAGCCCTTTAATGAAATTTTTCGGAGCCTTGACTCAAGCTATTAAAGTTAGCTTCAGCCTATTTTGAATGCATATTGCTTAGTCCACAGTTCTCAGTTAGAGGCCACGTGGGTCTCAGTATATTTCAAGGGGATCCGAAGGTGAAAACAACATTAAGAGGGGAGGGAGGGGAGTGACAACGCGCGAAACTAGAGTGTCACAGACGGAAATAAAGCGCAGGATAGGGTATTATAGAGATGATGGTAGAATAACATGAACGCGTATTTCGTTTTTCTCTTAGGAAATCGCTTCATCAGCGTTGTTTAAGCCGGGTGAGCTGCTGCTGGCTAAGTGGTCGTTCTTCATAGCGGATAGACCAAACTACCCGGCTCCCGTTTGACACAAGCAGCAGCATTTTTCGTGCAAGTATTAATGCGAAAGCAGACATATTGGTTCGTGCAAGAATTCTCCATGCAATCTCGAGATACGTCTAGCCGTTGGTTTTGCCATTTCGTTCGCTTTCACTCTGTTCCGTTGCTAAGGGACCAAAAAACACATCACCTTTAATTTCGTTCATTCAGATGTTCTAATGTTGTTTTATTCCTGAGAACGAACTTAGTTATTTTATATTTACAAACATACTTAAGATTCTGTGTGAGGCTTTCACGACCGGCTTCAGTGTTATGAGAACTTCGGTTTGACGGGATGTAAGGTGTTTGGTGCAAACGTTTCGGTCGTGCCTTCGACTGCCATCTTCAGCACAGAAGGCTGCAAAACACTGACAAAGGTTTCGTAGCAAAACACTGAACTGTGGTCACTGACTACGAAACCTTTGTCAGTGTTTTGCAGCCTTCTGCACTGAAGATGGCCGTCGAAGGCACGGCCGAAACTTTTGCACCAAACAACCTTGGACCACAGCTTTAAAGTTCTCATACTTAATGTTGTAGTCTATCTGGACCGAATTTTGTCTTTTATCCGACTCTACATCGACCGTTGCTAGTTTTGCAAAGTAAAAATGTCGACAGTGGACAGTCGGATGTACTGGCTACGAATTCACATATTCCGCCGCCACTAGACCGCGCATTGCCTGCATCTCCGATACGTATGATAACACTTTCCAACGGAAGTATTACTTCTTGTAAGTTGTAGAAACATGTGGAAACGTCTCATAAAGACGAGAAGGGTTTGTGAGAGAAGACGAGAGCCTTCTTCCAGAATATTTCGAACCTTTTGAGATAATTTTTAAATGATACCTATAGCAAAGAAAATGTTTGGTCATAAATCAAGTAATTTAAATGACAAAGGTTTAATCGGCTCTTACGAGGTATCCAGACTGACGGGCAATGAACGAAAACCACACACTCCAGGGCGATTACAATGGGGGGGGGGGACCACTATACCGGAAGATACGGAATACCCTCAATAAAACGGTCTATAAAATTAACATTAAAAAATAAACTGGTTTAATTAAAAACATATCATTCAATTAATCGTATATGTACTTTTATATTAATATATTTTTATTATAACACACCATTTTTTCACTGTCTTTCTAATTTTTAATTATTTTGAATTTGGATTTTTTTGTAAACTAATGGAGGGGCCATGGTCCCTCTGGTCCCCTCCGTGCGCACGCCTATGGCCGCAGGTGAAGCCTTGATTTTTCCAGCAGTGTCGATGTTATTTCAACCATCACGGACCAATATGCTCTTAAAATTATTCAACCCATCCATTTTTGTTGAGACGTATTGACTAAATAGCGACGGAAGATGTTAAAAACCAATAGTACGGCAGTTAAAAATTAAGGAGTTCGGAAATTCATGAATTATGTTTACCAGATAACGAGGCAATACTGATACCTTACTTTAGATATTTGCGGGGTGACACGTTCAAAGAATAAATACTGTTTGCTGATAGCCTTACAACAAAAACTAAAGGCGAAACAGATTTTAAGGATGAAACAATTGACGCTATACCAGTACTTTAGCGAGATTGCTATCCGTTTCGATAAAATTCTGGCCTATGTTATTGATAAGCTGCTTCTAGGATAGTTAGGTACAGCGGATTTCTTGCATATTTGAAAAATGCCGTGCTAAAAATATGAGCAAAATGTGATATATTTTACCCGCGTTATGTTGTTAAAAGCCCAGTCCGCTAAAAAACAACTACAGAGTAGGATTTGTGACATTTTTTCCAAGCAAGTATATTATAACAGTGTTTCCTTGGATAAATCAATCTGTATGCCTCGCCTCCAACACTGGACGTCGAGAATTCCTCGAGTTTTTGTCTTAAATGACGAATTGAATGTCGATGAAATAACTCCGATTGTGGAACATTTGAAGCAGCTTTATATAATAATAACGATGGAAGTTTGTTTCCGTAATTCCTGGATACCGATATTTGAGGCTGGGGAAATGATCCAATTGCTCTGAACGCTGCTAATAATATAATTAAATCACTACCGACTCGGAACAAAAGGTTTTTATGGGTAAAAACCTAAAAGTTTTACCTTATAGCCTGAACCAGTTTTCGCTTATTATAATAAGCTTATTATGTTTTCTGACGAACCTTATAATAAGCGAAAACTGGTCCAGGCTATAAGGTAAAACTTTTACGTTTTTACCAATAAAAACTTTGTGTTCCGAGTCGGTAGTGATTTAATTAGGCCTATATTTAGTTAATCAACGGACACGTCATGGAGAACGAAATACAAGCTGCTAATAATGTTTCTTTGCAATACTCTGTCATAGCAAAACAGTCTTTGCATAAAAGTATAATAGATAAAACGTAAAATGTTTGGAAAACATTAATTTGTGTAAAAAATAACGTTTTAAACTACGTAATTTTTTATATTTATATTTTTTTGTATTTTAAATTTTAAACCGGTACAATCAGAATTTTAAAAATACAGCCATTACAAATTAACACTAATGTTTAATTTATTGTTTTTGGCGGATACGTAATACTGTATCAGTTTTTTACATGCGCGCGCTTCACCCACACACAAACACAAACACGAACCATACCTTACTATATTCTTATGCATAACAAATAGTAAAATCACTTTATATAGCTATTATTCATTTGCACATATCAAGTGTGTGTGTGTGTGTGTAAATTCAACAGCACTGAGTCACTCATCACGATGTCTCCCGAACTGTTACACCTATGACCACAACATTTGGTAGATAGGTTTCCCTTAGCTCATAAATCTTAAAATTCTGTAAAAAAATTTAATCTATAGAAGGGTTAAAACCCATAAATCAATATCACTAATTCTGCTTCTTTCCGAGTTGACAAGGTGTTTAAATTGGCAACAGTAATTTTCAGTTGGAGAAAATCTAAGCAGAAATCCACAAGAATAACGTCTGTAGCGTTGAACTGAAATAGACTTATTGCTGAGGTATTTGTTATCACTTCCTTGAAAGAGAGAAAAGGTAAGAGACTAACAGCTAACATTTTTGTTGCAACAGTAACAATAGAGGTTACCTATATTTATTTTTACTTCCATATATTTATTCTTACTTCCATATATTTATTTAAATATTTATAAGTCAGTTAATTGTTGAAACTCAAATTAGGTTTCACTGGCACGATAATTGAAAAGTTTAAAAAGTAAAGTGTTTTCGTAGTAGTTAGGCCAGAATGCCTATATGCGATTGAATGTCTAACATTGAATTATAATTTAGACAAAGTAGAAATATTGGAAAGACGAATTATTAGGAAAATATTAGGCCCACGAAAAACTTCAAAAGGTTGGAAATTAAGAACTAATGATGTAATATATCTAAGTACAGAACATGTAGCAGAAACAGTGAGAAAAAAAAGACTAGTATTTTTTGGACATTTATATATAATGGACGACAATAGGTTAACAAAACAGATCATCAAATACCTGTGGGGAAAGAAGTCAACATCAAATTGGATTAAAGAAGTCAAAGTGGATTTAGAAAAAAGTAATATAAACTCAGAAGAAGCAATTGAAAGAAAATTTTTTCGGGTAAAAGTTTTAAAAATGGAAAGAGTGCAGGGTAGGAGAGAGAATAACGCAGGTTCAAAGTGGACTGAAGACAGGAAGAAGAGACATAGTGAAAAGATGAAAGAGTATTGGAGGAAAGGAAAAGAACAAGGAATAAACAATTGAAATTGGTATGTAGTCCTCAGATGGCCGATACAAATAGGAAAAAAAGTGTTTTCTTATCATGGCCTATATTAGCCTTTCAGAAAATAGTTGTCAATTTGTTGGTTTTCGTGATCATTTCCGTGGTTATTAACCGTCCAGAATGGGTTTACAAATTATAATTTGGAGAGGTCGTTATGATACTGTGAAGAACTTTTTTGTTTTATTTTTACTTACGACGAATAAAATGTAGGAGTTATTTATAAGCGGGACACCAAATGTAATTTATATTAAGGTATTAATATTATGTTTGTTTTTCAGCATACAGTGGAGCACAGCTCCTCCTAAAATCGTAATATTTAAGCTTGTTAACTCATAAGTCATTCTAAATGTAGACATAAGATTCAGTAGGTTTTCTGGTTTAATTTTTTTTATTATAAGATGAACAGGTTGAGAATATGGAGCTTGACACCTCAAACCTGTGACTGTGCAAAGGACCGCTAATTGAGGTAATATTTAGTGAAAAACTTGGTATCACTCGCGGTTGCAGAAATTTGGTTGGTAGAATTTATTTGGATTTACTAGTATCGCATATGTGATAAGGGAATGTTAAAACCGCTAGATGGAACTCAGAATATGCAATGAGTATTATGCATTTGTGATCTGTTGTAACTTACCGTGCTATGGCTGTTCCCAGACGACGGAATCAGTATTCTCAGTCATCGTCATCACCAATATTCAGTAAAAGGAGCAGAAACCAAATAATAAACACGATGGTGGCAGACTGAAATAGAAAACAAAAATTAGACTGTTTCAGTGGAGCAACAAATCATGGTAGTTAGCGTTGCTCAAAACACCCCCGTTTTATTCGGAAATAAAAAATTCTGTTTGCTAGACTCTAACAGTATTAAATAATTACTCTGACTGTAGTTATGTTTACATTTTTGTACTTTTACTTAATAATGTTGCATCTAATATAATTAAATATCGACGTGATAATTATTTTTCAAGGTACAGTAAACCCCCGTTATAACGGACTACTAGGTGCTCTGAGGTGTCTTATGATGAAAGTCCGTTGTAACTGTATGTAGCAAATAAACCTTATAATATAGATATGACTCATTTAAACTACGTGGATAAAAATAAAAACTATTTATATTACTATATTTATATAAAATAGTTAACAGTACAGCAGTAAAAAACATTTATATCTTATACAAAATACTGTATACATAATTGTAATAAAAAGTTAGTCCACTATAACGGACAGTTTATATTTTAGACAAAATATTCATTATTATAGTAAAAACTTTCTTCCATGTTTATCTATTTCAAAAACAAAATGGCTATGTCTCAGAATCACTTTCCATATTTACTGGCTTAAATAAATTATTAATTTTTGTTTGAGATTGATTATTATAGTTCGTTTCTTCAATCGATAACTCACGAAGGTGTCGCAAGTGTGACATGTTTTCACTTTAATATACTTTATGACAAATTTCAAGTGGTCTTTTACTTCGGTCACTTTAAATGTTTTATCATGATTGTCTTTGATTATTCAACATTTTAGAGCTGTCCATTATAAGCTGGGTCCGTTTTAACGGGAGATACTGCATTCCAATCTAAACCATCCAACACAATGTTTGTAAGACAGTGTTGTTAAAACTTTGTGTAATTTTAGCTATAGTTTGGAAAACAAACGCCCACATACATACGTAGTCATCAGAGAGTTTGACAATAATAATTTTATTATATTAGTGTTATAGACACACTCACGCGCACCATGCGTCAGTGTGTGGGAAAGCTAACAGATTCGGTCAAACGAAACGGCTTTACTTGCATACAAGTGGCAATAGCAACCACCAACACTCCGAACACGTCAACGAGAAGCAGCAGAAGATAATTCTTCCCTACATAAAAGGCACAACAAACCGTGTCAGAAAAAGATACATAACGTCAAGACCATATTCTTAACATACATCACAAAATCAGCCAAGCCATCGGGGCACCGAAGCAACGCATACCCATCGAACACCAAGGCTTATATGAAATACCTTGTGCAGACTGAAACATCTCACACGAATCGAAGAGCCACCGAAAAGAAGAACGAACATACATATCAGCTTCGTAATGTATGAAGGCAACCAATCACATCCGACCACACAAAAACAAGACACCAAAGCGTAATTGTAGCGCTTCATAATAAACAAGAAAAAAGTGAATATTGTTCGAAACACAACAACGTTAAAGCCTTGAATGCGTGGGCTGTTTTTTAGGGATGGGAAAAACAGGTCAGAGTCCGCAACTGAAACACAAAAATTACTAGACGAAGCTGTCATGAAATTAAGTTACTTTGGCTCAATTCTTCTTCTTCCGCCCCGGCGATCCCTTATAAGAATAACTAGCAACTGACGTATTTTGTCTCCTCAACACGGCAACAACTGTACATCTCCTTGGTTTGTAAAAAAAAGGAATTTTAGCAGCCTATACAAATCCATACTCTGAAGTTAGTGATTTTATTTCCAAGTTTCTGAAACTATATTTATAACATTTAATCTTACTGTGATAATAATCAGCACACTCACACTTCAGCCCTCGAGATATTCAAAATCTCACGATTACAATCGTCTGTCATGATTACTTTAAACGCTGACTGCTTTAAAACAGGGAGAACAAGCGTTATAGTTGTTACTTAAAGCAGAATACTTTTATTTATTCAAATTACACATTATAGCAATTATAGGACTAGACCCCTAATTCATTCATATTTCTATAGATAAAAGAAATATATTAGTTTCAGAGAGAATAGCTGCAGAGCCTGTCTGTAGTACTGATCAGTATTACTTATACAAAAGAAAATAATCAAATTATAATGGGATAACGTAAAATTCTCGCTCAATAGGTCAGCACTTACACACATGACATTTCGTAAATTCGTATTGGCATGAACGGCTTCATATTTCAGTTTTATGTAAACAGAAGTGCTCTTAAGCGAACTGGACTGGGATTAGTTAATTCTCTATTTGATGATCTAAATTCCCTATTTCATTCTTACCAATTGCTTTATTTATCTATTACAATTTTCCGCTGTGCAATTTTATTAACGATGCGTTGTAATTCGAGCCATAAATTATAAAAAGCTGTTACTTATAGTATTATATATTGATTAATCCTTTCTGCTGTCACGTGTATACCATGTAATCGGATTCGAATTGTGATTTCCAAATTTTATGGAAAAATGCAATCAAAAGTTTCAAAATCGTTTCCATTAAAAAGTCGAAGATTATAAAATAGAAAGCAAATTTGTAAGTCGTGAAACGACTTTTAATTCAATAAAGTTGATGTAAAAATAAGTGTATAAAGAAGTCGATATAAAAAAAGCTCCCTTATTGACCACAAGCCCTAATTTATAAAAAATTGTTTTATAGAAAAACGATAAACGGTGGTTCAATTTTCATATACCTGAAAAGAGAATTTACACAGTCAACTGTCAGCATTGGTTTTCTTGAGAAGAATTTGTCTGACATAAATACTTAGAAAGTTAATTAAACGAAAATTAGCTAAGCCAGTGTGTCTAAAGTTTCTGGAAGCTTCATTAAAGTGTTAGGAAAGGCTTCAGCCGTAATCGTGATCGTGAAGTACGATTACACGTGGCTGTCGTGCAAATATTGTCTATGAAGTGATATGAAACTCGGACATTATGAATGCCTATGGATTTATTGTGAATTTAAAACCTAATGCTCTAAGATTTTTCAACGAGAAGATTAAACGTTGTACTGCTGAAATAGCAGGCACGTCTACACGATAAAGCAGGTGACGGTGCAGAAGAAGTCGACAAGTGAGGAGAAGAGGAACTTTTGGTGGAAATGGAAAAGGAGTTTCCAGAATCAAGTTCTAACCAGAGCACGTTCGGAACCAACAGGGGACAGTGTAACGTATCAACCCCATAACGATGTACGAGCAAAGTACCTTTCCCGTTATTTTACACAATAAACATTTGATAGTACAAACCTAATTTACTTGACCGTATCAAATGTTTTTGAGAGTACACAGAGATTTTTTCTTTCAGATTTGTAATTTACATGTTTTTAGCTGTTATAACTATAACGAGCACTAGTAGTACAAATTTCTTTCTAATGTTAAAAGCCTCTGAAAACTGTAGTCTGTCATTATTTTCACTATCAAATTCTTTCCACATATTCAGTCGTCTTGTTCCCACAAATTTAGTTATAAATTTAGTTAAGTAGAAATGATTTTAATCTTAATTTTGCATTACTAAGTTCAAATAATTTTTTAATTTATTTTAATTGTGTGAGGTCTGTGTAAACTGTTGCCAGAGTGAAGGAAGGGAAAGGCCTACAAGTTCTTTATTACTGCCTCACTTGTTGGAGCTGTCAATAATATTATTTTCCTTACGACTAGTTGAATAAATTATAATGTTAATAATGAAGTATAGTACCCTATTTATATGAAAAACAATTAGAGTTTTATAATAATACAGATCATTTAACATGTTGTTACTGGAAAAATAAATAAGACTTATTCTAACAACACTTGAACGGTCCTGGGTCCAGTCTACTTCAGATTCCACTGGGGGCAATTATCGTGGCGAACGATTGTCGCGGGGAGCAATTGTCCCAGAACCGACGATGGTGGTGTTGGTGGTATTACAACTACTACTACTACTACAGCTGCTGCCGCTACTGCTGCTGCTGCTGCTACTACTACTACTACTACTACTACTACTACTTCTGCTGCTGCTGCTACTACTACTACTACTACTACTACTACTACTACTAGCACTACTACTACTACTTCTGCTGCTGCTGCTGCTGCTACTACTACTACTACTACTACTGCTGCTGCTGCTGCTACTACTACTACTACTACTACTACCACTGCTGCTGCTGCTGCTGCTACTAATTCTGCTGCTGCTGCTGCTACTACTACTAATTCTGCTGCTGCTGCTGCTGCTGCTGCTACTCAGGGCCAGCGAGAGCGATCACGGGCCCCGGGGCTAAACATTTTTGGGCCCCCCCCAAAGAAAAACTTACCAAAATCATTACTGTTGGATTGTTAATGGTTTAGGATTTATTAATTAACCCTACAATTCGTTATTCTTAACTTTAATCGTAAATAAATGGGTTTTACACTGTTAATAAATGGCCAGAACAAGATACGTGAAGAGAGACATAAAATAACAAAATATATTTATAGAAATACATAATAAATGGTATGTTAGCAAGTGAATAAATGTATTGTGTAAAGTTTTACAGCTATATTTACACTATCTTTTCATCAGTCTGTCATTACAGCAATATCCCCTTTCTTGCCTTTTTCAAGGCAAATTCGTCAATAATATTGTCCAAATTGGTTTGTTTCACAAGCTCACGCATCCTATAGTAGCAGACAATGTTGAGACAAAGACGGTGACAGTGATGCAGACGTCCGCGTCGGTAGCGCTGGCGGCGGCAGCATTCACTGATAGAAAGCAGACAGCGATGTTTTGAAGAAATTTCCCCTCGAGATCACGATTTTACATGTTAAATATGGATGAATTCGCTTATAGACTACATAAAAATATGTGTTTAAATTGAAAGTTAACGAATTTTTTTATTGAAAGAATGCAAACTTTTTTATAATACATTGTATATTATTTTTTACACTAACGCGATACAACTTAAAGTTGTTCATGGTACACATATTTATACTTTTATTGATTACATTCATATTGCAAACTTTATTAATCTAATGCCGAGTTGAAACAAGTAAAACCTTAATTTAACTATAAGTATATTAAATTATCTGTATTTGTAAGAGCACCAGCTATCAGGACGGAAAAAGTCACTTATATTACGGTATGAGCTGCAGTTAAGAAATTAAAAAAATTGTACCGTCATTATAGGCTTAGTTATTTCTTTTAACAAAGGGCAAAGGCCGTTATGCGCCGGGCCCCGGGGCTCTGGCCCCCCTGCCCCCTCTCGCCGGCCCTGCTGCTGCTACTACTACTACTACTACTACTACTACTACTACTACTACTACTGCCACTATTGGTACTACTACTAAATTATTAGTATAATTGTTGTTGTTGTTATTATTATTATTATTAACCGATACGTCATAATGATGGGTATAGGGCTAAAGCCCGGAAGACCAACAAGGATAATCCCTATGGTTGGGATTTACTAAAATGTCTGTATGTAATTAAAGTGGCTCTAAAATTTGTGGTTTTATTTACAGCCTTGTATGTTTTACCTCTATTTCAAATGTTCCTGACTGGTCTCCTTCACTTGTACCTGGTTGTTGTTCGTTCTGGCCGTGTTCGTACGCGACAGTATACATATCCATCGTGCTTCCATTTGTAATTTCACTTCCGTACAGTGGTCTCTTACTTACACTGTCAATCGTCCAAAAACTATATATCATACCAAAAAACAATAAAATTTTAAAAATATAATACATTTTCCTATCCCTCTCAAAATAAAATCGATTGTAATATCACTTGTGAGGCAGAAGGCAAAGGCTACGTTTCCCTGCTTATACTCGCGGACACTTAATGCACTTGTTCCGTGATACCTTTACCGTCTACTGTTGTAGATCGTCACGGTATATTGGACAGTAACTTATACGCCGCGAATGAATCATTACATATATACTTTATCAAAGCAATGATTAATCAACCCCCGCTTACCGTCATTACCTTTCTGTAGCGCATGCGCGTGTTACAACTGTTTCTTACAGGACGGACGTTTCTTGCGTGTTTCTAGTGTTTCGTCCACATGTAACTGAAAAGCGGTACGATACAATATCATGCCCTCTATGTGGTGTAGTATTATGAACTTGTCCTTCTAGTCTTTCATTGTCTACGAGGTTTGATCAAAATGTTTCGTGCAATTTTGCAATTTCCGACACTACAAGTGTCCGATTAAAAATTCTGTGATGTTGATAGACATCTTAGTGACAATCGCCTAAAATTTTAGCCCTGTTTGATGTATAGTTCAGATTTCACAGCTAATTGAATAAGTCGTTCTTAGGTGTATCAGGCGATTTTTGTGTCATTCTACAATGCAATCTTGATGAACATGGATTAAATTTTATGTAAACTGCGAGACAAACTGCTCTGTCCTGGTAAACATGTTCAGAAGGCTTCTGCCGAGACTGGCGTGCGTGAAAAAGCGGTTTACAAGCTTCAAAGACTGCCGTAAATAAGTTGAAAATCGTGGTTTTCAGATGAAAATTATGTTTTTGTGTTCCACGAAATTTCATCGCTAGGAGCAGTGGTAAATAAAGAATACTATTCGGAAATTTTACGCCATTTGTATGAGGTTATTCGTAGAAAGCGGCCAGATTTACGGAAAAATAATTTTTGAAAATTGCAGCCCGATAATGCGCCTGCATTATGTTAAGAATTTTGCTAGGCTAGGCAAAAGAAAACGTCATAATGATGACACGGCAACTGCCCAATGCAATCTTTCCTTCTCCCAATAGTGATAATTTCCAGGAAAGAACAGCGTTTCGCGACCGCGGAAGACGTAAAACGAAAATCGCTAAGCGAGCTCAAGTCTGTTCAAAAACGTGTATGCTTGAAATACTTTGAAGACGACAAAACGGCTGGCTTTATCGTGTTACATTCGACTGAGTCTACTTTGAAGGGGGCAGTATAAGTGTCGATGAATGAAGGCATAATTTTAAAATAAACAAGAAATGCGTGAACTTTTTGATTAAACCTCGTATAACATTATATCTATTAATGATCAATATCCGTGCAGACCATATATATTTATGGATCTAATTTTTCCTGAAAAAAATTATTAGTAAAGATTAACCTACTAAAGGAAGCAAAATCTATCAAGAATTTCTCATTACCAATACAAATCGAATCACAAAAGGTACCTACAATTTTGGGTACAGGGACACAGTCTACGCTAGCATTAAAATCGCCCGCTAGCATTAAAATCGCCCCGTAAATTTAGCTGATTAGCTTGATTATACTGGTCAATAATGTTTTTAAGTGACTCGTAGAAGTCCTATTTTCCCTCATTCGGAGCATAAGAGACCTTGAACTGAACATAGTCGACTGAACTGAATTATGAACCTTGTCGACTGACTATGTTCGAATAACCTAGATTATATTATGTTTCTTGAAGCCTGAGTTACTACTACTGCTAGTGCTACTACTGAGTTACTGAGTTGCTACTACTAGTTTTAAGGTTCTGATAAAATCCTGGACTTGTACAAAAATCCTCCCCCCCCTCATTATCATTTCATGCGAAATAGAAGTCATATCTGTCATAATCCAGACGAAAGGCAATCCTGTTTAAATTAAGTCGAATTAATTAAATTAAATTACGCCAAAGTTAAATTGAATTATTGTTACATTTAGGAACTGGAAAGAATAAACGGTGTAGGCCCTACTTATGGTTTTCAAATTATTATGAGAATTATACTGCTATTTATTCTACCAAAATCTGTATCGATTTGTGCAGAAGGATGTAAATTAGTAATATATCGAATGAGAATTTAAATGACAGGGCCGCCGCTCGATGTTAGTGCGTCCGCATGCGATCTTGAATTTGCTGCCCCACGTCCGTCTCCTATCTAAGTTTCCATACAACGTTAAAGGACGGAAAGTTTTAATTTTGTTTTCGATAACAACGTATGTAGGAAAATAATAGTCAATAAAACGTTCATGAATTTTAGTATAATTTATTGCGGTAATGAGATCACAACTTTCCTTCAGGTAATCTGAACTTTCCTTGCCTTCATGTTTGCCAAATCTACAGGTATTTGCTTCGTTCGTATATTATCTAGTACTTCAGTGGTCTATTGCAACAACAGACAACGTACTTAACCTATGATAATCCATGGTTGATCTTAAATAATTTTATATTATTTTTAATTCCGAGATTGATCTTTCGCCATATGCAATTGAAAACGCTAAAGCAAGCACTATTCTTAACGCTAATGCTGCATATAGGAAAGATGACAACAAACCGTTTAAAAAATGTACTGAAAAACAGTGGCGTATCTAGAATTTGGCCTTGGGAGTGGACCGGTCGAAGACTAATCAACATTACTATGTTTAAAGTTGTTGAAAAACGTGTGGTAACATCCTGAAATCAATCCCACAATAACAATAAAGTACGCGTAATTGAAACATTGTTTACAAGATACTTATTGACTGAACTGGTTTTCCTATATTTTAAGGTGCTTATAGACGGCCAGTACTGCCGGCTAGTACTGACCATGTGGTCGCTGGCTGGTAAAATTTCTTATACACAAGGCCACTTTCGCGTCTCTTCTGGCCGCAGTAGGTCTATATGAGTGACCGTGACAGAGACTATAAATACGACCCTGCTGATAAATGCACATGGGGCCATCTAGCAGATTTTGGTGAAAACGCTGTTTTAAAATGTTAGAATTGTCTTTAAGATAGGTGTGTGATTTTTTACTTGAATCTTTACAATGTGTGACCAATTCGTCTTTCGAGTAATTAAGCAATAATTACTAAAAATCGAAATAAATTGTCAAACGTTTTTTATTCTTCTGATCTGATATTCAATGAAAATAAGGTCTGACCCCGTATTTTGTAAAAAAACTTAACTATTTCTCAGACTCATCTGATTTTCGTCACACTGACTGTATTCAAATAACCATTTGAATATGACCATTTTTTTTCATATGCAGGGGTGCCCACAGAGGGTCAAGACGCAGACTGCGTCATTGAATTTTTTTGGGGGTTTGACAAAAATATTGGGGAGGTATGAAAAATTATAACTACGTTGCAATTAAAAATTCAATGCTTAAAAAAGTTCATGGTTTATACAACTGTCTTTGGCCATGTGACCAGTTGTTCGGTTGAGTTAAAATAATAAAAAACAGGCTCAGGTCTGCAATGCATAGCTTTTGAACCTTATGGTTCTAGCTTCAGAGAAAGACTTATTAGAGTCGATTCCTAGCGAAGAAATAATTGATGCCTTTTTTAAATATTTATTTATTTATTTGTTTAATTTCAAATGAGAATTTATTTACAAACTGTACTATCTTTAACTTTGGCTTATTTGTAATAAGACGTTTATTACAATGACACTTTCTTTTAATTTTAAATACCTTTCCTTGCGGGGGGGGGGGTATTCATCAAGTTTGGGGGGGTGAGTCATCAAGCTTAGGAGGGTTGGGGCACCTTTGTCAAAGTTTGATGTTCAAAACAAGTGAATCCACTTTGTTGGTTGTAGCGAAATCCCACTCAGAAGTCAAGTGTTTTTAGAAATTTCTAGTAGTGCACCAAATATTTTGTCGAAGTCATGTAACGATTTGGCTGTATCTATCCCCTGTATCTATCTCTATTGCGTGTCACTTAAAGGTTTTAATTTCAGTTGTGGTATATGCTTGCTGATGATAGAGCGTCTTTTTTTGGAGGCTCTTTTTTTGGAGGATAAAGGAAATGAAAATTCCTTGTTATTTTAAAAAAAAATGACAGTTTCATTCAAAATATTGGTAGTATCGTTAACTAATATCAAATGTAATCTATGTGCTGAATAGGGAATGAAAAATGCACGACTATTTATATCCAAAAGTTTTGCCCTCCAAAAGATTTGCCCTTTAAACCATTATGCTTCCCGGGCATCTTTTACCCAGGGCATCTTTCACCCACTGCCGTAACCTTGCCACTTATGTTTTCAGTGTTAAGATTTAATTCTGAAAATAAATTTGTAACAAAACTGAACAGGCCTTCGCCAGTCAAATTTGTAATTTGGGGAAAAATCATAGAAATGTACTGTATTTCTAAATTTTTGTTTATACTATTCAAGGCACCAAGTATATGAATTATTTTGTTTTAAATATAATCTCCCAGTTAGTGAGCCGCACGATTTGTGTGATTTTTGGATTTTGAGTAATCAATTTTTAGAATATGTTCTCGCATAATTGAATCAAATGATACTATTATTTCAACTGCTTTCAGAAAATTACTTGTGTTGTAATGTGTTTTTGATGTACCCCGAAAAGCCACAAACTGATGAGACACAAACTTTATAACCGCAATTTCTATATCGAAATGGTCACTAGGTGGATCAAAAGCGTGTCTTTTATGGTATTCGCTAGAGCATTCATCGACAGATTGCCAAAATCCTCCAGCCAGTCAAATATGACTTCACATGTATTTATCAAGGTATCGACAAATATGTGAAAAGTATCAACAATATAAAAATATTACTTTTCTCTTATTCTTAATTTAAGCGTTCAATTGTATCTCTACTTTCGCCTACATTTGCCTTCATTTCACAGCTCCATAATGTTATTTAGTGTTTAGACTACGTAATTCTGTAATTCTGCGTTGACTGAGACTGTAAGAATTGTTTAATGTTCAGTGGAAAAATCAAGCCCGCGGTATGCGAATAAGCTAATATCCAGACTATGTTTTCACGTAGGCTTCCGCGGCCAGTGTCCATTATGTTGTTGAATTCCTCGAAACGTTGTCATACAAGACATTTTTGACGCGGTCCATACCAGAAGACTTCAAAAACATAATATCCTGACTGATAAACCTTGTTAAATATGCGTTAATATAGACGCTTCCATTGTTTAGTGAATTTAAAAGATACAGAAAGGCACTACCATAAGATATAATTACCGATAGAGAAGAAATAGCAAAATAATAAAAATATTTTCATACTTATTTATGGATTAACCTATAGATATTTTTACTAAAAATCACATGGATCAAAAACGGGTGCTTCTAAATAAATAATACACACACAGAGAAAGATCTGAGTATCAACCACTATAAAAAATTATAATTTTAATTATTTATACAAAAGTAGAGGTAGACATTGTTGGAGAACTCACATACGAAGAATGGCGCTGTGTGGCGCACTGCGTAAAACATCTCAGTTTACAGTCCATTTGCAATGCTGCAGGGAATCCACGAAATTTAAAAAATGTCCACCTCCAACGACGCTGCGGCAAGGTGTTCTTCAAGCTCCCTCGCCCATTTCCAAGAGAAGGCAAGGTGTTCTCCAAGCTCCCTCGCCCACTTCCAAGAGAAGCCCCTTCGGAGCTTTTTTTGACATGTTACATAGAGTTCATACACGTATACGGTATTCCCGTATTTCGGGAAATTCTGATACACGTTATCAAACGGAGTGTTTATGCTTGGATGTCAGACTTGTATCTAATTACTGTAAGAAATGGCCATTTTGATGCACGTTCCAGATTCCAGCAGTGTCCAGGTTCCAGTTCCAGGTTCCAGCAGTGTCGTGTCATTCCAGCAGTGTCGCCTCTATACAGTGTTCAAATCTGAATCTGATGCCTAGCAAAATTATAAAAATATTTTCATACTTATTTATGGATTTAACCTATAGATATTTTTACTAAAAATCACATGGATCAAAAACGGGTGCTTCTAAATAAATAATACACACACAGAGAAAGAGCTGAGTATCAACCATTATAAAAAATTATAATTTTAATTATTTATATAAAAGTAGAGGTAGACATTGTCGGAGAACTCGCATACGACTGCGTAAAACATATCAGTTTACAGTCCATTTGCAACGCTGCAGGGAATCCACGAAATTTACAAAATGTCCACCTCGTAAACTGACAAGACGACTTCGCTGCAGCAAGGTGTTCTCCAAGCTCCCTCGCCCACTTCCAAGAGAAGCCCCTTCGGAGCTTTTTTTGACATGTTACATAGAGTTCATGCGCGTGTATACACTATGATAATACTTAATATGGACGTATTATGTATTTCGGGAAATTCTGATACACGTTATAAAAAAAAAAGAGATTTTGATAAGGTTTATGTTGATATCATGTATACACGACAATGTTCAAGTGATTTTCTGATGTGATGCTGTGATGCTGGTCTGTTTACGTCTACTGAATGGTGTATTTGACCACAAGTTATCATGGTTTGTGAAACGAGAATACAAGTTATCATGGTTTGTGAAGCGAGAATACATAAGTTATCATGGTTTGTGAAATGAGAATACAGGTTTATCATTGTTTTTGCATATCAGTTTAGCACATAAGAAAACAATTCTACAGTTGTAGGATGTTAGGATAATAAAAACCATAGTACTACATTAAAATTTTAACATAATTTTAATGTTGGTAAAAACACACATAATAAAACAAACATATTCCATATCAAAACACAAAACAAACAACTCCTATATGAAAATGATAATTGCAAAATAGAAATAAAATCAAAGTAAATCAAAGTTGAAAGGAAAATTAATTTTATAAAAAATAATCAGCAAATGCATAAATTTAAAACAAAGTATGATTTGCACTAGGTCTACAGCTGGCTAAACAAATAAATTCACTTAAACCTAAAATTAGTTTAGCTTTAAACCTTAAGTCAGTTTCTAATATTTATTGACTTAATGTACAAACATATTTAGAGCGTGGTATATTAATATAATTTCAAAATTCAAGTAACACAAAAAACAAAGTTGAAATTAAAATTTTATTTTATTAAAAAATGTATCTTAACACAAACTGAATGACTTTGAAAGAAAATTATGAAACTCACCTGAAAGAAATTTTTGAAACTGACAAGAAAAATATTAAACGCAATAAGTCTACAACTTTATAAATAAATATGATTTCAATTAAACCTAAAAGAAAAGTAACAAAAATTCTAATCTTTATTTTTAGACATTTGTAAGCATAAAAATTGTTTACAAATATTTACAAACTAGTAGATTTTCAAGTAATATACTTCTAACAGATTTCAGGATTTCAAATTATGTCCAATGTAAAAATATAAATATGGAAAATAAAAATCAGTCTGCCACTTTAATTATATAAAAATCTACTTGATCAGTTCCTTGTGAGGAATATTTCTCTGAGTGGCTCCAATATTCTACAAAACTTTAATGTATGTAAAAACACACATAATGTAACAAACATAGTCAATATCAAAACACAAACAACTACTATATTAAAATGATAATAGCAAAATAGAAATAAAATCAAAGTAAATCAAAGTTGAAAGGAAAGTTAATTTTATAAAAAAAATCAGGAAACGCATAAATTTAAAACAAAAGTATAATTTGGACAGCCTACAGCTCACTAAAATATAAATTCACTTAAACCTAAAAATAGTTTAGCTTTAAACCTTAAGTCAGTTTTTAATATTTATTGACTTAATGTACAAACATATATAGAGTGTCGTATATTAATATAATTTCAAAATTCAAGTAACACAAAAAGAAAGTTGAAAGTAAAATTTTATCTTATTAAAAAATGTATCTTAACACAAACTGAATGACTTTGAAAGAAAATTATGAAACTGACAAGAAAAACATTAAACGCAATAAGTCTACAACTTTATAAATAAATATGATTTCAATTAAACCTAAAAGAAAAGTAACAAAAATTCTTTTCTTTATATTTAGACATTTGTAAACATAAAAATTGTTTACAAATATTTACAAACTAGTAGATTTCCAAGTAATATACTTCTAACAGATTTCAGGATATAAAATTATGCCCAATGTAAAAATATAAATATGAAAAATAAAATTAATCTGCCACTTTAATTATATGAAAAACTACCTGATCAGTTCCTTGTGAGGAATATTTCTCTGAGTGGCTCCAATAGTCTACAAAATTTTAATGTTGGTAAAAACACACATAATAAAACAAACATATTCAATATCAAAACACAAAACAAACAACTCTTATATTAAAATGATAATAGCAAAATAGAAATAAAATCAAAGTAAATAAATGTTGACAAAAGTAAATCAAAGTTGAATGGAAAACTTGATCAGTTCCTTGTGAGGAATATTTCTCTGAGTGGTTCCAATATTCTCCGTATGACAGGCACACTCCACCCTCTGCCAATCAATTTCTGTCTTCTGTTTGCTGACAGTCCATAATCTGTGTAATGCTCTGGTAGCCCAAACAGTTTCTCCAACTCATTCATCCACAAACTGGTTAAATGGTCATTCATTATTACATCTAAAACAAACATAAATATGTAAATAAAACACACACACACACACTTGCATATTTATTATCGAGATTGTTGTAGGTATTTCCCAATGGATTCTGCTGCACCTGATAAGGTGTACTGTCTATGCCTACTCTTCTCATTGGTTCACAGTCACTTAGCACTGGTGGTACCATGGCTGTAAGACCAAACAGCAATGGCAACTCAGACTGTTATGGATGGATCCAGCATATCAGATCCAACATATCTGAGATACCAGCTGTCAGGGATGCATACTATTACACATTTGCAAACGTCCTGTCATGTCTAGAAACATTTATACAGAGAGCATTGTTAACTATGTGGTACTGTTGTAGCCACTGGTTTATACAAAGTTCAAGATCTGGGCAAGTTCACACCTAAAAAGGATACTCATTCGCATAACAAGCTTTTTGAAGTGATGGGATATTTTGAAAACCATACCTGTGTGCTCTAATTTGACTTGTGTAATCACTTGTACAAGTCCATGTATCCGATGTGCAGCTTGAGAAAAGTTGTCAAAATACTTTGCCAGGGAGTGGAGGTGGCGATCTGATAGCACTGAGGACAGGCCACAGGGGTACTTCTGGCTTATGTGTTTTTGGCAATCCATAATTACTAATACTTTGAATAATTAAGTAATAATTAAATATTTATTAAAGATATATTTAAAGATAAGTATTTAAGATAATAAGTATCTTAAAGATACTCATTAAGTATTAAAGATGTCAGATTTTAAGATATATCTAAAAGATACATATATATTTAAAGATAAAATAAATGATCAAAATAGAAAATAAAATCAAATACAAAATAAAAACTGAACAATTAAGAATTAATCAAAATGAACAACACATAAATAATAACAACAAAAAATGGGCCACATTCACATACATAAATAATAAAATGACAAAACTAACAAAACTATTTAAAAACACAGATATAAAAATAGCATACAAAACTAATAAAAGTAAATTACAAATTCTAAATAGCTCACACAACAAAGATAATACAACAACTAATGGTATATACAAAATTGAATGCCAAGATTGCAATAAATGTTACATAGGACAAACAAAAAAACAGCTGAAAAAACGTTATTTTGAACACCTAAACGCATATAAAAAACCAGAAATATATAAATCCAATTTAGCCATACATGCAATAAACACAGGACACGAATTCCCAAACATAACCAATGTATCACTAATAAAACATATACCACACAAAGGCACCATAATGAACATTTGGGAAAATTTACAAATATACAAATATACAAACATAAAACACAAAACAAACTAATACCAGAACAAATACAAATCAATACAAAACATGACACAATATTCAAAGCACTCAACATCGAAAATACACAAAATACAAAAACATATACCACAACCACACACAATAATACAACTTTAAAAGACCAAAGACCAACAAAGAACCTTAATAACATCCAGCAGCCAACACACAAATACTTCACCAGAAACAAGATGGCGAAGGCTGAAGATGAGAGAACAGGAACTCTCAAAACATGTTCCAAATAGAAAAAACATCTTGAGGTAAATTTAGTATAAATATTAAAGTATTTAAAGATAAATATCTTTAAACACTTTAAATAATTTCATCTTTAGAAAGGCAAAAAAAAAACAAAGAAATTCAAGCACTTTAAGCTTATTTGTGAACAAAAGTTAAAGTACAGAATATTTAGGCACTCATTGTGGCACCTACTGGACATTATTTCTTCCCTAGGAATGTTTACATCAATCCATCTTCATGATACAACTATTTCCATTTACTTTTTCATTATGTCGACTGTTAGCAGTCTTCTATAAACTAAGGGAATGATTCATTCTCTGACGACTCTAACATATTGAAAGCTGTACTGAATGCTCAATTCTCATATTGAATCCTTGAATGTCTAATGTACTGATTGCTCAGTGTCTGTATTGAATGCTCAAATATGACTAGTATATACAATTTTTGTGTTTATGGCAAGAATGTTCACATACTGAATGCTTTATGTTTCTATATAGTTAAGACTTTTTTAGTGATGTTAATGTAATTTACATTTGTGGTAATTAATTGTGTAAACCATTTACATCTAGTGAATATTAATCTGTGCTAATTATCTGCATAGACTAATTACTCATCAATTATGAATCATATTAATTAAAGATTTATGTTGTACGTTAAATTTGATATATCTAAAAGTTGTTTCTATTCGTCAGATTAGACTCAACACAGTGACTAAAATACGATTTATGAGTCTATTAATCCGTTGTGAGACTTTTAGTGTAATGCTTAGGATGAAATACATCAATAATAAAGGTTAAATTCCAATAATGAACGCAAGAATAATGTAAATCAACTACTTATTTATTACACTCGTTACTTAAGTAAGTGACTATATCCTGCAAATTACATACACATTAAAACACATGATATAAAATACAATTTATATGATGTTTCCTGAAACATAAACACATGGTACATTCAAATGCAGTAAATAATGCAAATATACAAAACATATACGAACAATAAACAATCAACGAATATACTTATCCCTACCTAAATGCGTTCATAATTCTCAGATGATGCATTATGTTAATGTTATTTTATAGATTTTATGATTCATATGATTCTTCTTCTGGATGATTCGTCGAAGATCATAATCACTGTTATGAAGAGCACTAATCACTTCACTTCACTAAATCTCCACTCCCGTCACGTGTACGGTATTGTGGTAACCCGCTGATGTCGAGTATCCGCTGATGCTGATGTCGAGTATCCGGAGTTCAAATAGTAAGGTGTTAATGTTGTCATTAAACTGAATTGTTCTGAAAGTTTGTCGTGTTTTGCATTGTAATGTGAGAATGTTTGAAGTGTCACTCACTGTTCTACTTTGAAACGTTAATTAGTATGTTATTATGTTCGCGTCGGTTGTAGTTTCAAGTCCCGTGCGCACTTATAGTTTGTGTTTGTCGCACAGAATTGTGTATAAGTGTGACTATATCGATGTCTCTGTTCACTTATGAATTTACTAAATTATGAATTCGGTCGGTCGCACAAACTGTTTCTATCACGGACCGTATTACTGTTCCGACTATAATCAACTGTCTGACTATCGTACTAACTTCTGACTATTAACTGCGACTTTTGACTCTTAACTTTTGCTTTTAACTTTTAACTGCCGACTGTCTACTGTCGCTCCGCGTCCTCGCAAAACAGTTTTATTGAAGCACCTTACCCATAAGTCTAAGTTTTGGATTTCTACGCCTTCTCGGATTCTTGATTGGTCGTACAAATTCCTACTCTTCTGCAGATCTCATCCTCTGTTTCACGATTCGTCGTCCGAACCCTTCTTACTCTCTCCACGAGCTCTTTTAGAAGATGCTTGACGCTGGTTGGTCGTCGTCATCCCCGGAGTGTTTCATGTGACGATCGTGGTACGGATTCTAAGAAACTAGGGCAATTTTCATGGCCTTCTGTCATCCTTTGTTTAGACTTTCCCTAAGGTTCTGACCGAGCCTTTGTTAACAGACTCCAGAGTCCTGGCTAATTGTTTAAGTTACTCGTTGTTCGTTCCGCCGATTATCAACCCTTCGATTATCAACCCTTCGATTATCAACCCTTCGTTGGCGCCGATTATCAACCCTTCGATTATCAACCCTTCGATTATCAACCCTTCGATTATCAACCCTTCGTTGGCGTCATTCTGGTTGAACTCTACTTTCCAGTCGTAAATCTCAGTAAACTGTCAAAGGTTTGTTTTCATGCTGTGCAGGATGCACTGGCAGTATTCACTGAGTTACGTCTATTGTCTATTTCTTCGTTAAAATTGCTCTGTACTCCTTTTGTAACATAGTAAAGTCTTTCATAATTGTGCTCGTATGCTTCACCTCCACAGCAGGCGTTCCGTCTCGATTCCGTGTAACTCGGCAGCTGTACGAAGTCTTTGTTTCAGATTGTTGGGTGCTGTAAATTGTGACAAACTGCTAGCTGTCAGCGACGCCCTGAAATTCTTATTGTGTGCAGTACTCAAACGTTTCTTCTTTGTCTTCGCACTGTCGTCGGGTTTGACGTGCCCCCCCCCCCCCGATTCGTGCCCCTGATTCGTCATTATTTACGACCTGTGCTTGTGCCCCTGATTCGTCATTTTTTACGACCTGTGCTTGAGTGTGGGAACGTGTCACTTGATCGAGGAATTAAAATTTTTTTAAATTTCGATCATTACACTTTTTTAACTTCATTACAACGCTTTACCAAATAATTTAACTTATTAAATCCTTATTTCAAAGATTTGTTTCCAGGACATGCCAGGTAAACTAGGGGATTTTCTTGTAGTTGGAAGCACTGATTGTTACACACTGTTCTCTTACTTTTGTTCACTTTTTAAGATCCAGAAGGGATGGTAGGGTCTACATGTCAGGAAGCTGAAGAAATGGTGTCTTTATTAATAGTTCATTAACTATACCTTAAGTTTAAGAAGTTAAATAAACGAGAAACCAAACACTGGCAGTTATCAAAATTGAAAGATGAGATAGTACAAAACCAATATGCAATAGAAATGGACAGGACTCTAGAGAATATTAGAACTGAAGAAGTCATGAATGTAGAAATAAAGTGGAGTGGAATAAAGGAGAATATCCTGATGACAGCAGAGATGGTTCTGGGAAAGGCGAAGATAGAAAATAGGAAGGAGTGGATAAGCAAGGAAGTAGTTGAAATAATAGAAGAAAGCCGAAAATGTGAGAGCTCCTCTGATGAAGAAGGGAAAGCAAAATATAAGAGCCTGAGGAATAAGATCAACACAAAAGCAAAACTTGATAAAGAGAAATATCTGGAAGAAAATTGTGCATGGAAGAAAATTGTGCGGACATAGATAAGGACATAAAAACAGGACAAATAGACGAAGCATATAGGATGATAAAAACATTCTTTAGAGGATGGAAAACCAAGACAATGAGCATTGAAGACAGAGATGGAGAGATGATATATGATCAGGACAAAGTAGCTAGATGTTGGAAAGATTACTTACAATGCCTATATTCAGAGAATGACCAACGATATGGAATAGAAGAAGAGGATGAAATAGGACATGAAGAGCATGTGGAACATATCATGGTGGCAGAGTTTAAGAAAGCATTAGATAAGCTTAAAGGAAATAAGGCACCGGGTATTGATGATATTCCAGCAGAGTTGCTTAAGATGGGAGGAAAGAAATTAAAAACAGAACTGTATGAATTGGTCTGCAAAATCTATGAGACAGGAGAATTGCTAGAACACTTTTCTAAGTGTATCATAGTGCCAATCCCTAAAAGATTGAATGCTCAATCATGCAAGGACTACAGAACGTTAAGCCTGGTGTCTCATGCATCGAAAATAATTACCCGAATCATCCTTCAAAGAATAGAAAGTAACATAGAATAGCCGTTTGACAGAAGATCAGTTTGGTTTTAGGAAAAATATGGGAACAAAGGAGGCAATTTTGGAATTGAGATAGATAATACGAAAACGACTGAGGAAAGACAAAGCGATATTTATAGCTTTTGTTGACTTAGAAAAGGCCTTCGATAACATTATGTGGAACAAGCTGTTCAGTATTCTACACAAAACAGAAGTGCCCTACAAATAACAAAGATTGATCCAGAATCTTTACAAGCACGAGACAGGCATAGTTCGATGTGGAAACCATCAAGAGGAAGCGAACATTGAGAAAATAGTAAGACAGGGATGTTCTCTGTCTCCATGTTTGTTTAACTTGTACATCAAAGAAGTGAAAGACACTCATCTTGGGAGGAAACATACATGGGGGAAAAATGGACATGCTTAGGGTCGCAGATGACATACCAGTGACTTCAAAGAGCAACGAAGATCTACAAAAGATTCTTGACACAATGGATCACGTAATGAAGAATGAATTCAATATGAAAATAAATGAACAAAAGACCAAAGTCCTAGTCTGTTGTCAGAAGGAAGAAGATCCAGTCAGAAAGGCTCTTGGAAATAATTTTCTTCATGTAGTTAAAGAATGTAGCTATCTAGGAAGTAAAAGCAGAAATAACCAGGCTAAAATTGCTTTCAACAAACAAAACAATCTCTTCACTTCAAACACTATCAGCCTAAAAATGAGGAAGAATCTAGTAAAGACATACATGTGGAGTGTTGCCCTGTATGGGAATAAATCTTGAAGAATTAGAGAAAGTGACAAGAAAAGACTCCAACCATTTGAGACCTAGTGCTACAGAAAATATTCAAGATAAGCTGGAGGGAGAAGATAGCGAATGAGGAAATCTTTAGAAGAGCTCAGGAGAAGAGCTTTCTGCGAAGTTTAAAAGGAGAAGAGCTAAGTTTATAGGGCATATACTACGACACAATGGGCTGGTTAAGAGAATAATAGAAGGAACAATTGAAGGGAAGAATTACAGAGGTCGACCCCGTTTAGACTACATGAAACAGCTTATGGTCGATATGAACTGCACATCATATTGTGAGTTGAAAAGAAAAGCGGAGAAGCATAAGAATGGCGAGTTGCTGCCAACCAGCCTAGGGGCTGCTAACCAAGAAGAAGACCATTCATTCTAATTTATTATTCAGACTGCTGCAGCTTAAAATATAATTCACAAAATTGTAGATATTTTTAAAAAAGGACTTTGGTAATTACAATAACAACACATAACAACTAGCCTACTAAATCTCACATGATTGCAGTCACTGAGACTTTCAACATTGTGTTAAGGTCTATGCTAGACCATCATAAAAAAGTTGTGGCAATTCAGACACCATATTCAGAGTTTCATTCTACCATCAAAATCAAGAATTTTATGAAAATTCCTAACACACTTTTTGTACTTTATAATTTTTGTATTTTGCATCCCCTAGTAGTGGTATAAATTTAAAACAAGTCTTATAGGGCTGATTTTTGTTTCAAACTTATGATGTTGAATACGTTGTAGGACCTGACATACACAAAGCATTAAAGTGATGTTTCCAGTGTAGGCTAGTAGACAAAAGTAAAGAAATGAGTAACAATAGCACTGCTCACCTTCTGAGCTACCATTTAACTACTCCAATCGTGTAGGATGGGAGTGAAACAGTTTTCTGATTTAGTTTGTTTTGGAAGAATAATGTGATGGAAACAATGAATGGAAATTGATCCGAATCCACAAACTAAACAACTGGAATGAGGTGTGAAGTATGGTAGTGATAAAGTTCACAACACACATACTGGAATATAAAAATGAATACCTAGCTGGTAAAATATACAATATGCATATGTCGACTCATCATTTGCACCTCTCTTGTTTGGTATAATATATAATCTTTTTGGTTCCATATTCTTCTTTTTCCATATTTTTTCTATAAAATCAGTTGTTATAACAGTGAAATTTATTTAATTCATCTGAGAAACTAATACAAGGCTAATCAGTAGTCAATATTATTTCATAACTCTGACGAGCTATTACTGGTTCACTGGTTAGTAATAATGTATGATAAGCCTACATAATAATATATGATGCAATGCTAGTGCACATTGATATATAGTGGACTGACATGGCACTGTTTCTGTTTACCTTGATTAATGGTTACTGGATTTGTTGTTATAGTTTGTGAAAAAAAACTTGTAGCCATGCGTTGGCAGTTGGGAGTCAACACAGACTGCAGACTGTAGCATGCTGTTGAACTGTCTTTCGGTATGTCCTCCAAACCTGGAATATTACCCCAGTACAATCTGCTCCTTTTCTGTGGGGAATAGTTTGAGGCATCAATTTGAACTGGGTCAATTCCTAAAAACCTGGAACATTAACACAAACTGTTCAATATCTAACTGTAGTGGATTTAAATGATTTCTGGTGACAGAAAAATAAAAATTGGTGACAGAACATTTACTCTGACAAAACAACACGCCCGAAACACACATACATGATATCATCACACTCACCAAAATAATTACAGAACAAAATTACTTCACATACAACAACAAAATATACACACAAACAGACGGCCTCCCTATGGGATCCCCCATATCAGGAATACTGGCTGAAATATTCATACACAACATAGAACAAAAACATAATAAACAACAACAAATACACCAACAAAATCATTTATTGGCACAGGTACGTGGACGATATTTTACTTTTATTTAATGGCAATACAAGACAGGTCGAAAACTTCCACAAATACATAAACACAATACACCACAAACTAAAATTTACACTGGAAATAGAACAAAACAATAGTATAAATTTTGTGGACCTAACAATTAACAAAACAAACAATACACACACGTATAAAATATACAGAAAACCAACCACAACTGACATGGTTTTACACAACACATCAAACCATCCAACGCAACACAAACATTCGGCATTCAACCATATGCTCCATAGACTAACAAAAATACCATTAAGTAAACAGGATTATAACGAACAACTCAACACAATCAAATATATAGCAATAAAAAACGGCTACAACCCTAATTTAATAAACAAACTACAAAAACACATCATAAACAAAAACAACAAAACAATAAATACCAACAACACATAACAAAATAAATACATCACACTCACATACCATAACTCCAACACACACAAAATCGCCAACACATTCAGGAAACACAAGTACAAAATAGCATACAGAACAAACAATACCATCAAAAAACACATCAATGATACAAACACGGACATAGACAAATACAACAAAACAAGTGTTTACAAATTAAACTGTAATGATTGTAATAGTTTCTATATAGGCCAGACGGGAAGACCTTTTTCTTCACGTTACTCTGAACACCTAAAAGCTCTATCCAGCAACAACATACATTCTGCGTTTGCCACACACATACACACAAAAAACCACAGCTACACCAACATAGATACTAATCTTAAGATATTACACTATTTACTAAAAGTCGAAAACTTAACACAGCAGAACAATACGAAATATACAAACACTACACAACACAACCAAACAACATATTTAACGACCAATTACACTATAAATCACACACATTCTTTGACACAATTATACATAAAACAAACAATAATTCGGATCCCCGTGACCCGCGTATGGGAGGAAACAAAGTAAGTTCACAAGTGAAAGTTTAATAACTAATATTAAGAAAAATAAAACCAAAGCCATAATGAAACACAATCACTATTTTTATTATCACATTTAATCCAACTTATAATTAATTCAACAGATCTTTCTTACAAACTTAACAATCTGATGAATACAATCTATTGAATGAACACACATTAGCTTGTGAACTATAAATCACTAACATCACCAAAAAAACACCAACAAACTATTCCAGTAGAGCCTCACCAATTTGTCACCTACAGGACGAATTGCTGAAGGAGTAAGAATTGTGAAGGAGTAAGAATGGTGAAAGAGTAAGAAACAAACCCATTAAAAGACAATATAAATGTTTTATTACAACACCAGCAATATACAGTACTAATGTTATGCTCGAACATATTTATTTCTGGAAATTTTCAAACTCAAACAAGTGAAGCATTGTAATCTTCTTATCTGGCGTTTACAGCCTTTGGTGGGCTTTAGCCTTCTCAACAATACCCATCCATGCTTCCCTGTTCTCCACCCTCTAATTCCCATGCTAGTACAAGACCTGTCACGCCATCCAACCATCTCATCCTTGGTCTGCCTAAGCAAAAAAAATTGTTCAATGATTGTGGAAAAGTCTGTCATTTTCTTGTTTTTTCTGTTGACCATACTTTTCAAGAGCCAAATTATGTATCTGGTGCAGCGGAATTATTTTAGGCATTTCTGTTTCATCTTGGCCTTTGTACCACTTGATTGCTATAGTCAGTGATTGAATGGCCTCCTTATGAAAAATTGCAGGTTTTATTGGCTGGTCATCTTCTTCTTCATTAGCTTCTGTAGGTCCTGTGGATACATATGTAACAGTTTCATCATCCCTAACATTTCTCAGTAAGTCTATTTCACACCAATTTTTGATGTCTTCATTCAAACTGTTAAATGCTGGTAGAGATTGGCAGATATCTAACAATTCCAATATGGGGTCAAGACCTTCTGGTTCTGTAGATGCTGGTTGTAATTCAGATGGCTGTAACTTATTGCAGGCAGATTTTAGAGGGTTTTCCGGATACCTTGCCAGCCATCAGCAATCCGACTGAATTTTTTGAAACATATGCTGTAACAACACAACACTTATTGGCTCTGGCTCCGTATCCAATGAAACACCTGTAATGGTGCTATGGTACACACACTGTAGATTTGTAGACTAAAATGCACCAACTTACACTCAATGTTATAGTGTAGTTTTACTCATCAAAACTATCTAAAACTGTTATGTTAAATATTATTTTCATTACACAAAAATTCTCTAATTACTATCTATTTTAAGTAAGCATAAACCTTCAGGTACTTATATCTAATCTTCTTCAGATAACTGTAGCTGAACAATGTGCATATCCCTTCTGAAACACTTCTCTCACATCTAAGTAATGCGAAAGATGTTATAAAATATGTAAATAAGTTTAAATATTTCTTTCTGTAGGGTTGTAAGTCTGATGCCTCTTTATAGATTATAGATTTTTGTCTCAAACTGGCAAATCCTTTCTCTAAACTTCATGGCAAACCAAGGTAGCAGATCTCTTTCTCATTTAGGAGAAAATTTTCTTTAGTCTCACTAACTATTTCACTCTGATATCCTGAGCAACATACCATGGGCCCCACATCTTTCTTGGGGACCCTATGCCAGACCACCTTCTGAGCCCCCCTTTGCTGTTCAAAATCCCTCTTGTTTTAGACAAAGTCTTTTTCTTATTAGACAAACATATTACTTGTGTCTAAAAGCATTTTTCTGTAAACAGGCTAATAATAAAAATGCTAAATCAGGACCACATGACAATTTCAATTCTTTATTCTTTGTTCTTTTCTTTTTTCCAACATTCTTTCATCTTCTCACTGTTTCTTCTTCCTGTCTTCAGTCCACTTTAAACCTAAGTTTTTTATCTCTCCTACCCTAGACTCCCTCCATTTTCAACACTTTTGCCTGAAAAACTTCTCCGTCAATTGTTTCTTCTGCGTGTTTTTCTAAATCCTTTTGGACTTCTTTAATCCAACTTGATGTTGACTTCTTCCCCCACAGATATCTGAAGATTTGCTTTGTCAACCTATTGTTGTCCATTCTATATAAATGTCCAAAAAAAATAATAGTATTCTCTTTCTCATTGTTTCGTTATATTTTCTATACTTTGATATATTTCATCATTACTTCTTAATTTCCAACCTTCTGAAGTTTTTCGTTTATTTAGTGGACTTTCCATACTGCAATTGAAATTGTATAGAGTGCAAAAGTAGGAATTAAATTCAGAGGTAAGATCAGATTGTTAGTCTGAAATGATTGTTTTTCGTAGTTTACTCCACTAGGTTCTTGCCTTTGAGACCGCTGCTGTTGGCTCATTGAGATCTCTTCCACCATTCCATCCCCGTTGGCCTTCACAGAGGTCCGTTGGCCACAGAGGTCCGTTAGCATCTGTAGCTACAATATGGCTACAGAAGGTCCCCGGGGGCACGGCAGGGACGTGGACTCTAAATTCTTTTTATTAGAGAGAAAATTTTAGACATATCGCTTTAAAGTAAAACAGAATTAAATATTGGTATGGAGAACCATACATCACTTCCATGTTCTAAGCTTTATATTTAAAATAATTTTCAAAATGAAATTTCCATAGAAACTACTTCTTTCTACTTCTTGCTTCAGCCCTAACCACAGTACTGTGGTCACTAACATATACCACCTCACGTATACCACCTCACATTAGTGCACTCGATTTTCACTGATAATGTCTAGTACGGCCCGGGAAGGAATTTTAACAACAAACTACTTCTTTGTTGCCGATAAGGTAGTACACATATAAAAAATTATCCCCCTTCCCTTCAAATATAATTTTCATTTATAGAAAATTACCCCCTCCCCCTTCAACAACCCTTTTCATTTATAGATATTTTATCTACCTTTCTACAGTGAATTATTATGAAAAATTAATGTCTTCGTGAACACACACACACACACACACACACACACACACACACACACACACACACACACACACACACACACACACACACACACACACACACACACACACACACACACACACACACACACACACACACACACACACACACACACACACACACACACACACACACACACACACACACACACACACACACACACACACACACACACACACACACACACGGTACTCTGGAAAAAGCTTACTGTGTAATGGTGTTTTTATCAGTTTTCTCCATTGATGTAACGTTTTCATACAGCCAGTAGAAGTCAATGCCTCTCTGTTGGTTAATTGCTGCTAATTCCTTTAGAATTCTAAAGTACTGAAAAAACAATGGCCCAGTTCCTTCGATATCTGAAAAAGAAAGAAATTCTTCTAAATATTGTAATTATGGCACCAGAGGCAATGAATACACAAGAAAAAATAAAGTAAAAGCAGTGCTAAGTGCAATATATTCAAGCATCATGAAAATTTAAAATACTTTTCAAATTTTATAAAGGCGGTTTATACATGCAAGTGTTTTTACAAATTGTATATTTACACAGCACTTATCACTGGGCATATATGGAAATGATGCTGACACACACAAAGTTCTGTTACACCAATATTTCTGTTCTAAAGCAGTAGAACTTCTCCAGCTTGTTCCTGAGTACATCGATGGTTTATTTTCTTTTGCTGATAACACTAGTAAGATACCTAGTGGGAGGGGATAAAATATTATGCATATCGTATGTGCTTTGATTTTGTTGTCCATTGTATTTACATAGTACTAATAATGCATAATGCACTATTTACAACTAGAAACACTAATTTTTAGTTAACATTTAAATAAAATTCTACCATCACCTAAGCTAGCTTTTGGTTGTTGCAAACTTTTCATCAGGGTCATCACTATACAGAAACTAGCTCAAGTCAATGTAAAATTTTATTAAAAGTGTTCTTTGTCCAGAAATAATGTACAAGAGTAGATTGTACTGCATTTTAAGATGGTGATATGAATTATAAAGTTATGAAAAATAATAAAATTACAATAAAACGCATATATATAGTGTAACTCTACTTATATGCGTTGTTGTTGTGTTGTGTGAGTGTATGAGCACCTACCTGCTGTCCGATCTTGCGGTTTTCTTCCGACTAGGGCGTGTGGATTTTGGATTTGATTTCGCAAGTATGTAATCTCAAATTTATGACAACAGCACACAAAATAAGTTACTTTAAAAGTGAAGAGCTTTGTGAGGTTGGTAGGCTTCGTAGTACAACAATAAAAAAATGCAATATGGGGTAATAAAACTGTGTTTATTACTCCAATAACACACAAGATAAAATGGTTATATGATCAATTATCCTTACAGTCTAAACAATAAATCGATCTTGAATAATGTTTTTTAAATGGTTGATAATTTTAAGAAGTTGAACTCGTTATTTGACAAGTTAATTTCAAGTGAAAATTTAATTAATTAATTTATTTTAATTTAATTAAATTGCTTTAAATTATTAGATTCAAATGAAAATAAAAAAAATAAAATATAAAAACTCTAAAGTTAATTTAATACGTTCTAAAATAAATTAGGCGTGAGTTCACGTCCTTTTATTTTCTAGCGATTTGACTCTTGTATACTGCAGTATGAGCAAATGATTAAATTGTTTGTTAAGACTTGTATAGCGCTTCTGTTTTATCTCTATAGATTCTTAACTAAAGCTTACTAATTACTTATACTGGCTATACAGATTATCACAAATGAATTATTCTTATTTACTAGAGTCTTTGATTTTTGTGGCACCTGAATGATTTAAATTACAATGCTTTTAATTGAAAAAGAAAGAAAATTTAGCGTTTGAAAAATAGATAAGTTGATTTTGCTTTCCTGTTTTTGAAGTGGATCGATAGAGATGCTCCAAATGTCCCTCGCTGTCCTTGTCCGATCGGCTAGAGATAGTGATCTACTTGAGCCTCCTGGATTTCGGCGTTGAGTTCAGAATTCAGCAACACTCTCCTCTCCTGCTGTTTGTTGAAGTTTTTACGTCTGTGGCTTTCTGCGAGACTGGTTTACGTCCCTCCCTCGTCGATTGCACGTCCCAGTCCCACGCCAGCGTGTGTGTGTGTGTGTGTGTGTCGTTCGAGTGCTCTGCTCGTCAGCTGGTTCACCAATGGTTTAGACGGCCTCTCTGTCGTATTCTTGAAGTAAGGTCTAGTAGTCTTGTAGATCTCTTGCGTGCTTATGACCACAGCTTGTAGTACACAATAAGCTTGTTTGTTGAAATGAAGAGTATCTCGACTGGATGCTATAATTACGAATCGTACAGTTGATCTGTATTTTAATGTTCGTAATTATGCGTGTTGACCACGTCGAGACGATCGAAGAATTACGTCTGTACTTCGGATCGAAGAATTACGTCTGCGAATTACGTCTGTACTTCGGATCGAAGCGGATCGAAGAATTACGTCTGTACTTCGCAAATACTGGCAGTAGAGTGTTCCGTCAGCCCCAAAACTCCGCGTTGGTTGGGATTCCTTCAAATGATTTGATTGGCTGACACACTCTCCCTACTACACAAAATTTGAATTACCTTAGTCCGTGAGAACGAAGTTAGTTTCCCGAAGTTAGTTTCCCACAGACGGAGAATTAATATTATTACTAATATTCTTAACACAGCGGGCCGGATTTCCTGTGACAGTTTTAAATTGCAATTATCTTGGTTGCAAACCAAGTTGTGCTAAATCTAAAATATACAATTTGTTGGAAATTCTTATATTTATAATATATTAAAAGCTCATTAATGTAGCTCAATTTTTACAGAAGTTATTCACATTAAATTAATTAACTCTGTTATTATTTAATTATATTGCGTAAAATTCGCACACCTTATTATTAATATTTAGGCAAACATTTTGGCTATAATGGATTTCGCCTTAATTTACTGGTTTCCGAAATATTAATAATTAAAAGTTTGGGGTGTGGCTCTTCTTTCCACAGCGAGCTGATTATGTAACCGCCGCGTGTGCGTCTTTTTACAATGCATTATTTTGATCGCTACTACATACAAGTGGAGTTTTGACTATTAAAATTTATTTAAACATGATTATAGTATACAGTTAACATATAACTCCAAATAATCGATATTTGGTCCTGTTATAATAGTTACACCATCAGAACATTCTACGTGTTTCTCGGATATTCCAGTGGAGCCAGGCTGTAATGTGTGTGCCCCGTCCACATCAAGAATTGCTTCATCCACAATCTCTTTAACTACTTGATGATCAAACTCAAGTTTCCGACAGACAGACAAATATACAATACACGCCCAGTGTGAGCTTCCATCAAAGGTTGGGGCCTTGACATGAACTGTCCCAACCACAGGTGAGGGTGACTTTCTCTATTGACTTATTTTCTGTGTCTTTCTCTGTTTTTATCATTGGTACAGTCTGTTCAGAAATTTGTTTTGGTTGTATTTTCATGAACTACTCAACTTCACTTTAAATTTGTTCTCTTATGTTTGCCATTGAGTTTTCTACTGCATATATTTTTGTTGGCATAGCTTCTTCCACACTCAAGACAAATTTTTCTACTTCAGCTAGTTTATTTGACCAGGATTCTTTTACATCAGATATTCTGGTAATTTGATTGTTAAGCTCACCTCGTAATTCACCCTGTAGGAGACCCAATTCTGCAGTATTATGTTTTTGCATCTTCTTTTGCTCTTGAATTAACACTTTGATGTCTTCTGTTTCCAGTTTCCGATCCTCTGCCTGTCATCGTTCCAACTCTAGCAACAGTGCTTTTTGTCTTTCTTCTGTTTCCAGCAGCAGCAGTTTTTTGTCTCTCTTCCACTTTCTCATCCTGTCGTTTTTCTGCTTCTTCTCTTTCTTGTCTTTGTTCTTCTTTTTCTCGTCTTTCTGCTTCTTCTGCCTCATGTCGTCATCATTCCTCTGTCTGCAACAGCAGCACCTGGAAATTTTCCATCATCTGACTGGCATCCATTGTTTACTGGTCAATTACGAATTACACTCATCTTGTACAGTGTCCACTGTTTCCACTGTTAACGGGACAGTGGACGGTCAGACGGTCACTACTGATCTCGTCGTATGGTACAGTGGACAAACAAAATACAAGACACCAATTAAGTCACTAATCACCAGCTTTAATTATCACAGTTAAACAGTTCATAATTAACAAGACAGTCTCTTACAACAAATCAAATAAAAATTGTTCACACGCAATAAAATATCAACTAATATAAAACACAATTGTATTACAATTATACCGCTCGATTGTAAAACTCAACACTTTGCCACAATAACCACTTGAACGCACAGAGTAATCACTTGTAATCGCCTGACAATAACTGAACTGAGCATCCCTGAGTACTTATATTTATACCCTGCCAAAAATCTAGATTATTCCACATACTACGTACGACACAATTGATTGCGGGCTTGACAAAGTGCGTGCGGCTTCTGGCACAGTCTGGCAAAGTCTCGCGAGCGCATTATGACATCACATACGCATGCAACATTATAGCTGGATTCCTCAGGAACATTAGTGAAACATGTAGATTGTTCTGTAATGTTGTAACAGTATAATCTGTGTGTCCAATAGCATGTTAGATGTATCCTACTGTAGGTATCCAAATACATCATTTTAAAGTTTTAAATTTTGTTCACAGCAATATTTCTGCACGTCAATATTATTCAAAAGTTCATTAATTTCATCTTTGGCAAGATATTACAAAAATTCATTACAAAAACAAAAAAAAAAAATACACGAAACTAACTCAAAAAAATACTTGGCACCAGTCACTACACAGTGTAGACAACATAAAACGTTTGTTAAAATGCATATGTTTACAAAGTAACATTGTTTACAAGCTGATGCTGCCATCTACTGTTGCATAGTGGAACTAAAATATTACTGTTTGTATCAAACAAAACTATAGACATATAAAAGCCAGCACTGCAAAATTTGTGAAGGCGTTACGGTCCCTTAGGATCTGAGAGTGGAAGAGTGATGGGGAGTAGAAGAATCACAAGATAAAAATAACATTTAAAGTTAAAAGTTTACTTTTAGTATTTTAATCAAAATAATATTTACTTTAGTTCAACGAATACAAGTTATTGTGCACCATTTTAATTAAATTGAAAATGATTATAAAACAAATATTAAAGTTTCAATGCTTTAAAAATACTAATTATTAAAATTTTTCTATTTACCAATTTTTGTATCTGTCTTAATGTATACCATGACTCAGTTCATTATGTTTTCTTCATAAAAAATAAAAGTTAATTTTGTTCATTTTTCACCTGCCTTACACATTACTGTGGCGTGCATCTGTGTCTGTGGTGTGTGTTTTTGCTCCTTGTTAATGATGATTGTGCTGATGATTCTGGTGGGGAGAGAGAGAGAGAGAGAGAGAGAGAGAGAAAGAGAGAGAGAGAGAGAGAGAGAGAGAGAGAGAGAGAGAGTTTTACTGCATGTTGATGAACATTTTTTGTCCAGAAGAATCTTGAGGAGAATCCCCTATCATTCATTATTAGAGAGCCTCTCGTCCTGGTTAAAATTTGTAGGAGAATGCACATTCCTATTAGAGTCTCCCCCCCCCCCAAGGTTGAATTTGTCAAGAGGAATTTACAGTGTGGTGCAAGTGCTGATTATTCAATCGTTCAGTGTATATAAATTATTTATAACTTATTCATTACCAGAGTAATTAACTTGTTTTGAAATAGCACAGTCATTCATATGTGTACTCACTCACCTTCTAATGGCACTACTTTGTTTCCAAAATGTATTTTCTAAATGTACGAATTTTATGTAACAGAACATTTAATTATTAGTATTTATTCATCTCGTAACGAGAACTTACACAAACAAATAAATTGTGTCATACACAGAGACAAGACTTCCTGTATCGAATTGAGTGCTCGATGGAGCAGGGCAACTCTATATGTGTCATAGTATGCACAAGGTGATAAAAAAGTTCAAATGTCATGCGCTTACAGAATCTGCTACATAAGCAGTCTATGTTCCTAAACTTCAACTGCCTAATGTGATCTTCTACCCTAACTTAAAAAAAATGAAAGCTACAGGAAATTTTCCTGTAGAGTATATATTTCCCCTACTTTTGATACTCCAATTAGAGTAGACAGAGTCTTCTTCAAAACCACACTTATTCAGAAAATCTATTGTCAGTGCTCAGGGATACTTCTGCAATGAAAATATCAAACTTGCAGTAAACATTATGCATCCACATTTTGGGAGTGTGGTGACCATGAACAATGGGCTGATCGATTTTGTAGTTTGAAGTTGTGTCAAAATAGCTACTATTTTATGGATGTGTGATGTATTTGCTGCCAAAACTATGTCAAATCGGTATTTTGTCTATTGAGTTAGATTTTGTAAGCAGTTCTTGTATGCTTATAATGTGTTTATTTTTTACATAATTAAAAATATGACTTAAATACTGAGGTTTTAATTTATCCACCTAACTAGGTTAACAACATAGTGTACACATATCTCCTTGAAATTTCTACAATTTAAAAATGTTTTCATGGTGGATAAATTGTTTATACTGATAGGTATGTAAATGGGAGAAGTAGGCCCATTAAAAATTATTTCAATAACGCAGTACAATAAACTAATATAGGACTATCAGAGTATTCAGTATGTTACAACAGTTTTATAAATTATAAAATGAAAATCAAATAATACATACCTTGTAATCCTTTCCTAGAATGATTAACTACACTTAGATCATTGCAAGGTGAACCACCAAGAAGAATGTGGATTGGACTGATCTCCTTCAGCTTATCTGAACTTATATCATTCACATCACCCAACTGGTGAAATTTATTAGAACCTCCATGGTGTATGTTGGTGATGGTTATCGCATCTCTATCAATTTCACTAGCATAATATTCTTCAATTTCTATATTCAATCCTTTCAGGGCAAGAATACCTAAATTTACATCAATTTTAATAAGCAATGCTGAGCTGTATGTAATATGCTACCCCTTGTAGACATGTTTGTTTAGTTTCATGAAATCATCAGTAATCATATTCGTTATTTTTTGAAAATAATGTAAGTTTTTAACTCTATAAATATACAAAATATTTTTAAAAGAACTGATTTTTAGCATTGTTTTGCCTAAATAAAATTTAACAAAGTTATGAAACAATAAATATGACATCTTATGTTACAATCAGTGGGCTAGAAGTGATTTTTCTCAAAGGGGACCAGGTTGAAGCCATCATTCATTAGAAGACACCTTACATAACAAATTGTACATATATCTACATATCTTTATACTTTTAAACAAGGGAAAGTGTGGTCTACAGCAGTTGTGCTCACTGGTATCGTTCATACTAAACAACATAATTTATATGTTTTTTGGAACACTCAATCACACTGAAAATGGCCAAAATTGGAAAACTAATGTAGCTTGATTCAAACTGCAATAAGTTGTCAGGAGATCTGACTCTGAAGCACTCAAATTTGTTTTAATCAACAGTTAAAGAAATTGCAGGCATATATCTGCTTTTGGGATTTAGCAAGGCATCTTCTCAGCTTTTCTTAGGAGCTTCCATCATCTTCCAATTGTTTGTAGTTGTTTTCAAACTTGGTGTTTCTTCTTAGGAGCTTTCATTTTATCATCTTCAGTTTTTTTGTAGTTCTCTTCAAAATCATTCCTAGCATCTCTGATATGACATATCTTCTCATTTACTTTCTCAATGCCATATTTCATGTCTAGAGTTATGGTTTAAAGAGTCCTGATTAGCGTGTCAGCACGAGAAAAAATATGGCCAAAAACTTTTAGTAGAAAACCAAAATCGAAATCCTTAAATGACAGTAAACACCCTTAGCCATCATTGAAACCATCAGTCTCCCAACTAACTGGATCTTTAGCAATATTCTCAAATAACTGCAAGAGCTGTGTTTTAATTTCATTTACAATGTTGACAATTCTGGAACTGTAATTCTATTTTGTACTAACAATGATTGAAACAGTTTTTTACCTCTGATTAAGTACGCCCTACAGGCAACCCATTTCAATGGTTTCAGAAAGAAATCTTAAGATCAATGTCTTTTAAAAAGTATCCTACATTCTCATATATGGTTAACTGAGTGTGAAAGAACAAGTCTGAGCTTGTCAGCATAAAGCAGATGAAGCACTGAAGTACATCTTTTTCACTATAGCAGCCTGCATGGAAGTAGTCCCGTCAAGGTCACTCACTTTCACTGCTTCTCCCTGTCATCTCCACCCCACTTGCCCCTCGCCCCTCAGCCTGCTGTGTCTGCCAATAATTTGAACTATAAATTTCGATGAGTTGGCAGCATATTTTTTGCTGTCCCATAAATTTGAATTTCTATTTTTTTGTAATGCGCGAAGTACCAATAGGTCAGTAAGTAACCAAAGTACCAATAGGTCAGTAAGTAACCAAAGTACCAATAGGTCAGAAGTACCAATAGGTCAGAAGTACCAATAGGTCAGTAACGTTAGTTGACCTTGCCTAGTGTTGTCACAAGGTCTTTTCCCTTTCGTAAATAAACCTGTTTTGTTCCCATAAATGAACCTGTTTTGTTCCCTGCAAGGTCTGTCTTTTCCCTTTTGTAAATAAACCTGTTTTGTTCTGGTCTTTTCTCTTTTGTAAATGAACCTATTTTTGTTCTCTGCATGGTCGTTCCTAACCTATATGGTTCGCAATTTCTGTTAGGTATATGGTTCTGTTGGTTTTAAGTAGGACAAAAGGCCTATAATTTATTTGGATGAAACCTGAATATCACAGAACTGGAGGTGGCTAGCTGATTATTCAACAGGCTGGATCCACAAGTACAGGTTTCACAGAAGGGCCAAACTTGTCTTTCATGGCAGTAAGCATTCAGTTGAATCTACCACACACAAATAAATGCTGAAGTTTTTAAAACCTGGTTTGTTGATATGTTGTGTCCCTTGGAAGAAGACTCTGTCATCGTGATGGATAATGACAGCTATCATTCTGTACAAATACATAAGCCACAGTCTGCAAACTGGTGTAAAGTGGATATCATGGAGTGGCTGCGTAATAAGGGAATTTCATTTTCCCCAGCTGAAACCAGGGATGAACTTCTTTCTGAAGAAATCCAAAGGGCCAAGAGGGCCAAGAAGATGTATGAATTAGATCAACTGAGTTTTTTAACATACTACTTATTTATAATAGTCATAAGGAATTCTATAGTTTATATTCTATATAGAGGAAATAAAAATAGAACATTTTGCAGAGTCACGAGTAGTGGAGTAGTGCAGTATTGCGAGTAGTGGAGTAGTGGAGTAGTGCAATATGCGGCGCCGGATCACATTGAATTATATGTATAAGTTATGGAAATTAATTGTTAATAGTGCATTAGAAACTTTCTCACTATAAAATATTACATAAAAAAACGGCAAGTTAAATAGCGAAAATATCTTACAAAATCAGAACAACTGTGCAATACTCGTAAGGTTTTAACATGTTTTTTACTTTAAATAACATTAAATTTTATCTATAAAATGTCTGCTGTAGGCATCTATGAACCTTCAAAATGTGCTATTGTTTTTCAGTCTTCTATTATCACTGATTTTAGATTCCATGCAGGCTACTATAGAGATTGTAAACCATCAAGATGCCCAGTTATATGATGTAATAGCTTCATCATACCCCTATGTTACAAGTTTACACTGGCAATTGGAATGTGGAAGCTTAGAAAACACTGACATCACTGATAAAGTTATGTGATCATTGACATCTGCAAAACAAATAAATCTTTCATGCAAATCTATCTGTCACCCAGGGTGTGTCAGAATGACATCCTTGAATGACAGACATAGCTTTCCAATGCACACAGTTTCCTGAAACATTATTGCTTGAAAAATTGTGTATTTGTTTCTGACTTTATCTTATCGTTTTTAATTGTGTTGCAGATTCCTTTAAATGGTCCTGTACCATAAGATGAGAAAATTATTATGACATTTAGAAAATAACTGAATAAGTATATTGTAGTTTCCCTGATTAAAAGAACATTCCCATTGTTCCATTAATTTCTTGTTTGATTCAGCCTCTGCATTATGTTTAAAACCTTTTTAAAGTTTAAAATATTAAAGTGTAACCTTTTTTGCTCACTCAATTGAAAATCTGTTCTGGTTTCCTGAAAGTTTCTATTTTAGATATTGAAAACAGGTGTGTGTGCGTGCGCATTTTTGTGGCACATCTTTGTCATGACATGAATATTCTTTGCAAGTTCCCTCACAAAATACTGTGCCTGTGGATTTTTGTGTAGTGCTGTGGCCTTTCCAAGGTATGGCATTGTATCTACCATGTACTTTGTCTTAGTGTCACATATCATCAAAATTTGTATTCTATACTTCAATGGTTTATTAGGAATATACAACTTGAATTTGCATATGCCCCTGAAACCAAGTAGTTGCTCATTATAGTTAAGTATGAGCCAGGCATGGGACGAAATGCATTTTAACTGGGCATCTCTTATTTTAGTGAAACAGTCTTTTTTCATTCTCTAGATCCATGATCATCAAATGGAAGTGCTTGCTTCTGTGAATGATTATGTCAAATCAGTCACAACTCATTGTGACCTTGTATCTTTTACCACAAAATACAGAGTTAACAGTTCTGAAACTGTTGACCTTCGTACCACTATACTTCTTTGTTATAGTTCAATCAGTACATTTAATAATCTTGGTCTTCATTTCATCAGTAAAGAAGGGGGACAGTTAATCTGATGGGGAAGTTTTATATTTTGCATAATCCTTTGGTCCTTGAAGGACATGGACAATATTTCTGGCTGCAGAATGAACATTGGTATTCTTTGGACTTCTACTGGACTAAAGATGACCATTTTCTCCCTTGAAGTTTACCTTGTCACTGACAAAAATATGTGTATTAACCAGGAAGTTCTTTCTGGCACTGAATACTCACTAGGTACTTGTATTTGTTTGAGGATTATCAGGTTGGTTAGTAGTTGGTATTCTACTTATGTAAGTAGTTACATCTTTAGTAGTGTCTGCAACAGTGTCTTCTTCTTGTTGAGTAACCCCACATTTATTAGAATCTTAACACAAGACTCCTTTTAGGTGTTAGTGAAATCTGTTCCTCAACTCCAAACTGGAGTTAGTTTGAATGTAGTCTGCATCTTTATCCGAATTATAATTTTTGAGAACTATGATTCCAGTTCACCTTCTGCATTCAAGATATTGTAAAATTGTACTTCTATTGCAAACGTTTCTGTTCTTGTTTCTACAAGTCCTCCTCACACATAATGAGATTATTTAATTAAAATACACGTACAAAATGACAACTATTTACATACTTCCTCCCCTTTCACAATACTGGTACAAAAAGACATACAAATAAATTATAAAATGAGAGTTTGTGTTAAAAATTTCAAAAGATTCAGGCCAAAAATTAATCTACAAGCTAATGTTGCTGCAAGATGAAGCACATGAAATTATTCAATGCACAAAAAGCACAAATGCACTCCTAATATACTCTCAAGACTCTCGGGAGAGAAATTGAAGGTACTGACATGATCAGTATAATTTTCCAACTGGGAAGAGTGGGGGCACAAAATTATCTGACACAGTCTGCCGAAGCCTTAGCTTCATAGGCTTAAATATGGATTGATAAACCTGTGTAACAATGATAGGCATATCTGTATAGGATTTGCATAGCAAGCAAAAACCTGTTTAAAATAGGTTATAAAGTTGCTGCAGAATAAATTGCCGCACAGTAAATATCATACACAAATTTGAATACACTTGCAGGGTGAATAGATATTCAAAGATAACATTTTTCCTACTCTCTAAGAGGACATAACCTCAAAAACTAAGATACAAATGTGAACCATCTTCAACCACCAGACAACTAAGCAAGGTGATTTACACATTACACCCTTTTCAAATAAAACCCGACCTGCGCCCTCAGCCGGCTCTGAAAATGCTGTCATGGTTTTACACGAGGAGAATGTGTTTTTGGTAATCGGATCAATTTACCGAGATATTAAAAAAAACGTTTTTAAAATATATTTAAAAAACAAATTGCTTAACTGTATTAGTAGCAGTAGAGAAAGCGTATGCAACTGAAAATGACATGTGCGAGTGCGAGTTTGGCAGAGAGCGCTGCGCGGTGAGGGCGTGCTATGCGACTTGGGTTTCGTCAATGACCTCGACGCTGGTGCCACTGCGACCTTACCCCCTCTCCCTTCCTACCTCCTCCGCTCAGGCGCTGTGCAAGTGGAAGTAGAGTAGTGTTTTTCCAATAAGTTTATTGGTGTCACGCAAATGTCACTCAAATGCACGAGTTATTTGAGACGAGACGTTATTTACTACCCCAAAACTACCCCGTATATTTATGAAACATCAAAACTGTGTTTATTCTTATTTTGGCACACAGATTATGTTATCATGGGCTGTACAAATGTTACGCAATAACTGATGACATGACTCACACCTAAACTCTCTCTATCCTCGAGCTGCCCATGTAGGCTCATTCCAAAATGTTCTTTTTTTCATTTACGTGATATTTAATAAGAACGTGGTATTAAATATCCGTAACTGCAAAGATTTTTTCCTGTAAGTTTTCATTGCTGTAAATGATGAATAAGATTTTATATTTTGTATAATAATCGAGCAAATTATTATTTTATATCACAATGGAAGTGAGACCAAAGAAAAAACAAAAACCAGGACACGAGTTCAAAAGAGAGAAAGAGGCTAGAGAGAGGGAAAAAGCTGCCCAGTCTTGTCCGAAAATCACAAGTTTTGTATGCCAAAAACAACTTGTAGTTCAGATAAAACTGTATTGGATGAGGATGAACCACTATCATAGCTACACCATCTACTTCAGAAATCGTAACCAGTACGACAGCGAAGCTCCTGTTGCCAGCGCGATGACGATTGTGATCAGCGTTGTGATCAGCGTGTGAAATATTTAAAAAAACCCGGACCAAAAGACATTAACTCCTTCTTTCAATTTCATCCCGTTCAACATGGAAAAGCTATTGAACCTCTCCCTTTTGATGACAAGGTGTTTCATTTTCATTCTGGGGATGGCCAAACATTCAAGCGCAATTGGTTAACTTACCACATAAGTAGCAAAAAGCTATCTTGTAGCGGATCCTCAGTTTTTTGTCAAGGGTTTGACCGCTATAGGCATTTGACACAAAGTATAGGAGAACACGAAAAGTCAAAAGCTCATCTAGACTCTGTGAAGACGTACATTTCTCAACCGACGACCCTTCTGTACACAATGGGAATTTTTTAGAAACAATTCTTTTGATATGTAACTATGATATCAATCTGAAAAACCATGTGAAAAATGTTATTAACACGAGTAAATCAGCATTGGAAACTTCAAAGACGAGTTCCAAGAAAGGATGGTGAGGAAGGGGTGGTCAAGTAGCATTTCTCAGCAAAACAACTGTTAATAAAATAATTAACATCATGAAAATGTTGATCCAGAAAGAAATAGCTAATGAAGTAAAGGAGGCCAAGTTATTCTCAGTGCTAATGGACACAACAACGGATGTGTCTGGGTTCGACCAGTGTGTTATTGTGTTGAGGTATGTGTTTGAAACTGAAGTAAAAGAAAGGATTATTGGTTTGAAGTGTGTACAGTCTTCAACAGGGAAAAACTTGTTTAACTCTTTCCTTGAAATTTTGAATACCACAGGACTTGATGTCAAAAACTGCATTGCCAACTCATTTGATGGGGCTGGAAACATGAGCGGTCAGTACAGAGGTGTTTCAACTCGACTTCAAGATGAACTGTCAAACCTACATTCACATGTGGTGCTATGCCCACCCTCTGAACCTTGTAATGACAGATACGGGGCCCAGAGCCCAATGCGCGTAACTGCTACAATATCTTTTTTCGGTCTACTACACAGACCCAAGTATTTATCAAGGAATCCCTCAAAATACTGAATATTTATTTGGAACAACATCCAAATGTACAATTGAGTCAAATTGGGGCAACCAGATGGCGATCTAAAAGTGATGTCACCTATCAAATATTTGGTTACTACAATACCTGGGCCGAATGTGAAGACGTGTGAAGTCGTTCAAGCTAATCAAGGTACAAATAATCTAAAATCTGTATCTGTATACATGGAGTTGATTGTGTCACTCTCCATATTCACTAACTCCACAGATTTCAGCCCCAAGACAAGGAACAAGGCAAATAGCCTGCTTCAGAAGTTTTTTTTAATTCGAAACTACACTGACTGCAATGATGTGTCTGCTAATTTTCAAGATCACAACACCACTTTCAGACTATTTACAAACTAGAAACCTGGATTATGCACAGGCATGGAATTTGGTCTCTGTGGCACAAGAGAACTTGAGAAACCCTGAAACCAGTTCCATCAAACTCTGAGTGCAGCACAAAACTTTGCTAAGCCCATGACATAAGTTCTTGATGAGAAAATTGAAGGAAATCCATCTCTAGAGACATACAATCTTTCTATAGCGAGTGAACTACCAACAAAAAGACAAAGAAAGCGCAAAAAATGCCAGATGAAACAGCTGATGATAAAGCTGAAAGTAATTCATTGCTGAAGATAATTTTAGAGTATAAGTTTTCAATGTTGCCATTGATCAAATAAACCAAAGTATGGCTACAAGGTTTTCTGACCAAAAAAGGTTATATCAAGACTTCTCATGTTTTGATCCACGAAGACCCCTGAACTGAAAAATGGCATACCTGAAAACGCCTTGGAAAAAATATGCACTCTAATTCCGACTATTGAGACAAAGAGAAGCAAAAGAGGAATTAGAGTCATTCGTTGATCAGTGGCCAAGTATTTCTTCAACGTTAAAGGAAAGTTACGTAAAAAAGTCATGCATCAAATGTGCCAACAAGTTGATTCACGAGTACAATATGTATTGTGTAATATACACCGAGTTTACAGCCTCCTTACAGATTCAATTAAAACTTTGTTTTTTATATTTTATTATTTATTGATAACAAAAATGTGTACAGAGTATATCCTTTACTAATTTTTATGTATTAATTTCAGTATTTTATTTAAAATGCTGGTAAGATCTTGATAGTAACATTGATCTTTATTGTACACAAAAATGTAGTAACAGGTTTAATTTTAAAGGTATTTTGTTTATGTATAAAAATATCGATCAAAACTTTGTCTCCATTCAAAAGTAATGTTCTATTTTTTCTTTATTTTTGTCGTAGCACAAACAAACACTTGTAACATAAAAAATTGGAAAGGTATTTTGTTGATGTACAAAAATATCAGTCAACATTTTGTTTCCATTGAAAACTAATATTCTAATTTTCCTTTATTTTTATTTGTTGTACAAACATTTTTTTTTTTAGATATGAAACTCTTGTGTGTCTGTTTTTTATTTTTTCGTTCTCAGCTTTACAGGAGCTGCCTCAGGAGCTGGTATTTATTGCTAGTAAATATTAACAATTAAATATTAACTCATTATCAATAGTAAAATGTTAACAGCAATCAATAATGAACAATGCAAAATCAACAAAATGGTATTCTTGACAAAACGGTGTTGTATGACGAGTTTCCAGGAGTTTCCAGGTCAGGATTATATTAAACTCCACTTGAGGGGTGCGCCCTCAAAAACCTAAGGTCTGCGCCTTTTCCTGAGGGCCAGTCCGGCCCTGACAAACTATAATATGAGAACACAAATTTTTAAGGAAAAGCAATATGCAATATTTGATATGTACGAGGAGGTACCCAAAAATAACAGGCATTTTTTTTTAAAGCTATGTATTTAATTTTTTTGTTCAAAACAACCTTATCACCTTCAAAGTACTCTCCATTACACTTAATACATTTGTCCAATCTGCGATCCCATTCCTGAAAACATTTTTCAAACTCATCTGTTGTGATCAGGTGAGTAAGGGGTGTGGGGCAAGGGAGTCGTGTTGTTTTTTGCTAACAACTGGCGCACTGAAATGGCTGCGTGAGCAGGTGCATTGTCATGGTGGAAAAACCAGTTCCTCGTCTGACAAAATTCGCTGAACCGAGCTCCAAGTCATTCCAGATAACTTACTAATCTCTTCAATGGTCCGTCTTCAAGCACGATTGCATGAACTTTTTCACAGAATTGACGGACGTCCAGTCGAGGTTTGTCATCAATTGACATTTCACCTTCTTTGAAACGAGAAAACCATTGGTACACTTGAGTTTTTCCCATAGCACTATCCTTGTAAGCTGTTTTCAACATCACAATAGTTTCTGTGGCGTTTTCCCAAGTAGGAAGCAAAATTTCACAGCAGCGCGCTGCGGTTCACTTAAATCCGCCATGACAAAAAACGAGGAGCAAGCGAAACTGCTTTTACAAAACGAATTACTGTGACCGGACACAACCTTCCCAGGTGACAACAATGACGGCACTGAACTCGGAACGGGTTGCGCTACGCTCGCCTAGCGGGAGAAATGCATACTACATAAGCTCCGCCAATCGCAGCGCTATTCCGGTTATTTTTGGGTACCCCCTCATGTATAGAATATATATTTTGTATATAGGTTATTACTGTATTCATAGTATTACATAGATTTTATAAGTACACTGAAAATATAAAGTAAAAGTAATCCTGTTACAAACTGATACATTTCATTAAAAAAACTTGAGGGTATGTTAAGATTATTACTATATTTATAGTATTACATAGATTTTATAAGTACATTGAAAATATATGAAATATAAAGTAAAAGCAATTCTGATACGAATTATAACTTCAGTTAATAATATTGTTGGTCTGTCTCACTAATCGTAGGTCGGCACTGATCACCGGAAGGGGGGACCGGGATCCCAGGATCTTTGGGATCTTTGGATCGGGGGGGGGGATCCCAGGATCTTTGGATTGTTGGGTCGGTTCTCCTTACAATATATTAACTGAAATTCCTTTCCTTATTTATTTTCCACCTAATGAAGAAAAGAAGTAATAAGTAGCTGTAGAAAAATATTTGTAAAGTGCGACAAATATTATTGGAATTTTCACAGAATAATAATTGAATATGAAACTATCAGGGTATAATGATTTTCACCAGTTACTTATTACTACTATTATTGTGTTATTATTTAAAGGGTGAGATTCCAGAAACATTATTTTAGAATGGGGAACATTTTGTGGTCAGTCCAAATATAGGAAGAATTTTTAAAAATTATGAAGAGAAACAAAATTGCATAATATTTTTTTAAGAATTTAGGAAGAATTTTTAAAAATTATGAAGAGAAAAAATTGCATAATATTTTTTTAAGAATTTTTCAAGTTAAGTCAGCTTTTTTTAAAAGCTACAGTTTATTATTCTGAACAGCTTTTTTCTTAGTCTTATTCTTGGATAGTCTTAACATTTTTTAATATTTTCTAAAATGTAACTATGCTTACCAAACACAAATAAAAATTATCTGGACATTATGACTGTGAAAAACACCACAGTTAAGAGATTGGATTTCAGCAAGGGACAATTCCCCTATTTATCATTTGTGGAGCAGCCTCTGTATTAATTAACTACACAAACAAATTTTTTGGTCATTAAATAAAAATTCCAGGCTTAATAATCTTAGTTTGTAATTAACTGTAATAATTGATTGTATGACTCCTTCGTGATATTTCAGCAGCCAACTACAGGGCAGGGAACAGTTCAAAAATTGTGCCAACACTAGTAATACAAGGACTGCTTCAAGCACAGGAAATGACTTGCCTATATAAGTTTTCAAACTCCAGTTCACTTTGGATTGGCTTATTTAAAACACCAAAGGGGCCAATGAGAATACATTTTACTGTGCTCAGTCAGTGTTACAAGCCAATTAAATGCATGCAGCAGTTCTAGAAATTATATAGGGAAGTCACCTTCATTGTTAGGAACAATCCTTATTACCAACAATGTTTCCATCCATTCCCTCCTCTGAAGATGGTTGCTGAATAAGCTTCTGAAAAACAACAGCAAGGAGTAATGAAAGGAATTTTAGTAGTGGTAATGTGCTCACCATTGCCACTACTGAGCCCAGAAATTTTATATAATGACCAAAATGACTTGGGCATGAAAACCTACATATAACGTTATAACAATTTTTCCTTACCACAGCCTATGCCGTCAAACAGCGACAGGACACGAACAGGTTGTCCTCCTCGTCCTTGTTCATTTTTAATTACAGAATTGTATCGGTCATTCACTGTTGGTGGTGCACATATTTCTTCAATCTAGAAGATGACAAAATAACGTTATGTGTATTTCATAAGTGTATGTCAGATAAATTTTTCATTTTTGAATGGTTTAGTGTTGTTAAATGCTTTGGGTGGTCAGCTATTGTTGGCTATCTATGAGAAAGTGGGCAACATATCAAATGGACGTTTAGTTAAAAACTGTCTTCATTTACCAATTAAAGATCTCCTTATCTTTGGAGAATTTTATGATAGATACTTGTGAATTCTCCCACTGTAAACTCTCCCACCAAAGGCTTTTCTATGATGACTGAAAACTAAGGATTCTCGTCACTTATTTTAAGCAAATACTTGAAAATTATTGTTACTACAGGGATATGGAAAATTTAAATTACACAAAAGAATACATTATAAAAATTTAATGAATTATATATAATATTATTTAAAAATTTCTCTTTAAAGGTGTTAACAGCAGGCATAGCCCAGGAGCCAGAATGGGTCAGGTGGAATTTTTTGTTTTAAAATCTTCGCCAATTCTGTAACATACTTTTTATATTTAGAAGTCTCATTGAATTTAAAAGTCTAGAAAAATTATGGAAAACTGACTTTAAAATCGTGTTGATTTACATAGCAAAATAAAATGAAGTTTTTGAAATAAACTTTGAAGCTCCCAAAGTACAACTTGAAAAGTTTCCAAAATAAAACTTAAAAGTTTCCAAAACAAAATGTACCATTATTTGAACTTCCGTGTCCTCTAGAGGTTTGTTATTGAATTACTAATTCAACATTAGCATGTTGAGAATACTTTTAGGCAATTCCCTGCCCATTGAAGATCACAAACACCATTCTAATTCTGAAACCTATGAAGTCACCAATGCTTTGTGAGACTCCTTTACAATATCAATCCCCTCCCCAGTGGATGACAAAAGCAAGGATCGAGGATCAGTTCCATCCACTGTCCAATTGGAGACATGAGCAAAGCTTTTGACAAAGTAGGGTGCAAATCCCTGCTCTGAAAACAGGCCCACACAACACATAGCAGTGTCCATTGTACATCGCGGGTGGTATTTAACTTGCAAAGACTTCAGTATGATTGTTGTTGGGGCCTGCTCTCAGGTTTTCCCACATCAATGCATACCTCCAGGATCCATCCTCAGCTCTGTTCTGCATCATCTGTGCAGATGATCTGCCAATGTATGCTGGAGTCACACTGTCTGCTGATGAAGTGATGGTTCACACTAGCTTCCTGTTCCCCCAGCAGGTAAGCGTAATGATACAGTGTCAATCAATGATGCAGTGCCAATCTGACATTCTCCCACACTGGCTGAGGAAGTGGTACATTGTGTCCAATGCAGACATCTGCAAAGTGATCTGGTTCAGCTTTGCATGTAACTTCGCTTCCATGTGCTCGTCCCTCTTCTTGGAGTGGAAACCCATCCAGCAAGACTGACATCTCACCTTCAACAACCATGTGACTGATATACCCTAAAAGAGACGCATGCATCAGAGTTACATTTTTCTAGTTTCCTTATGCTTTGGAGAACAGGCATCTGGCTGTACATACCAAATTTTCACTGTATCTGGTCTTATTGGGCATCACTCACCTGCCTACATGGTTCCCACTTGTAGCCTCTCCTGTTGGCTCCAGAAAGCGTTAAGCTGAGAAGCATTCCAAAATCAAGTGCTCTTTTGGGCACTCTGTGGTACATGAGAAATGATGTTCTACATTGGGGCCTCTGTGTTTCTAACCTGGAGGAATTTATCTGAACGCTCACTACCAACTAATTTGTTCAGACAACATGCATCAATCATCCGCAGGCACTGATTGACAATCCACTATTCGTCAAATGCCGAACTTTTGTTTATACAACCCACATGTTCCTAAGTGACAAGCAGTCTATAATATAGGAGTAAACTTGTCCATAATATTCAGTGTTTGAGAGGTTGGAAGGTAAATTCATCAGCCTAAGGCTCCAAAATCTTAAGGCAAGACTTGTCTGTAAGCTGGAAAACAGAATTTCTGTATTTTATCACCAACAACCTGATCCACTGTTTAGCTAAGTGTTTAGTGGTAAAAACGAAACTTATTTCCCTTCAATTGTCTTCTCTTACAATAGCAATGGATAAATTGTTAGCTGTTTTACAATGCTGTGGAAACAGAAAATCACTGGGCACTGAGCTTATAAAGTATGTGATAAAATATATGTCAGCCTTAGTACATGACCTTTTAATTTTATCAGTCTGCGGTGGACCACTGATCAAATTCTTGAAGACTGCTGAAGGGCAAAGGCAGGAAGCCCATATTCAAGAAAGGAGATTGTACACCAGAGACCAATCTCCCGAGAGGTCCAGCATGGTTTAAAGAAGGACAGATTATGTTTAGATTGCATCTTCACAATAATACAGGTTATTGAAAAGTGCAGATAATACCAACTGTTCATATACATAGCTTTCATAACTTGGAAAGGCATTTGATAGTGAATAGGGACAGGCTGTGGGCAATAATGGAAAAGAAGGGGATCCCACAACACCTCATTAGGACCATACAAAGTCTTTATGTAAAACAAAATCTTAATCGAGACTGATACAACTGGCATTTGAAGCTTTCAGAGGATTTTATGATTGGTCACTCATCAGTTGAATCGTTATTATTACCTACTTCATAGGCTATATAAGTCACTTACAACTTCCCAATTGCCTTCTCAGTCAAATTCACTCATTATACTAATAACAAAAAACACACACCTTCTAATACTAGTCTATCCTGAACTGTATTCCATAAATAATAGAAAATTCGTCCACACTGCGTAAAAATGATGTCTTCACTAATGTGAAGCTACTCAGCTCAACTTGCCACACATGCTAACCCAACCCCTGCCTAGAGGCCATGCAACCCTAAACAGAGGTATTTCATATCATTTTGCTACTAAACATATCACTTTGCTATTAAATTAAAAAGATTTTAGTTGTCTATTCTATGGCTTTTCCAGTTTTTTTAATTTAATGAGATTTTTAAGTAATCAAATATTTTATATATACCTAGGTTATTAAAGAGTAATAGTTTTACAGTTATACTTACATTAATAGGGCTTTCATACCAGTGTTTACCATTCACTAAATGTTGTTTGGCTCTTCTTAATGACTGAATACTGTTAGCATTCCCAAAGTCCACTTTAATTACTGTAAATAAAAACAACTTCAGTTTTATTCAGCATTTTGAATAAATTGTGTGTTAACATAAAATATTTTATTTTGATTATTGCTGAAGGGGAGCCTATTATTTTTTTTTTGTATACATCTGTCATTGTGTATGAATTTGTGTGAGCATACTTCTTAAGTATACCACATACCACAAAGTCAGCAATTTTACTTGACAGCACACAATTAGCATTTGTCAAAGACAGTTGTGGGTCCTTATATATTTCATCATAGGCATAACTTGGGGGAGGCAAGAGAGCACTTGCACCCCCCCTTGTTCCGAGCTTTATAAGACTGTTTCTAGTTGTTACAAATAAAAACTAACAAGTAGTCAAACTGGAGACAGTTTCCATGCTTGCAGGTACAGTAGGCACTGTGTATCATAGAGTACAGGAGGTGCTTTTATCATTGTTTGTACTGTACTGTTATCACAGGATCAGTTCTTGTAGATTTTGTGGATTACAATCAGGGACCCGGGGGACCCGTGAAACAGTGAAACAGCCATGACCCCGGTGTCCAGTAATCTTAACATCAATAGGTTCTACTCAACTTCCCCGTCCATATAATTACTTTAATTATTATTATTATTATTATTTCTTGTGGGGGGGGGTTATTTGTCAAATTTGAATCTCTCTCTCTCTCTTCCCCTCCCTCCCCCTCACTCTCGTGCTTCATTTTTATTGGACTGGGTCCCTATCAGCCAAACTTAAAAGGAGTTTTCCCCCAAAAATGGGGGGATTTAGACCTGTGTGGTATACAGAATACAACTGGTTAGAACATAATGCCACCAATTTTGCTTACTGGGTTTTGCTTACTGTTACTACTGTTGAGTATTCTGTGACAATGCGCCTAAAGTAAAGTAAAGGATGAGCATTCTGTGACAATTTGTCAAAAGCAGAGGATGCGTTTATAAAACTGGACATAACAATTGGAAGTAAGCAGTAAAAATATTCTAAAGCCACCAGAGCAGCAATGCCCACAAGTTTCATAATTTCCAGAAATATTGGCCTACTTATAGTCAAGTGAAATATGAAAATTGTCAATATTTTGCCGCACTTATCACAAGCATTTTATTTTGTTTTGTGCTGTCAGTGTATTTACTCTTTGAGGCCACAGGGAGGATGAAGTGTCTGAAAACAAAGGAAACTTGTTAAAACTTCTTTTACTAAGATCACAAAGTAAGGATGATATAGTTAGTTCATGTGGTCAGTTGTTCATATCAAAATCACTTCCTGGAGTTAATGTCAAAAAATCAGATCATAAACAACGTAAAAATTGCTGGGATTTACAGTGTGAATGAAACACAAAAGACTTAAAAAGCCATTGACAGATTTTTATTTTACTAGACACTGTGACAACTGTGACTTAATAAAGTTGTTTTTTCGAGATTTGACAGAACTGAAAACACTGATGGTGAGTCACTTTATCTGTTTAATAGTGTGTGGACATCTTTTGGTTTGAAAGTTGAAGTTTTGAGATCTCAGTATTATGATGGAGCGGCTTCTACGGATGGACAGTATCCAAGAGTTGCAAAGAGTGAAAAATTAGATGCCTTTTGACAGTTAGCAGTGCAGTAAGAGCTGTTAAAAATATGTTTGGGGTGTTGACTAATTTCATATAATTATTGAAGCTGCTTTGAAAAGGCATTTCAATTTGTTATCATCATCATCCAAAAGAGTCAACGCATTCAAAAGACCGAAAACTAGACTCTCTAGAACAATTGGAAATATGCAAACACACGAAAACAAATAAAAACGACATCCTAAACGAACAGACGAATCACACGCATTATTCGAACATATCACACCTCACACACACAACATCGATCTTTCGAAAATCGATTTCGTCGCCAACAACAAGACAGAGTGTGCTACCAGTGACAACCTCTGAAGAAGCTTTTAAAAAGTGAAACCCGGTTCAGGTTGTAAGGTAAAGCTTTTACGTTTTTGCCCATAAAAAGTTTTGTGTTCTGAGTTATGGACAACGAAATCCAAGAATTTAGCTCAGCAAGACGAGCTGTAGTCCAAAACTACAAACTACAAATTCACAATATTGAAGGTTAGAAAGATTGTTATGCACATAACATTCAACAAAATATGTCTCAACAAATCAGTCACACCAAAATACGCACAAATCAAAATCAAACAACAATCAGGCCGCTCAAATAACACAAAACATTGCACAAAGGACATACATAAAAGAATACATAAAACAGTTATACAAGAAAAAAAGACGCAGCTACACCTACAGATCACCAGATCGCAGACAAAAAACAAATACATAACATACAAAACACGAGAGAAAAATTAAAAACCTGACACCAATCAGCACAAATATAATTCTGTCACACAAATAACAAAACTCATAGTTGACACTGAAACAAATATACAAAACACAGCACCAGAACATCAAGACACACTAAGACATAACGTAAACAATATAATAGGAGCACATAAGACACCAGACAACAAGAACCACAACTCAGAAATACACACAGCCATCAAACTGAGAGAAAAGGCACACAAACACATCACATTAGTAAAAGCAGACAAAGTCAACACCATAAAACAGTTATACAAGAAAAAAAGACGCAGCTACACCTACAGATCACCAGATCGCAGACAAAAAACAAATACATAACATACAAAACACGAGAGAAAAATTAAAAACCTGACACCAATCAGCACAAATATAATTCTGTCACACAAATAACAAAACTCATAGTTGACACTGAAACAAATATACAAAACACAGCACCAGAACATCAAGACACACTAAGACATAACGTAAACAATATAATAGGAGCACATAAGACACCAGACAACAAGAACCACAACTCAGAAGTACACACAGCCATCAAACTGAGAGAAAAGGCACACAAACACAACATCACATTAGTAAAAGCAGACAAAGTCAACACTACTGTAATCATCTCCACAGATGACCTACACAAAAAAGTACAAAACTTCATGGAACAAAACAACATCACAGAACTAAAACATGACCCCACCTACAGATACCAAAACACAGTAAAACAACTAATCAACTAATTGATTTGTTACATAATGACAAACAAACAAAAGCCCTAACCACCCTACCCTCCCCTCCGCAGGGCCATCAGCCCCTACACTCCCTCCGAGGGGCCATCAGCCCCTACACTCCCTCCGAGGGGCCATCAGCCCCTACACTCCCTCCGAGGGGCCATCAGCCCCTACACTCCCTCCGAGGGGCCATCAGCCCCTACACTCCCTCCGAGGGGCCATCAGCCCATAAACTCCGAGGGCTTCCCAAAATCCGCCCCATCATCAATTACCACAATGCCCCTGCATACAAACGCCCCATCATCAATGCCCCTGCATACAAACGCCCCTGCATCAATTACCGCCCCTGCATCAATTACCGCAATGCCCCGCATACAAACTCGCAAAACATCTAGACAAAATTATCAGACAACACACACAACTAGACAACAACATTGCAGTAAAAAACAACACAGACCTAGTAACAAAAATAAAAGTCATACACATCCCCCATAATGCCACATTAGCCTCCTTTGACATTAAAAACCTGTACACAAACATCCCCATCTCTGAAACAATCACCATCCTACAAAACAAACTGAAACAGAACAACACACCACACGAACTTATCAACGAAATAACAGAAACTCTGAACATTATCACTAAACAAAACTACTTTACATATAACAATAAATTCTACACACAGAATGATGGTCTATCCATCCGCTCACCCATATCCAGCATCCTAGCAGAAGTCTTCCTCCAACACTTAGAGAAAACAAAAATCCTCACAAACAATGACAGACACTCACATAAAATACCATACTATATTGGCACAGATACTTGATGACATTCTAATACTATACAGGGGTAACAAAAGACAATGTAAACAATATTACTAACACACATAAACAAAATACATAAAAACATAACCTTTACTGCCAAATACGAACACAACAATAGCATAAACTTCTTAGACCTCTCCATCACAAAACTTGAACACAGGCACAAATTCAGTATATACAGAAAACCGAGTACAACTGACACACTAATACACAACTCCTCCAATCACCCAATACAACACAAACTAGCTGCCTTCAGAACCATGATACATAGACTTAACAACATCCCCCTAGATGAAAAAGACTACAAAGACAAACTAAACACGATAAAATATCTAGCAGAAATCTAGCAGAATCCAACTGATATGACAGAACAATAGTCAATAAACTCCTACACAAAACAAACAACAGACAAAGACAGAAAACAACAAATTCATAACACTAACATACATCAACAAACAAACTGAAAAAATAGCCCACAAATTCAAAAAAGCAGGATACAAAATCGCTTACAAAACTACTAACAAAACAGAACACACACTATCAAAACACACACACAAAGCACAAAACAAATTCGATCTTCCTGGTGTTTACAAACTAAATTGCTCAGATTGCAACAAATTCTACATAGGGCAGACAGGACGTAGCTTCAAACAAAGATACATTGAACACACAAAGGCACTCTACTCCACTACAGAATCCACCTTTGCAAACCCCTCATTGAAGTAAACCACACATACAAAAACGTCGACAATAACATGAACATTCTACACGTACACACAAAAGGCTGAAAGGCCGAAAACTAGACACTCTAGAACAATTGGAAATATACAAACACATGAAAACATATGAAAACAACACCCTAAACGAACAGCATTATTCGAACATATCATACCTCACACACACAACATCGATCTTTCGAAAATTGATTTTGATCTTTCGAAAATTGATTTCGTCGCCAACAACAAGACAGAGTGTGCTACCAGCGACAACCTCTGAAGAAGCTTTTTAAAAGTGAAAACCGGTTCAGGTTGTAAGGTCAAGCTTAGTCGTTCCAGAGTCGTAGTGAAATAATTATATTCATTCAATAGAATCATGAAATCGAATAGGTCTACAACAATCGAGTCACTGTCTCATGCAAATGGAACTTTGTTCAGTTCAATCCTTTGTAACATCAGTGCTATATAGAAGAATTATCAGGCAATAACAAAATTGGTGGAAGCCATACTTTCTGCATTTTGTAGCATGTGAATGATTTAATTTGTATTTTGCTTAAAACTGATGAGGATTATCTTTGAGCACATCAACATGCTATTACAACATTTTTCAGAAGAAATGTGCCAGTATTATTCTGCAGTTAGCTTGCTGATCAAGTCAACAGTAGTTATACTTCAAGACCTTTTAATAATAACAAATTTAATGAGCTGTGGAAAGAAACGGAGCTGAAAAATAAGGATGTAGTATGGCAGGGGTTCTAAGTAGAATGTAAGTGGTTGAAAGAAGTTGGATGGTGGTGACAGAATTCTAAATTATCAAACAGCCTCAGAATTCCATAGGCAGAATGTGTATCTTCCTATTTTAGATTTACTTATAAATTAAATTGTGTACAGATATCAAGAAAATAACTATGAAGTAGTTCATGGACTTCACTTAGTTTTTAGGAAATATGAGGTTAAGGAAGACTTTGGATACGAAATTATATAGTGCGCACTCACATCCGCGTACGTCGCTGTATTTGTAGAACATATACATAAATGTATTTTAGTGTCACTTTTAATGTATTAACAAAGTCATAACCGACGAATTAAAAATTTTACTCTCTGATGATGGATTAAATTAATCCGAAACGCGTAAGAAGACAGAAACCAACTGACAGAAACCAAGCGGTCACATAGACGGATTAAGGTAAAACTTTTAAAAATTTAATTACGAAATTAGGAAATTAGCATGTGATACAATTTCATAATTTCACATGTGTATGAGCAAATAAAACCATTGGGGATGAATTTTATCAAAGACTAAAGGCTTTTGTTAAACAAAATCTGAGTGAACGTTTTCCCAAATTGCACATGTTAAAAAAGTTTTTTTTTGACAGTGTTGTAAGTTCAGGAAGGAGCAAGCACTTTTTCTTCTCTTCAGAGGTTGAAGACTTACAAACATAACACTGCTGAAGAATAAAGACTTCATTACCTTTTGACAGAACATACAACCTTGACATTTCAAAAATAATAGATGAATTTGATTCCAAAGCAACTCTTAGAGGAAGGAGACTCCTACTCTAGCAACAAAACCTGCCACTCAATCATATTACATAATGTAGTATGTAACTTTAGCAACTGAATTTGTTTAGGTTTTTACAACATATTTGTTCTAGACAAACATAAGTGGAAGTACAACTTATAAAGAATTGTTTGTTGGTCATAAATTGTAAAGTTTTCTCCAATTTTCTGACTTGGAATTATTAAAGTTTCTAATTTTGTACATAATACATTTTATTATATAGATAGTCTCACTGAACACTTGAATTTTTGAAGCTTTATTCTAAGAACCTTGATTTGTTTTATTAGATGCTGGTCGTGTTCAACAAGGAAAGTTAATCAAAATTAGCTGCTGAATTCAGTGTTGGAAATCCAGCTATTACGAACTGGAAGAGAAATCTCTCTAAGATGGAGCAGTTTTGTGCATCATCTTCAGCTGACTGTATTGCAAAACCCCACACCTCAAAAGTTTCACAATTTAAAAACTCTACAAGGCACTTTTTTTATGGTTTTCCCTGGATAGAGAAAATGTAGTCTGTTAAGTGGGCCACTTATCAAGGAAAAGGCACTTAACCATTAACAAGCTAATTAATGGAGATGTGTCATTCAAGGCCAGCAGGATGTGTCATTCAATGCCATTCATCCTACATCAATGGAAAAAATGGCATGATGGGGTGAATGATTATCTGCTGATCATGCTGCAGTGGCAAAGTACATAAGTGAATTTTCTGATATGATTGCAGCAGGAAACTATCGCCCCAGGAAGTGTATAACGCCGACGAGACTGGCCTAAATTTTAAAGTCTACAACTGTTAAGAAAATCTTGGCAGAAACATTGTTACCAGATCTTAATAGAATTCTGTTATTGTAATGGATATTCCCACATATCATTTACAAAAATGAAGGACTATCAACAATGCCTAAAATATATATAGGCTACACTAAGAACTCAAACCGAAACTTCTATTTAAAAAATAATACAAATGTAAGTACAGTAACTTTATTTAATAATAATAATAATAATTTAAAAGCTACTTACAGTGAATATGACACAATAAACTATAAAACAGCACGAACGAAAGGACAGGAAAATGCTTTTGTGTATTTTTAAAATTTACTAAAAATTGTTTCACAACCGAGTTTTTAGTGTACATAATTAAGAAGTAGCTTCAGGCTGAAGGGATAGATTTTCTAGAGGACAATCTGATCAGGCTGAAGGGATAGATTTTCTAGAGGACAATCTGATGAGTGACTTGTTACAATTGTGAAAGGAACAGCCGGTATTTAATGAGAAGAAAAGTTGTTATTGTGTGCGACTTCCCTTAAACTCAACCAAATATTTAGTATGAAGTAACTAGAATTAGTTTGAAGTAATCTAAAGTGATGTACCAAGAAACAATTAAATGTTCAAAATGAAGTGACAGCGAGTCATCAATGATGAAGGTCTCATTGAAAGTACTGAAAAAAATTGGAGAACCTACTGCAGACATGTCAAATTTGTTTATAAGATGGTATAAATAATGGACAACCTACAGAATGACATTAACCCATTCATAATCAGACTTTTTCATCTAGTTCAAGCAGTTTAACAGAGCTGGTGGTAGCTAAAGACACAGTTTGATGTCTGACATTGAAGACTCGATGAAAAACTTTTACTGAATTAGTTTTTAAATTGTAAACTACAAAATGCAGTTTACAAGTTATCAAATCAAATTAATAAAAGTCAAACAAATTTTATAATTTAATGGTAAAATTAAATTAGAAAGCACATGAAGTTAAAAACTCTTCTTAAGATTAAGAACACCAAAAATATCTAACTTACATCATGTATTTTGCAATATGTCAAGAATTCCACACTATATGTTTACAAAGAGGCAAAATTTATTTTGGGAAGCCATAACAATTATTGAGGATAGAGATATGAATATGACCAGACTTTGTGTACATATATTTTAAACATCTGTGTCAATAATGATGTACATATACTCATGGACACTATATTTAGTTATTTTGTGTGCTGAATGGCTAAAAGGATTAAAATAAATAATTTTGGACTTAATTTAAGCTACATTAATTACAACATTGTATTAAAATTGATACAAATTAATATAGAACTAATACCATGTGATTTTGAATGTGATGGAAAATGAAAGTTGGACACTGTCATGGTCTATGCATTAAAAGAGTCTTCATATTGTTATGACATCACAGAACAATCTACGTGTTTTGTCAAATGTGGCAAAAGAATCTCGATGTAACGCGTGTGGCGTATGTGCTTGTCGCCGCATTTTTGAGCGGTTTCTCGAAGGCGCCAGCCATGCCACGAGCGCTAAGACTCAATTAGGAACATTCTGGTATATGATTGCAGGTATAAATACATGGCAGCAGTGGCATTAAGGGCCCTTTCACACGGGTAAACCAGTCTGGGGCACATGTCTGCGGCAGATGTCTTCCACTGTAATCTCACGCGAGCTTGCACTAGACACACTGTGTCTGTCTTTTACCTGGCACCAAACGGTCTAGTTTCTTTTTAGTCAGCGAAGAGTAAGCACTCTCGATCTAGTGTCTTTTTAGTCAGCGAAGAGTAAGCATTCTCGTTCAGTATATTTTTTTAAGTTGCTTTTTTTATACAGTAGGCCTAATTCAAAATTATGATTGAACCCGAAGAAGCAGTTACAATATTGGCTCTAACATTAATTGAAAATAAGAAAAGAATGAAATGAATGAACAGGAAAATGTGGATTCACCCACTAATAAGCGACAGAGTTACCACTGGTAGTTTGCAGTTTTGTATCACGAACTGAGAAATGACAGTGAAAAGTTTTTTAATTATTTTCGTATGTCGATTGCTTCTTTCAATGAACTGCATAGTTTATTGGAGAATAAAATTCAAAAACAGAACACCAACATGAGGAATTCCATTGGAACAGTTGAAAAGTTAGCGGTTACATTAAGGTAAGTAATGAAAAAATGTATACAATTTATGTTTACAATACAAATTGTTTTTTATTCAATTTGCCTTTTTAATAGTGAAATACTATTACTAATACCAATACATTTACAAATAGCAATACCTAAGCAATAAATATAACTTAACAATGGTTAGTTACTATTTACAGTAGTCACTATACAATACTTACAATAGTCACTATTTATTACAAAGCAATAAATAATGAAATACAATTACAATTAATGAAAATATTAATATTAATAAAAAATATTAATATGCAATTAATTAAAAACTTTCTTTTTGAGTATAATTAATAGCACAAAACTGGAACTACAAATAGCAATAACTAAACAATAAACACCTTACAGTAGTCACTATTTACAATAGCCACTACACAATACTTACTACTGTACATTAATCTTATTTTAATTTATTTCATAGTCTATCATATTAATTTATTTCTAAGTCTATCATAGTAGATGTATCTGTATTTGTATTAGACATGGGGGAGTCAGACAGAGCTGAATTATATGGAATAACTGTTGGAGTGGCTGGATTCTTGAAATGATTTGATTTTAATGTGGGTAAAGTATTACTGGATATTACTGGATGATGGTAATTGAGTAAGGGGGGGGTACTGTTGATGGAACGGAATTGGTTGTTGACTTGATTGTTGACAGAAAGAAATTGACTTTTGAGGGTATTGTTGATACTTAGAATGAGGACCAGAATTTTTGGGCTGATGAGGATAAGAATTAGGATAAGATGGTGGATAATTGAGGGGCTGTAAAGAAGGAAAAGGTGGTTTGGGAGAGGCAGAACTTGCATTGCAGTACCTGGCTACCAACTGAAGAACATCGGCACGCATCTGTAATTCCATTTCCTTTGGTACCGATTTCATTGATGGGAGAAGTGACAACAGGAATTTGTTTGTCGCATCTGTAATTTCATTTCCTTTGGTACAGATTTCATCGATGGGAGAAGTGACAACAGGAAATGTTTGTCCACAGTTCGCCCATATGATCAGCTTCACGTATTTTCCTTTTCTTTGATCCAGAAGTTTTAATTATGTGGACATTTTCGCTCACCACATTCTCCGACTGAGATGCGTCTAAATCCTCATCTTCTTACTCACTGTCTAGGCTGGATACAGTTCTGTTAAAACAAAAATTAACAAAAATGTATGCCAATGTAAGTATAGTACATTTATATATAGGTACTGCATAAAAATTTTATGTAATACAATATTAAATTGAATAAATAAAATAAAAATTCAATGTAATATGTATTTAAAAAATATTGCAATATTACATATATGTTGCTGATTTTCAAAAGGGCAAAAACCGTTGCCCATGTCCAAAACACGTTTTTTGTGAGCTAAACAGTCATGTTGTTCTGTGAATACAGAACATCAGAATATGGGCTATTTTGGAAAAGTGACAAAAGGCAGTGAAAACGAATTGAAATGAAATACAAAATCTTTCTAATGCTGCAAAAGGAGACATGTCCACATTGTGTTAGGCAACAGAAAGGTTTATGTCCACTACATAGTACAAACATGTAAAATGCAATATGTCCATTCAGTAAAGCATAATGACTTGACTATTTCTTTATAGGCTAAGTCCATTGTAGATCATTAATTGTGATTCGAAGACAGTGATACAAACTATTATTCAATATAAATAAGGTGCCAATTTTGTGTTTTCAATATACCCTATATTCATAATTTCTTTTCAAGTAACTCTTATTTTCATTTTTTGCAGTATTTTAAAGTTCTTCTTCAAGAGTAGGTTACTTATTTATTTATATTAATCTAACACTTTATACACTGTTTATTTATTTATAATTATATTTTTATATATTCATATTTAATTATTGTAATATATATTGTAATTAATAATATATGTATTGATTTTAATCATTAAATATAAAAACCTGACGTACGTTTCACAGAAAAATCTGTATCATCAAATGTTTCATTGTGAGTTAACAAATTATTGATTTTGTTTCTATTATAATATCAATTAAAGAATAAATTTTAAATGTCACAAAATAAATATCAGGGAAAATCTCAATGTATAGAAACACTATAACAATAATGCGCTATTTGAAGAACACGTACAAATAAAACAAAACATGAAGAATTTTTGAAATTATAAATTTATTAAAATAAAAGAAAATTTAATAGAAATAAAATTGATTATTTGTTAATTCATATTAAAACCTCTGATGACATATATATGTTACTGAATAATAACACACACACACACACACACACACACACACACACACACACACACACACACACACACACACACACACACACACACACACACACACACACACACACACACACACACACACACTCATACTCTTGTTATTTTCGTTTCCTGCAGTATGTTATTTTTTAAGAGTAGATTATTTCTGCAAGTATATTTTTATTTTTAACAAGTAATTTTTTAATGAAAATAATATTTTAATTCGCATTAAATTTTTCATTAACACATTAAAAATGTTATTCACATCAGAGGTTTTAATAAGGAATTTTTTAATTAAAATAATGTTTTAATTCACATCAAAACCTTGATGATACAGATTTTTCTATGAAAAATAGTCAGTTTTTTTTATATACACTGATTAAAATTAAAATATACTTGCAGAAATAATCTACTCTTCAGAAACACACAAACAATACATATCGATACATAACACATTACTATTTATTTTATATAGAAGGAACTTATGGTTTACTAGAGACAACTGGTGTCAATGATAGAACATCGAAATAAACGTAACCTTTCTGATCTGATCGACCTGATCCCGACTTCGATTTTCTTTTCTGAAACTCCCGAGGGGGGGGGGAGATTTTTCCATTTATTGGATAATTATTTTGCTGAAAATTAAAATGTTCATTGAACTAACAACTTAGGTAAAATTAATCAAATAATTAAAATATTAATTATTGATATTTAGCTTAATATTCTGTTTTCTTTCCAGATACTTAGCCACGGGCAGTACTTTGACTGACCTACATTACTCCTTTAAACTTGGTATTTCTACTCTTAGTTTGATTGTACAAGAAGTATGTGTTGCTGTGTGGCTCTATTTGAAAAGTTTATTCGTACCAATTCCAACAGAGGACAAGTGGTTGGAAATAGCTTCTGGGTTTGGTAAAAATGCTAATTTCCCCAACTGCATTGGACGGACAGTGGTTCGATGTAAGAAGTACTTTTCATTGGTATTGTTAGCTATATGTGATTCACAGTATTTATTCACTGCAGTTGAAATTGGAGCGTATGGTAAAAATTCTGATTCTGCAATTTTCATGCAGTCTAAGATATGGGAAAACATTTCGACTGGAAATTTCAACATCCCACCTGCTCAGCCACTAAATGAAGAAACAGAAACAAGAGTAAATTATGTATTTGTAGGAGAGAGGCAGTTCCAATGTCCGTTAAATGTATCAATAGAATTTTCTGAAAATATTGTTAAGGCATGCGGGTCGTGAGGACTGTTTCATATTTGAGGATACTTTTTACTGTGACGGGCTGTTTACCGATAATAAAAATCACTGTCTATGGTTTCATATTTGAGAATACTTTTTACTGTGACAGGCTGATACTTTTTACTGTGACGGGCTGTTTAATTTACAGATAGTAATAATCACTGTCGATAGTAATAATCACTGTCATGAGCAAACACCCAAAAATATTAGAAATGTTTTTGCAGATTATTTTGTAGATGCAGGTGAATTAGACTGGCAATACACAAAAATATAAAAAAGTTCATTATTACTTTTAATCATTACGTATTCTAAAGTAATATAATGTCCTTGCTTTCTATGTTCGTTTATTGAATTATGTATTGTAAGACATAACCATGTTAAGTAATCATGTAGCCATAACTAGAATTTTTGTATGTTTAATAATTAAAAATGTAAATGCTGTAGGTATAAATAAATAAAATTAATAACAGCAGTGACTATTTACTTACCTACTGCAATTTTGTTTTCTCTCGGCATTTCCTCGTAATCTTTGTATGCTATTGAAAATATCTCATTCCAGGACTGTTGTTTTCGTATTTTGTTGATATAATCTTTTGATGAACAGTCCCATATTGCAGGTCGATTGTGGATTTCTTCAATGAATGTTTCAACATAAAACATATTAATAACTTTTTCCATTTCAAAGAGGCAGACGTCTGCTTCGTTCCATGTTTTTACACTTGTTAACTAGTAACTGGCTTACACTTGTTAACTAGTAACTGGCCTGCCGGAGGGAACGAAACAGCAGACGAGACGGCACACTGTGCCTGGGTGCCTGTGCATCGCACCAAACGGTCCAGCCTCAGTTCAGTCAGTGCAGAGCAAATACGCTAATTCAACATATTTCTTTAAATTGCTTTTTTATACAGTATTTCACAATTATGTATGAAGAGGAAGAAGTATTTGTAATATTGGCTCTAGCACTAATTGAAAATAGAAAAAGAAGAAAACAAAGGAACAGGAAAATGTTGATTGATCCACTAATAAACAACAGACTTACCACTATTAGTTTTGCACATATTTTTTACTCCAAAACTCGAAAAATATGTGTCTGCGTGTTTTTAATACAAAACAGTATTGATGAGTTTTACTGTTCTTAATTTTCTTCATTTGTAGTTGTGGTCCTGTGTCTATTTAAAAGCTTTCCTGAATTTCTGTCGAAGGCCCTAGCCCTTCGATTCACAGCTATGAATCAGCTGTGAATTGTTTCTCAGCTGACCAGATAGTATCAATGATAATAATTAGTAAACATAATTGTTGATAATAATTAGTAAACATAATTGTTTAACGCTAGTCCAAAGGGTTGAAACTGAGCTTTTTTCGATTTACTGAATCAATGTTGGCTTAACAAAAATGTACCCAATCGTAAAACCAATATTCAAAAAAGGCAATGGATCAAAATGTGGAAGCTATATAAGTTTATGAATACTGAATAGTGTAAAGAAAATACTCTAAAGTCATAATAGCAAGACTGAAAACAATATTAGAACACTATTGCTTGAAGGTCAAGAAGCTTGTAGAGTTGGAGGTTCTGCAAAGATAGTGCAACAAATTATTGAATATCATAGATAATTTAACGGATACGAAATAAGTAACACCAATGACATATCTTTGATGATGACCAAATGACGATGGTAATGTGTAAGATTATTAGTAAGCGCTTTAGAGCACCTGGAGGGCATTTTCTCTTCCTCCATTTCTGTATCTATGCTTTTCTCCACGTCTCAGTTTTTGTAATTTCTTTGAAGATGTCCGCCAGAAGAGAAGCGAATAAAATAAAAATGATTAAGAATTGTAATAGGCTATATGAAATTGACGAAAAAAACACAGATATCCGAGAAAAATTAAAAGAATTTAACAAACGGATATCCCACTTAAAGACAAAGAAACCAGAAAGACTGACCTAAATTTTTAAACATTACAGATTATTGGGATAACGAAACACGAAACACAAATGATGACGAATTTGAAACACACATGATGACAATTCGTTCCTTAACATAATCGACTGCAGCTGTCAATTTACATTTTTCGGGTACTGATAAATGACAATGAAAAGTATTTAAATTATTTTCGGATTTCTTCTTTCGATGAATTGCATAGTTTTTTGGAGAATAACATTCAAAAACAGAACACCAACATGAGGAATTCCGTTGCAACAGTTGAAACGTTAGCGATTACATTAAAAATGTATATACTTTAAATTTACAATACACATTGTTTTTTATTCAATTTGCATTTTTATTAGTAACATTTTTAAGTACATTAATAAGACAAAACTGCAGTGAATATTTACTTATCTAATGCAATTTTTTTTTTTTTTACATTTCTTCGTAATCTTCGTAGGCAATTAAAAATATTTCGTTCCAGGACTGTGGTTTTCTTATTTTATTACTATTATCTTTTCAAGAAAAATCCCATATAGCTGGATGACTGAATTTCTTCAACAAAGGATTCATGTCTGCCTCCACGTCTGCTGCTTCTCTCTGCTGCGTCTTGTGGGCTCACTCGCACCCTCTCTCATGGGCTCACTCACACCCTTGTGTGAAAAGCTATGCATTGTTTAAATGGGATTTTTGTCCCTAGAAGAGGTCTGCCGCAAGTGCCTTGTGTGAAAGGGCTCTAAGAGTCAGTACAGCTGCGATATATTTACAATTCTTTTTAATACAATATTTATTAATTTTAATATAATATTTATAACAGATTTAAATCCAATAAAAACCTTGTTTTTATTTTATTCATTTTATTTCAGCAGTTTGTTAATTTTGACATTACAGTTTTTTACATTCAATTTAAAATACAGCGGCAAAAAACTATTTACATAAGAACTATTTACATTTCTAAGAACTAAACTATTTACATTTCGTACAAGAGAACAATAAATAATACTTTGCATAAAATTATTAATTTCCAATAAACTGGTAAAGACTCGCCTAAAAACCTTTTGAAAATGATATACAGACCTCAATTTGACATCGAGTATCACGATCAATATACAAAAATAAATAAATTTTTTTGTTGACCTGAGCACTGCAATTTTGTTGCATACATAGCATGCAGACATGCAGATGAAATGAGAATGATCTATTTATATGAACTAATAGTCATTTATGTTTTAAAGTCCATTAAACTGTTAAAATAGATCCCCTTGTACGGAAAAATAATATAAAAGCTTTAACAATAGGAACTAACAATTACAAAAGTTTGAAAGGTACAATATGCTTAATTTTTGTATGAGTAAATTCTCAAGTCATGACTGGGAGAAACCAAAAACCAAAAAGCTTTAACAATAGGAACTAATAATTATGAAAATTTTAAAGGTACAATACACTTAATTTTTGTATGAGTAAATTCTCAAGTCATGACTGGGAAAAACCAGAAACCAAAAAGTCATCTCGGCCGGTCCACAAATGTAGTTTATTTTGCCAAATGCAATTTATTTTGCCAAATGCAAACGTACTCTCAATTCAACGCCAAGTAGTGTGCAAACAGACCCGGACCTGTTTTGTCATCATCAAGCTCTGCCAACAGTCAGAATGCAACTTTCTCTTGTCATGCCTCAACCGTCGATACTGTTTCAAAAATTGTGTTACTCGGCACAGCAAAAGTATTAGTAAAGGATGCATATGGTCAGTGCCAGGAAATTTGAGCTGTTCTCGATTCTGGCAGTCAACGCAGTATAATCACAGCAGATTGTGCTGCACGTCTTGCTCTTAAACAATGCCCTGTTGACTTCACACTCACTGGTATAAATTCTCAAGTGAACAAGGCTACTTTCACTGTAGATCTCAGTCTTCCGGTCTCAACTCTGAACGATAGGGTTGATCTCCAACTTAAACGGTTTTGGGAAATAGAGGAAGTCGAAACACCCAAATCTATATCTCCTCAAGACCAATACTGTGAAGACTTGTTTGTTCAAAATATGACGAGTACAGGGCGGGCGGTACATGGTTTCATTGCCAGTTGCCCCTGAAGCTACCGAAATTGGATCGAATCGTCCAGCTGCTGTTGGTTCCTTTCTTAACTTGGAACATCACCTTTCAAAAAACCCCGAAGTGCAGGACAAGTACAACAATTTCATGCAGGAATACTTGGACCTGGGCCACATGTCTGTTGCCCACACTCGTCTTCGTACATAATTCCAAACCACTGTGTATTCAAAAGGCACGATCCTCATGCAAAAATCCAAATCCGGGTCATGTTTAATGCCAGTTCTCCAGATCACACTGGTGTGTCACTCAACGAACGTCTTCTTGCAGGTCCCAAGCTTCAAAGTGACCTTCAACACATATTGATATCATTCAGTACTCACAAATTTGTCATCACTGCAGACTTTTGTCAGATGTATCGTCTCAAATTATACTTCGTCTGGAAGATCGACATCTCCAACATATCTTTTGGTGCAGCAATTCATCTCAACCTCTCCAAGAATATGAGTTAGCCACTGTAACATATGGACTAAAACCGTCAGCGTATTTAGCTCAACGTTCTTTAAAACTACTGATTTCAGATGTAGGCTCATCTTTCCCACGCGCCGCCCTAGCCACTGGTACTGACACCTTTGAGGAAGCTGTGCATCTCATAAAGGAGCTAAATACAATGTTGTCACTTTCGGGATTTGAGCTAAGAAAGTGGATGTCAAACAACCCAGCACTGATAGCCCAATTTCCTCCAGAACACTTGGAAAATCCTTTCATTTTTTCTGATGAAAACCAAACAGTAAAAATTCTTGGTATTCGGTGTCCATCTTCTGATACCTTTTCATATAACTATTCCGTTCAAAGGGAAAATCACCAAACGCAGTATCTTGTCCTACATCTCCCAATTTTTCGATCCTCTTGGTTGGGTTTCGCCTGTCGTTTTTTGGGCCAAATGTTTCATGCAATGTCTTTGGACTGCTTCATTGGATTGGGATGACCCATTATGCTCTGAATCCAAAGAGGATTGGAAAAAATTCATTGTTGGATTATCGTCTCATCGGTTTTCGCGATGTGTCACAGCATGGCTTTGCCGCCGCCGTTTATCTGCATTCAGAAAGTAATGACAACCGAGTCAACATGCAACTGCTTGTGGCCAAAAGTCGTGTCGCCCCGCTAAAAACTGTCTCCATCCCTCGACTAGAGCTCAATGCTGCAGTGCTATTGTCACGATTGATAGCATCAACTCAACAGGTCCTATCCACTCTTCCTATACAGGAAATTTGACTGTACACTGATGCTAGTACTGTATTGGATTGGCTTAATACGCCATCTGAAACGTCCCCCAAAATTTTGTAAATTTTTTTTTTTTTTGAGGGGCTTTACTTAAAATTTAAAACTAGACGATATGTCTAGATGGAAGATAAAATGTGCAATGTGTGGGGCCCATGGTGACAGAACTTGCAATTAAAACGATGGTTTCAACATCAACAATTTTTATTAGTGTTTAATAACCAAGTCTTTACATGTGTGTGATAATAAGTTACAGCACTTCCGAGCATAATCAAAATATATAAGTATGTATGTGAAATCATGTTAAAAACCTCCTTAAATGATTGAGATATACAATTAAATAATAATGTCACAGTAGCTCTGGCTATTTCAATACATCACCAAGCTATATAAAAAATTTCCAAGTACTAGTTGCTCTGAATATTTAGTTACATCATCAAATATACATATATAGAAATACATAAATACATGCATTAATAAATCATTAAGTTGTTATACACCCTTCGTACAATATAGACAAAACATTAAGTTAAAGAACAAAGTAAGTCTTGCATGAACATGACCTCAGCTGATACAATCATTTCTAACAGTACATGTATAAAATGCCTTCACAAATTTTAATTACAACTTGGAATTACTACTCAATTCATCACATATATTTTCTAGCAATTACATTAAGGATCCATTTACTTATCCATGATCAATTGCATTTAAACAGAATATACTAGAGTAGTATGATTACAATCCACTGAGACGGCAATATACTTGTATTCAATTGGTATTTAGATTAAGTACTGATACAATATAATTAAAGCATTATAAAGTCAACAATCAAGAACGTGAATAACTGATTCGCCTGTGGCGAATTCGTCTAACAAAATGTCCCTTTTTAACATCACAGGTGTCCACTGCTGTCTCTAAGGGTGTCCACTGCTGTCTCTAAGTTGTTTTTAACATAACATTCCCTATTTAATTAAACACATGCCCCTTCTTTATTGAATAATAGTTATATAAGATAATTACCTGGGACACTTTAGCACCTCAGTCAGCTAACACCTCAGTCAGCTAACGGTAGCGAATTGCAAAGTCATGGTTGCAAAGTCACGGTAACAGCTGATATAGATTACTAAATTTCTTCGCTGCGCTGCCACAGCGACCTTGACCGACGATCCAGCAATCACTGACAATTTTAAAAACAAATCGCGGTGGCGCTGATTCAAATTAAATTCAGGGAACTCACCGCACTTAAATGTTGGGCTCACATTCCTACGCACAGTAATCCAGCTGATGTGGGTTCCCGTGGATGCACTGCGGCCACACTTCAAAACTCAGGACTGTGGTGGAAGGGACCACTGCAATTTCACATGTCATCTAAGTCCTGGCCTCTGCTTGTCTACAGTAGGAAGGTCTACTTTGAGATTCCTGAATTGAAACCTGTTCCGGCCACAACTCTTGTGGTCACTTCTCCAGAAAGATTCACCAACTTCTACAAAACAAAAGAATGTCTAGTTTTCAAAAACTCAGTGTATTTGCTTACATTCATCGGTTCGTAAATCGCTCTCATAAGCATATGGCGTCAAAATCTACTGTTTTGTCTGTCAAAGAACTCAAAGTCGCTGAACTCACCATAGTACGTCTAACGCAACAAGACTACTTTGATCAGGAGATTGCCTGTATGAAGAAGGGAAAGATTCCTGACTCGTTACCTTCGCTGTCTCCGTTTATCTCCAACGATGGTATCCTTCGTGCTGGTGGTAGACTATGTCACTCCGTGTTGCCGGACAGATCCAAGTTTCCTATGCTTCTGCCAAAGAAATCACATCTAACTGATCTCCCCATTGATCACTTTCATACGTTAGGTTTGCATTCTGGACCACGTACTACTCAAGGATTGATCAACCAAACCTTTTGGATTCCTTGCCTTCGCTCCACCTTGAGAGCTCGGCTGCGTAAATGTGTCAACTGTAAAGTGCTTTAAAATGTCTGCAAGGCCCTCGCAACCTATCATGGCTTCGTTGCCTATGTCTCGAGTAACACCACAACCTGCATTCTTGTCCACCGGCATTGATTATGCTGGTCCGTTCTCAACTAAAGACTCTCGCCTTCGTAAACCACGCACCTATAAAAGTTATCTTTGCGTATTTGTGTGTATGGTTACCCGTGCAGTACACCTAGAAGTTGTCTCAGATTTGTCAACTGAGGCTTTCTTCGCCACGCTGGATCGTTTCATCGCTCGTCGTGGACTTCCTTCAGATCTTTATTCTGACAATGGTCGCAACTTTGTCGGTGCCTCACGCCACCTTCGTGATCTATGTTCTATGTTGGAAACTCATAGCGATGAAATAGCCGCTCAATTAGCGAAACGCAAAATTCAATGCATATGCGCCGAATTTCGGTGGAATTTGGGAAGCCGCTGTCAAATCCGCAAAAGGTCATTTGTACCGCGGATTAAAATGTATGGCACTCTTGGTGATGTAACATTTATACTTGAAGAATATTGTACCATTTTCGCTCGCATTGAAGCGATATTGAACAGTCGCCCTCTATGCGACATGTCACCAGATCCATCTGAAGAACTTGATTTTCTTACCCCTGGACACTTCCTCATTGGAAGATCCTTGTTGTCAGCTCCAGAAGAGCCTCAAGATAATGTCGCTCATCCACGTCAGCGATAGACTCATCTACGTCAAATAGTTCAGTCAAATAGTTCAATCGTTTTGGAAACGGTGGAGTAAGAGCTATCTTCACAGTCAACTTCAACGCTCCAAGTGGAACAAGAACTCGGCCTCCAAGTGGAACAAGAACTCGGCGTCACTCCATGAAGGGCAACTTGTACTATTACAAGATGAAGAGTCAGCACCACTGCACTGGCCTGTCGGACGAATCCTCTCCATTCATCCCGCTCCTGATTCCGTTTCCCAAGTTTTGACCCGTGGTACCGTAGTGCGACCCATCAATAAGGTTGCACCCTTTCCAGTTTTGTAAATGCACGTGGTCACCCCATCACTATTTGAAAAACCATAGGTTTTTGGCGGGCGGTGTGTTAGATGTAGTGTTTAGTTAATTTTTCAGTTGTAATTTATTTTCATTGTGTAAGTATCATGTGTTTGTCTTTCCTCGTAACTTTAATTTCACCGCGAGTGTGTGATCGTTTTATGCAGGACCAACCACAAATCGATCTCTCGCGTGTGCGCTGAACTCTGTTCTGTTGTTCACTTCGCATGTTAGTAGTACACGTGTTCGCTTCGCCCTCTCAGGCTTCCCCGTCTTTTTCGTATGTAACTTTTTCCGCAAATACGGCAAACGGTTCAAAACTCACGCAAAAGTTCGGAAAATCGCGAATGTGCGAACTGTTCATCATAACCGCAGCTTCTACTACAACATCAACTACAACAACAAGCAGCTTCAGCTACATGCTGTCTTACAGCCTACAAGAGTGCTTTACATCAAAACACAGGTACTGTACATAATTTGTATTTCATCAGTGTAAATGGTAATTGTTGGGTGGGAATTTACAACTCCCACAACAATTTCAGCAATCGACCAAGTTCAGTTGGGGTTAACAACCAATTCTACCTTTCTACTGAACCAGCTTTTATCAGAGCCTATAATTAATCCCGACAATGTGTAATGCTAAAGTTTGTTCATTTATTCTGACTTGGTATGATTAGAATGTACTATGAGAGGATAAATTTTTGGGAAAATTACATCCATATACAAGGGCCCTATATAGTTTTCTTCCCTGACGTAAACTCATAAAATACAATATACATGTAAACTTATAAAATACAATATACATAATTCATTTGAAACAAAATTGATTCAGCTAAATACAAACACTACTGAAACAAGAGTAAAATAACATATAGGTTACTCATTATATTATTTACTTATTGTCAGTTTAAAAGGGTAGTAGTGTATGAAAATTTAAACTATGAGTAAAAGAGTTTCATACCCTTTTTTACCCCTGAAGTCCGTTTTTTCTTAAGCGCTGCCCGTTTTTCAGACTTGCATACCTCACGCTTTTTTTGTTTGATAAACTCTTCTACATTCTTTTTATTTCTTTCTCTAATGGATTTCAGTTGGTCCATAATGCTCTCTGGCATTTGATCTTCAGCTGAAACATATTACTAGGGATAGCTTCACTCTCAGAGTATAGTGCAGATAAGTTATATATAATAGAAACTAAACAGTAAATTTTTAAGATTAGTGCAGATAAGTTATATATAATAGAAACTAAACAGTAAATTTTTAAGATTTGTGTTTTCTTACAGCATTTTTTCAATTGTCAAATATCAGTTGTGTATTTATGTAGTGTTCATTCCTGAATGTATTGCAAATAATATTTTGTATTGTTAAGTAGCATAAGATTAAAATAAGAAATATGGTTGATAAGAAAACAAATTTCAACAATTGTTCAATATAGTAACTTTAACAGCAGCCAGTTATTGTCTTCAGGCAAAATTATCAATATTTTTTAACTGACGTTAGGTCTACTAAAGTTGTAGTACAATCACTACTTACTTTATTTCTATCACGTGCTATTCATGTTTGAAGGGAGACTATTTTACTGGTAATTACAAACATTTTTTTTCCATTTAGTTATTCTATTCACAAAATCTACATCCTTAGCAGATGGTGTAAACACCATGTATTTACTGCATATATTTACCAAATTCTCTTTAAAGCAGTTACATCATAAGTAAGATCCAATTTTTCATTTATATTAACAATATGTATACAGATTTTTTTTTATATATTTAAAGAGCCCTGTTTCTTGTTTGTTGAGAAATTAGGGTTTTCAAATTATTAGCACTGTAGCAACACTGTATGTATTTGTAATGTTGCAGTTTTAGTTACAGACAGTATGTTGAATTTTGTGTATGATGCCTTTGTTGCCTTTGGTGGGCTTGTGTTGTGGTTCTTTGGCAGGGCAACTGATTTTGTTCCAGACACTTTGCTTGTTTACACCCTATGTCCAGCCAAACTCAGAACAAGCAACTGCAGCTGTCTTTTAGTATGACAATGTAGTTTCCTATCTGTATCAACCAATTGACCCTATTACAGTTTTGCCTCAGGTGAACCTGTTTTTGGTAGAATCAACCTCAAAAACAATAGATGTCTGTAGAGTAAAATTATAGACTCGCATTCCACGTTTTATAAAGATCTTGGCCATGATGCCCATGAAGTTAAAAAATATTTCTAAGTAAACACTACATTCACGTTTAGGTTAATATTCCCTTTAGTCTGATACCCATCATGGATTTTTAACATTTTATTTCAAAATCTAGATCCCTTTTTGGGCGTTGGTTTACAAATTTGTTAACTGTGTATTGAGGCAAGGAAAGAATTACCCTATTTACAAGCATATCATAAAGAGTCTAGAGAGAAGAGAGGGGGGCAATACAAATAACAGTTCTCTGTCACACTGTTGCTTCACAATGTTCACATGCATATTAATGTTCACAATAGCATGCTTCTAATGTTCACACTGTGGAACACTGTACAAGGCTGTTTGTGCACATATGTGAAATTGATGTAAATTTTGTTACCCTTACAATAATGTGCTTGTCTACTGTTCATCTTGAAAGTTACTGTTTAACATCTATTATGATGTCTATATAACTGTGGTTTTGGACTTGTTTTGCTTTGTGGTTTGCTTCTGAACATCAATTTGATTCTAAAAATCATTAATTTACGTTTTGTTGGATTATGTTGCATTGGTACTCAGTTTTCTGGGCGAAATTGTTCTTATGTTTCTTGGCTTGTTAATTATCTCTTGTTTGCCTTTGGAATAAAGCCATTTTAGGTTGAATCACTGGGTGTTAACCATTGTCTGCTAACCACATTGTTGTGTAAGTTTAGGGAGAACCTGCTTCTGCACCTAGTACCTGAAATGCTCATCAGTTACTGTTTCCTGAATCCACACAATGATCAACATGCTGCATTAAAAAAATACTGCATTAAAGTACTAAATTTAATGAGCTTCACTGAACTTAATTTTCCGAATTAATTCTTAAAATAAAATTTATGTTCCAACTTACAAATATTTTCTATCCTTGCATAAGTTTACAATTACTGACAAACATAAGGTAGCAAAATGATTTAAAACATTAATGCCATAATAAATAATGTTCAAAATAACATAATTTAATGAAACTGAATTTTGTCAGATTATCTTACATGCATACTGTAAGTACATATTGTCCATTTACCTTTATGATTTCTAGAACGTTTAGAGTATTCTTTAAGGAACTGTGAACAGAGTGGCTTAAAACTTTCTTGAGTAAAAGATTTATTCCACCACGTGCCAAACACCTGTTGACATACAATGTACAAAAATAATATGGCTTTAGGGTTGTTTTGGTTAACACACACACGCACGCACGCACGCACACACACACACACACACACACACACACACACACACACACACACACACACACACACACACACACACACACACACACACACACACACACACACACACACACACTGGTGACAATAACATAAGAAAAACACTTAATGTTCACATATGAATAATAACACAAACTAGAGACATTATATTCCATTTCAGATAATTAACATGAAATCGAAAACCAAAATTCCTATAATAATAATACATATAATAATCAACATTCTTAAGGTGTCACTGTATGTTATGATCGAAAATAAATAATATAGAGAAACAGAAGTATATGATTGTGTACAAGACACTTGAAAATCTAAAAGTCATTTTGTTTAGTTCACCACATATTCGTTATGCCCCTTAGAAGCTGCAAACATTACATTTTTTTTGGGTGCAAAAAATTATATTTAAAAACCTACAAGAAACTTTCTTATTCCAAAATAAACACAACTTTTACAGTTGCTAACAACAATTGTGCAGATTTTAATCATTAAAAAGTAAGAAATATAATAATATACAAGTAATAATAATAATGTACAGTTATGATGAATGTAAAAGTATTAATGTACACCTACTACAAGCAATTGTTTTCCACATAAAGACAACAGTTCAAGACTACAGAACATTTGGTAAAGTTCGGTGCACATTGTTCAATGAGTCAGAGTTCCAAAATAACCACAGCGCTCTTGAGTAAAATAAAAATCATTTCATGTCTGAAAATCACAGAGTGCACAAATAATCCAGCCCTGAGGACCAATGTTAGATTCTGAATAATTAAACAGGCTTGCAATGGAAAATTGTCTTAAATGTAATGGTGATTATTATAAGTATTTTTATTACTGGAAAAATAAAAAATGCTGTCGCGTGCAGTTTTCTCACAAATAATATATCTATTTTTGATGTATTTGATAGATTAGAAATACAGTATAACTATTTATACAAACACTGTACTTATATTTACACATATTAAATAGTTATTTGGTATATATAAATACCTGCCAAGGGAGTACAAATCTAAATTTAAAACACTTGCCTCAAAATTAATTCAAAACAGATTGAACAGAATAGTTTATTTATTAAAACAGATTGAAAACCAGTTTAAAACCAGCCCCTTGTCTACCCCTCTTCACCAACCCTTTCTCCTTACACAGGTCTCTCTCTTGACTGTGCAGTACACATGTGATAGTGTTTTGAGCTTTACAAAACAGTTCTTTTCTTTAACTTGCAGTTTATGCGTTATTATGTTAATTTTAAGGATAAAACTTCCATAGGCTGTGTTAATTCACCAGCTTCTTTTTGCTAAATTTGTGGCAATTATACAGTAAGAAAACGACAAAGAATCATTTCAGATTGTGTAAAAAAAAACTGTATTTCACTTATTTTGGTATGAAGTTGGGGGATCAAGACAAGTTCGGTTTGTATGGAAGAACAGACACAGTAGTTCCGTGGGAAAAAAAAATCTTTCCATTTTGGTATGCCAATGGTTTTGAGAGACCCTAAGAACCATATGACGATTGCTACTTTTGTTCATGTAATGTAAGGATATTTCTTACCCCAACATTCAATCACCAGGAGATTCATTATCTGTCCCTTCCCCTCCAGATTCATTAGACAATATTTGTGAAGATTTGAAAACAATGCCCCAAACATTCGGTATTGATGACATTATGGTCTCAGCAGCAAGGCCCAAAACTTCACACAGTCAGTTGATTGGTTTAGTTAGAGACTTAGATCTTCCTAAGGATTCAGCAGAAGTATTAGGTTCCAGATTAAAGGGAAAAAGTTGTTGGTTCCCGGTTATTTCCTTTTATTGATTTCGGGGCAGAGGAAAGTAGTTTGTTCTGTTTTTTTTTCTGAAGACAGTACACTTGTTTACTGCAAAGATGTGCCCAGTTCTGAAGTTTCAACATTGAATAAAAAGCTGATGATTAGAGACTTTTTACTGATTCACTGAAATATATTTTAAAAGCAGTATTACTCTTAATGGAAGGAAGTATGCTTCTATGCCTGTTGACATTCAGTTCATTTAAAAGAATGCTATGAAAATCTTGGTTTGATCCTTACTAAACTTCCCTATGCAGATCATGGATGGACAATTTGTTGCAGACTTAAAGGTAATTTCCATGTTACCCAGTCAACAGAGTGGATACACCAAATTCGCATGTTTTCTGAGTGAATGGAGTACCCATGACAGAAAACAATATTATATAAATAAATAATGGCAGATTACTAAAACATTAGGGCTTGAATCAAAAACATTAAGAGGAGAAGTCTGGTTAATTCAGGGAAGGTTTTACTTCCACCACTTCATATAAAATTAGGCCTGGTCAAATAATTTGTTAAAGTGTTACCAAAAGAAGGGGAATGATGTTTTAAATATCTTTTGTGGCCAGTTCCCTGGTTTATCTGAAGCAAAAGTTGAAGGAGGATATTTTTGTTTCGACTGATATCAGGAAAATTATTCAGGATGAAATTTTTAAGACGAAAATGAAGGAAAATGGAAAACATAACTGGAAAGCTTTCAAACTTGTAGGAAACTTGAATTATTGTATGAGAATACCTTCTTGATTACAAATTGTTATTTGTGACTAATTAAAGCTGGTAATTAGTGACTTCATTGGTGTTTGTATTTGTTTCCTCTGTAGAATATGACAATTCTGTGAAACCTGATTACAATTCCATTAGAAGGATTTGCATGAGATCATTGGAACAGTGGGTCAGAAGTGCAACAGAACCAACAGAACCTTTTGTGGTGAAAACAGAGGAAACTTTGTAGAAAAGTAGTGTACCGGTACTTTGTAATTAATCTGCAAAAATGAATACCAGTTGGATGATGAAAATTTTCCAGGTGCTGCTGTTGCAGACAGAGGAAATACAGGAGGCAGGAGAAGCATAGAAACAACAGGATGAGAAGCGCAGACAGGAGGTAGAACAAGCAGAAATACAACAAAAAGAAGAATGCAGACAGGAAAGAGAAGAGGCAGAAGTACGGCAAAAAACACTCTTCCTCGAATCAGAAGAACAACAAGACAAGTGACATAAGAATGGTGCAGATAAAACGGAAGCTCTTTTTTGGCTGAACAGACAGTGCCAATTGTAAAGGCGGAAAAAGACATACAAAATAATACAATAGAGAAAGTCACTTTGCCTGCAGTTGGGGCAGTGGATGTCAAAAGCAATTTCACTCTTTCTTGCTTTAAAAGGACGTGCCACAGAGCTACTACAGGAAATGCCACCTGATCGCCAGAACATCTATACTGAATTGATTAAAACTCTAGAATTATGGTATTGTGATAAAAACATTTGAGCAATATGTACTAAACTCAGTTGAGAACAAGGCAAAAAAAAATCCAGGGAGAGTCAGCAAGAATTTGAAGCAAGCATCAACAGACTAGACTGGCATATCCAGAAGCACCAGAGGATTTTTGATTGACGTTTGCGGTGCAAACATTTATTGATGGTGTCAGGAGACTGAATGTCCTGAACTTCAGCAAGTGTTATAAATGGCAAGAAACCGAAATAACTCAAAAGCTCTTATTCAGGCCATTGAGTTTGAAGCTGCCAAATCAGTATCCCACAATATTAATGGGTTTATGTCATCACAATATAATCAGAAGATCCCAGTATCACATTGCCCTTACGATGGGTGAGGAGAAAAACAAGGTTACAGAACAAACAATTCAAAGGTTCAAGATCACCACAATAATTTGTACAATGGGACAAGACAGAAGACCAGACCAAAGTGTTACAACTGTGAAAATGTGGACATCTACAGGTAGACTCTTGGGAGAAGAAAATACCACCAATTGGAGAAATAAAGATCCAGAACAGCACACACTTTCCATGCTACATAAGACCAGTGGAAACGTGATCTTAATGGATTTGCAGAAGGTAAATCAACAATTGTTTACAGTTTACACAGGTGCAACAGTTTCTATTGTGTGCCCTGACTTGGTCAGAAACGCCAGCCACAATTTAGCTCTTGTACAATTCAGACCGTGACTGGAAACCCTGTCAAAGTAATAGGACATTGTTGCAGAATGAGAGGTTCCATTGTCAACTATTCGATCAAGTGCAAGTGACCTTACCCAAAGAAAAAGTCAACAGGTGTGGAGAAGAGGAACCTTTGCTTTGCACGTGGAAATGGAAGAGAAACTAGCAGAGGAAGTACCAATTTGTATAATGACAAAAGAAGTGATTGGAAAGCCAACTACGGGTGTCAATGAAAGGCTCTTGCTTGTTCTTCGGAAAGTAAGGTCCGATTTCTTATAAAAAATAAACCATCACAGATTTTTTCAAAAAACTTTTTTTATTTAATTCCTTACATCTTTCTATATTTTTCTACATAGTTTCCATTTTTGTTTAAACATTTGTCATAACGTTCTACAAGTTTTTGTATGCCGAAGTCATAGAAGTCTGCCGCCTGTGAGGATAACCAGTCTTTAACTGCTTCTTTCACCTCGTCTCATCTGTGGCGAAGCGCTTGCCGCCGAGAAACTCCTTTAGGTAGCGGAACAAGTGAAAATCGCTCGGCGCCAAGTCTGGACTGTACGATGGGTGGTCAATCTGTTCCCATCCAAAAGATCTGATCAGATTTTGGGTTTGAATGGCAGAATGGGGTCTGGCATTGTCATGCAGCAACAAAACTCCAGACGTCAGAAGGCCACGTCGCTTATTCTGTATTGCACATCGAAGTTTAGTCAGGGTAGCGCAGTAAGCGGCTGCATTTATTGTTGTCCCTTGCTGCATAAACTCGACTAACAAGACTCCATGTCTATCCCAAAACACGGTTGCCATAACCTTGCGTGTTGAGATTGTCTGCTTGGCCTTGACTTTGACTGGTGATGTCGTGACTGACGTTTAGACTCTGGGGTCATGTGAGAAACCCACGTCTCGTCCCCTGTGACAATGTTCTCTAAATGTTGATCACCTTCCTTATGATGTCTCGTCCCCTGTGACAATGTTCTCTAAAAGTTGATCACCTTCCTTATGATATCGGTCCAAAAAATCAAGAGCACAACCCATTCTTTTCATTTGGTGTTCCTCAGTAAGTAGCCTGGGAACCCAACGTGAGCACAATTTGCGAAATTGCAAATTTTCAGAGACAATTTTGTGCAAAGTTGTTGCCAATTGTTTTAAACATTTTGAACTGACACTGTAAACAGCACACTGCAACAATACCAATGCAAATACCTCGTTTGACGCGCAAGGCATGGCGGGAGTCGGTGCGCATGCGCGTTTCAATGTTCGCCCTACGGCGATTCGGACCTTACTTTCCGAATAACCCTCGTAGCTTTGAATTCTATTTGTGAATTCCTATCAATGCAAAAAGAACATAGTGTGGCCCACCCAGTTATCAGTCTGGCACACTCTGTTGTATATTAGAGAACCCCCAACCCGCATCCAAAGTAATATTATGAATTCTGAGTAATATTGTGATTGGTGTTATTAAATCTACTTGTTAATAACAAATCGTTTGATGACAGATGGCAGGAGGTTTATTTCTATTTAGTTTTTTTAACACTTAGATTGTAACAATGAGAAAGTTATTCGATTCGTGTTAATTGCATTGTCTCCTTGTTTGTATACAGTCACATATATTTGTATAAACTATAAAAATTATGACCTTACAATTTGGTTTAGATAAAATCGCACTCAATATATTGTTGTATTGGAGTGTTAGTGGTCTCAAATATTTCTACTAGTAATTTTGTACAAACCACTATGTTGTCTTTGGTATTGACGAGCGCTTAGTGCTTTCGGCAGTCAAGCCATCTTCAGGTCATTTACCAACTTTTACCCAGTTGGTAAATGACCTGAAGATGGCTTGACTGCCGAAGACTCATCAATACCAAAGACAACATAGTGGTTTGTACAAAATTACTAGTAGAGAATTTGATAAATTGTTCCTCATAATTGCTAACAACAGTACGTTTATATAGTTTTTACTTTAAAATGAACAAATTATAACAAAATCATAAGATAATTTGTTCAGAAGAGGTTTGAATGGAAAGCATAGGCTCAAATTATTTTTTAGTAATAAATTTTAGTGAATATTTATCAGTTTTTAACGCAGATTTGTTTTTCAAAAAAGCCTGTGGTCACAGGGACTGATAATATGTATTAAGTTGTGAGTACTCAAAATGTTAAAACTAATGCATATTTTACGCTCTTACACTCTTAGGGTCTCACTGCAAGTGCCAACAACTAGTACAGATTTATTATAAAAAAATGTATCTAAAGCAAAACAACCAAGCACACATGCATTTGTTACCTACACACACTGTTAGTGACAATTTTAAGAACGACATACGTTTATTGCTTGTTTGACAGCATCCATTCGTTTCTGTCCAGCCATAGTGTCCTTCTTCTTTGTGGCTTTCACAACATCCATAAGATTTGGTGCAAAATCAATAATATTTTTTACTCGTACCTGAAAATTAATGTCAGACATAAATGCAAGATGTAACCAAATGGTCCAGACATATGTGGTAGTGTACACAGTGGCATAACAAGGAACAAGGTCAGGTGGTAGCGGAAAATTTCTTGTCCCCCCCCCTGTACATTGAAATTATTAAAGGAAGGAAGAATAAGATACTTACAGTTGCAAGTGTTATTTTCTGGTTTATTTACTTAACACTGTGAGCATAAGCACTTAAAACCTTTCATTCCTAACTTTGTTCTGTGCAAATTTACAAATCACATCATCAAAATCAATTCCTTTCGCTACTTTGTTTTCAATTGACAAGATGGCTAAGCCAGAGAACCGAGCCAAGCTCGTAGTGGACCTAAGATAACTCTTGATTAATTTTAGTTTTGAAAAACTCCTCTCACATGATGCTACTGAAACACATAATGTTAACAACAATCTTAAGGCTAAAGTCAGATTTGGTACAGAATCTGAAAGTTCATATTCAACAATAAACACTAGAAATCTTAAAGAAGACCATTTCATAGAATCTTCTTTTGAAACTTCGGCAGCTGCGCGCGCTCTTCTCTCTCTCTCTCTCTCTCACACACACACACACACACACACACACACACACACACACACACACACACACACACACACACACACACACACACACACACACACACACACACACACACATGCTGTTGGTTTTGTTCAGTAATAGTATGACTTCTTGCATATTTTTCTTATAAGTTTTAATAGAAATATTTGTTTCATTTATTTCATTTGTACACATTTCATTGGAACAATTTTTGTCACATCATCAGTGCCTTTTTTCTTTTTGCAGATTTAAGTTTTTGTTTGTTTAGATGAATAAATAAATAATTATACTTATATTCAAAAGTGCGAATTTCTTATTTGCTTAAATTCAAAACTACTTACCATAGACACATTCTTGGTTTGAAACCAATACACCCACGCACAGTTTTCAGTAGCCTTTTTTAAGTAGCAATCTTCGCCATCAACTATAATGGCTGAAAAATGTGATAAGATATCATGTTAATATCAGTATATTAAGAAGTCATTTTTTTTCAAAGTCACTTTAAAAATCAACTGTTCACTCTTTTTGTTAAGCTTTCTCATATTTGATTTACACTTCCTCCATTAAAATGTGTGCACATGTAATACAATTTTCATAATATGCTTATGCTTTAAACAACTAAATTTTCTCAGTACCATATGGGTAGTAAAGTAACAGTAATGGTAGTAAAGTAATATTAAATCCTCCAGCCTAGTTGTCTCTCCACCTATTTACATGTAGGCCTACTTTAATTAAGTATGACTTAACTACTGTTTTAGTTGAAAATTACAACATCAAAAGTAGCAAAGCTGCAAACAGCAACATGAAACAGCAACGTAGAAAATACTACAAGTTTTGCTTTTCATCTAAATAGTCTTTAATTTATCAGTACCTTTATAAAGTGTTATTTAAGAAAATGATCTTGGTTGTAAACAACCATATAAGCAGTTTATAATAGTCAGTAAAGGTTTAACAAATTGTCAACCAACAGTTCTCTTATGGTGCAACTGCAAGTGTGGCACAACAACTGCAGTACAACTGGGTGCTTATCCGTAAATTACCAGGGATGCACATTTCATAACAGCCCAGAAAATGCAGAGGCTTCCTGCCTGCTCACCCTGGCATGAACATGAACCCTGCCTGCCAGAACAGCTGGCCCTTGCTATACAGCCGTGGCTGCTACACAAGCCCAACCTTCTGCTCCTAAGCACAATAAAAAGTACACTTGTTGACACTGGAAGCCTTCCGACAGACAGGTTTCACAGGCTCAACCTGAGAAACCTCAACGGGAAAAACAGTATACTGTTGCCAATATTCCCCAAAACCATCCCACGAGCAGACCACCAGTCAGTCCACCAGCCCTGCTCCATCTGCAACCCCAGCTGAGGCCAATCAGGCATGTCTTCCAGAGTCCTGGAAACTTCTTGGAGCCCAGCCGATCCTGACTGTCTGGGAGCAAAATCTTGTAACAGTATCAGGTCTGCTACATATATGATCATGCTGCCAGCACTGGTCTTCCAGTCTTTGTCAGCACTCTTCTCGCTCCTACCCCTTAATAGCTAGAAACCTGCGAATCATCCGATCCGAACTGGTGACATTCTTAACGGAATATGATAGTGTGCTTCTTTGTGATACTCTTTTCACTTCTTCCCTGCACCTGCGTTATCAACAAGATTGTCCCCAAAGGCCATGGCCCCCATCTGGTCCACAAGTGGATATCCAACAGGCCACTAACCTCTTTTAGACATTTCTGTGTTAGGCAGCATGGTGGCATTGGAAGCTTCTTGTGCATTGTATTGGTGTATTTCTGGCCAGGTCTGCAGACACCTGAAGTGGGGGATGCTGTCCTCAACCAACACTCTCTATCATTGTAGCTGTAGACTTGTAACTTGAATTTCCAGGTCATCAATCCAAAAGATTCCACTCACATTCCCTCTTCCAGTCAGCGACATAGTTATTGCCAAGAATGTGACCCATCACATCCAAGTCTCATGACCCATCATATCCAAGACTCGTCTATGTAAGACCTTTTTTCCAATCACAACTCCCTTTTTATAACTGTCTACGAGATGTCAGCTTTACCAACAACTTCCTTATCGAGATGTCAGCTTTACCAACAACTTCCTTATCGTCAATTGGCGCTCCATCATGATGAGTGCCATCTCTTCCAGTGAACCCCATGTACAAAAATCAGAATTGGAGTAATCGAAAATTGGGCAACCTTGCCACAAATGGCAAAGTGCCTGCCTGTGAACCTGCCATTACACAGTGATTTCAGGTCAAGTCTCTCTACGTCGGACAACTTTTGCAGGAAGTAAACTCTGATCAGTGTGATTCATATCCACCATGCCTCCATCTGGAGAGCAGCGAGTAGAGTGATCTGCAAGAACATAACTCGAAACCAACTGGAAACTCCAAATGGGACTGTGTATTCAGCAGAAGGCAAGGCTGAGGTCTTTGCCAACTGGATGGGGGCATAATTTACTGTTCACAGAGGCATGTCAGACCCTGCTCCCTGTCCACTCATATCAGTTGTTCTTGACTTCCTTTATGGGCATAACTCCCGCCCCCACTGGCCCCCAGCCCAGTTTGACTCGACTCGACTCAATTTCCGTTGCATCCCTGGTCCTGACCAGATTTTGGCCACTGCACTGTAGTAGTTCACTGCCACAGGCATTGACTTCACTCTATAACTGTTCAAGTCCTCTCTCTCGCTACAATATTTTCCCTGCCTGAGGAAAACTGGCAATATCATCATGATCTCCAAGCCTAGAAAGCTGTGAGTGCTACCTGTCAGCCACCTTGAAAGTGTTCGAATGTCTCCTGCTGGCCCCTATCTTGCTGCTGTTGGGTGACTTTATCCACAGCTGACTTCAGTTGGTCGGCATTATTATGCATTAGTCTAATGCCACCAACAGGAAAGCATCTATGCTGTATTGCTGGATATTAGCAAGGCCTTCGACAAAGTCTGGCATGAAGTGCTTCTCTTCAAACTGACCCATTCTCCAATCACTCAATCCATTGTGCTTTTTGATCGATTGTGCTTTTCGTCCATTATTTTAGCAACCATACCTTCAAGGCAAGCGTCGATGGGTCTTTCTTCAGTTCGACCTGTCACCACCAGCATTCTGTAGGGATCTGTACTTGGCCCTGATCTGTACCTTGTGTAAATGAATGATCTGTCTGTTTTGCCTGGAGTCATAGCTATGTATCATTGCAGCTCCCTGTCTCTGTGATTTGCAAGTCCAAAGCTGCAACATCAGTTAGACCTGCTTCCAGACTGGCTACAACATGGTAGGTGATGATCAACATGGAGAAATCCCAGGATATTGTTTTACTGGCATTTCTTGATGGCAGTCCCTCTCCCTAGAGTACAGTAAAGTCCTTGGGTGTATTGAAAGAAGTAACCATTTGTCTTTTGCTTATTAGGTTGGTACTGACTTATGCAGCTCCTGCATGGTGGTCGCTGCTCTTGTCAACCACTAACAGGTGTAGGCTGGAACGAGTTTACCTTCCTAAAGCTGATTTCCTAATTTACATCATTAGCTTCCTTTCTAGCACATTGAACATGCCCCTTGCTGGTGCTACTTTTGCCACTGGCACAGAGCAGAGAGTGACCGACCCCCAAGCCATCTGCTAACTGAGTCAGAGACAGGCGACAAGTGTTGCCTGAATCAGTTACAGTAATGTGTCATGACACTGACTTCATCCTCCTCCATGCCTTCATCATCTAGCAAATAATAGCCAAATAATAGCATTGGTGGTTACCCTTCCTATAATTCAAAGCAATGCAGTGCAACCATTCTCTCTAATATGGAATTGTGATTATTCTGTTACAGCTGAGGACTGGAAACATCCTCCAACACTAATATATCACAGTTGCTGAAGAGATAGAGTCTGAGGGATTCAACTCAATTTTATGAAAGAAAATAAGAAACATTAATTTATAGTAGTATACATAATGAACTGGCTGTGAAATCAGTGAATCAGAGAGTCTCACTTTTCACTACAGTGAAAAATGTCTTATTGTCCATACACTACAACTAAACTACATGAACTAAGGATGCCTATTCATCTAGGCTTTGGGCATTCTTAAACTGACATTTATACGCAAACCACTTAGTTTAGTAGTTTTCTGCAATCAGCTTATAGTCACTAGCAGTACACTTAGTTAAGATGGAAATAATCATAATACTAATACTAACAATAATAATAATAATAGTAATAAAATAATAATAATAAAGTCTATATTGTCTTCGTTACTTAACTAAATATCACTATTGTTTGACGACTCAGAACACTAAGTTTTTTATAAGTATATTTTTTATAAATATTTTTATAAATAAATCTTTACGATTTTACTTATAAAAAACTTAGTGTTCCGAGTCATCAAACAATAGTGATATCTATATTGTCAATACTCTGTAGCCAGCTTTTAACATTCTTTTATAATAATAATTTCTTCCTCTGGTAAGGTATTATAATTCTTCCTTTTGTAATCAAAATGGTCTCATTATACCCTACATCACATATATTTGCAAGTAAAGGATAGATTAAATTGCCACTATTCTTTTACAGTATAGTATACATTTGTAGCAGATTATAATGTAAAATAAACTACTAGCCGCTATAATTGATAATAGGCCATCATTACGATATAATATCTGATGTAGTGTTTGTTTCAGTGCAAGAAAACCTCTGCTTACTAAGGACCCAGAATCTCCTTTCTCCACCACCGAATCCTTTAAATTATTCCTTGTATCTCTTCCATTAAACCACGATTCAAGGCAATATAAGCCCACACTACAGAAAACTCTTTTGTTTTGACTCCAATTTTTGTTTTCTTGAGGTTGGCAATCTCTTTCACAAAATATTTTTGCCTTGTGGTATTCTTAATTTTTTGTTTTAGTAAACATTCTATCTAATGAGACTCTGCTCAACTCAAAGTATATACTGTTTGTTTGATTACTCGTACTGTCAAACAGTATGTCCCTTGTCATTAAGGGAAGAGAGATTTAAATTAATTTTCAAAGTTCCCAGTTAGGAAAAAGAGCACTGGCAATAGGATAAAGTGTTGAAACAAAATCTTAAAATGGTAGCCATAAAATAAAGACATACCATCTGTGTTTACACAACATCTTTCCTAATGAAATGGCAATTCCACTGAAGTTATTCCATTGAAATATCAATGGTAATGTGTTGGGCACATCAACACATTAAACCAATGTTCCAATGTTCGTTATGAAGAATGGAAGTTCGAGATAGGATTGTATTCTTCTTTATCAAGTTGCTGAAAGTTGTATTATCTGAAATGAATAAATTCTTATTAAATCACATTAAATGTCTTCATTTTTTAGTTTTTCAGTTTCAAGAAATTAAATTGAAATTTTTTCTCAAGCCTATTGTTCGTTTTGCTAATTGATTTTCTTCAAAGTTGCTCTGTTTTTCAAGCTCATTTTGGAACAGTTTTTTATTTAACATCTTTAAGTGATATCTTCAATTCATGACACTGTCTTAGGGGTTGCATCTGGCACTTTAATTAGATGATAAATAATGATTCCCAAATCAGATATTTTGACCTTAATACATATTATATATTGACTTAACAGGTATGCCTTCTTAAGTTCATGTTAACACCATCTGCCATTCTCGTTTTATCACAAAAATAAAAAAAAAATAGATGTATGAATAACTTTAATCCCAAAACAACAAAGGCAACCACTGGTGGCAATGAAACATTGGTTCTGAACCACTTACAGCAAAACATCTGAGCACTGGACTGGATGTTCATCTTTTTCACAATCAGCCACCAGTGTTAACCTCTGAGGTTAATCTAATAGGTACTGGTTAACTGATGGAAAATTCTTGTAGTATATCGTCACTAAAATGTATTTACATTTAGCAACAATAATGAAAAATTAGAAATAAATTGTGTGTGTGTGTGTGTGTGTGTGCGCGCGCGCGCGGCGTGTGCATACACGCACGTGTGTATTTTTTATAAAAGAAAAAATTCAGAAATTAAAATAACCTTTAAAAAATTTTTAAATTGGGAATCTGGAAATTTACAGAGAGAAGTTGTGTGTATAGGGAGGCATCTTGGTCTGACACCCTCATGTGATAGTGCTATGTGGTTCATGTTCCACCAGTGCATCATGGTCACTCTTTCACTCGCAGCACATGGGCCAATGGTGCACAATGTGTTGATTCCGCAATGGTGCAGGAGAGGAGTTCATTGATTGCTCTGGCCTAGCTCCACATGGGAGCATAGCTTCCCGACTCCTTTAAGGATTCGTCCACAGTCAGGGGCATATTTATGGGGAGGGGACAAAACGGACCCCCCCCCCAGAGGGTCAAAAATGGTTGATGAATTTTGTTAGTCTCTTAATTTTTACACTATTTTATTATTTTCCCTGCTGTGTACACTAATATCGGGTGGTGTAAACGAAGGAAAATCAATTCTGTCAATAAGCATCTTCTAAACAATATTTCAATAACACTTTTTCAACGGCTTAAGATTGTAATGTTGATTAGTCTTCACTTGTTTTATCTTTTGCATGAAGCAGACTGTTTCCACCGACCTACGACAGGCACAGTTATCTTGTGGCATTTGCATTGGTCGGCCCAATGAGCTGCCACAATAGGCAAATGGCTTCCATAATTAGGCACTTGCATACCTCACAGTTTCGTATGTCTACAACTAGCAGATAGTTTGAAATGTGCTGGTAAAATTTAAAAACATTGAAACATTAAAAACATGGTTACCAGAAAAAAATGTGTTTTCACTTACTTTTAAAACACTTCACCAAGAAGATGGACTTACCTGCATGATAATGTTCGGTTGAAGAGTTTTGTTTCATAGCTGCAAACACCACTTGTCCTTTCCTAAAAGTTTTTAATTTCTCTCCTTTATTTGAACTGGAATGTTTTGGATTAAGAGTTTTGTCTGAATTGGAAGAATTCTGAATTTTTTTTGAACTGGAAGGGTTTGGATTAAGGGTTTGGTCTGAACTGGATGGATTATGATTTTTTTTTAAACTGGTAAGCTTCCGCTCACGAAGGTTGTATAATTCTTCGGAACCTGGAAACATATCTTTAAGTCTGGTTAATATAATTGTACATGGGTGTAGGTCCTCAAATCTGTTCTTTAGTTTTTCTTTGGGCGTTTCTGTACCTTTAGAATTCATTTTACACCAGTAGCTACTCCTTCTTCTAAGTTGTTTCTTCTTCACTGTATAAGTTATAACAAAATATCAAGTATCACCTGTAAGAGAATACTGGAAGTTACAATGACATCTATAAATTAGTAGGTAAACGTTTGTGGTGTGATGTGTACAACAGCAGATGAGGTAGTAGTTTTGGTGTGGTGCTAACAGCAGCAGCAACAATATTGTTGTTCAAGATGATTAGTACCTAAGTAGGGGACGATTCTTAGGTAAATAAATATTTTTATTTGAATATTTAATTAAATATTTTGCATATTTATGTTAAGAATTAAATATTTTTAGTAAATAGGTTATTAATACATATTTTTAACATTTGAATGTCAAGTTTTTTGAGAATAACTTCCACCTGTTGTAACCTATGTAGAAACCTGACGATAGAAATACAACAGTGGCTTAGAGATGTGCACCTCGTTACGAGGCTAACAAACTTTTCAGTCATTTTGAACATGCACAACAGTCTTGTACAGTGTTTCATAGTGTGAACATTGGCTGTGACAAGACTGGTGAGAACAAAGGAAGAATGTGTGCAACAGAGACAGTGGTAGTACATGAGTCAGCTTACTGTTATCCAGGTTGCTGTTATCGCAGAGTCAGATCAAGTCAGGTCAGAGCTTCACTTTTGCAAGAGAAATGGGTCATTATGTTTTATCAAGCATCTCCTAGTATTTTATATTTCTGTCCAGTAACTATGGTGTCAGACTAAACACTTGATAGGTATACTCGCTGTGGTTATTACAAATTGAGATACAGTTTCTTGTTTAAGTGGCCCTAAGAATAAACATACAAAGAATTTCTTTCCCTGTAAACACAGAAAAGATTAAGTAACACAACTAGCAACTCAATAATACTACTGGAAAGTAGTCACAATCAAGGGTGGAAGATGACTGTTCATTTTGCAAGCACTAAATCAGCAAATTACCTAATTCGTTGTTGTACATCAGTCTCGTATCTGTCTTGTTGCTTTGCGTGAAAGTACCCGGTGACAGCAGTATGTTAAAAGAATTTGAAGGTAGTTCAGTTCAGATTGAAAGCTACTATATTGCCAGCCTTGAGGAAAATTCATAAAAGCAGATCAATGATCGCAAGTTACACAACATCTATGCAGCAACAAACATATTGGTGCGGCTTCACATTCTAGATCGAAATGTGTGCTTTTAGGTGAAACAGGACCCTCCCCCTCCTCAAAGTTGGGACCTACGAAGTGCCGTGAATTTTATTCTGATTTGTGCAGAGCTTTCATTTCAGCACACATTGCTCTTCACACAAAGTATACAATCAAGCGTTTAGAAATTTTCTGATCAAGTACATGAACTTGGATCCTCTGGATGAGTTTACTTTAAGAAAACTATCTTCCAAACTGCTATGAAAAGACATTAGAAAATATCAAGAGCTGTGTGTGAAAATAAGAAAATATAGGTAAATATCAGTGAAACTACAGACTCAACAGGAAGGAAAATGGGAAATGTAGTTACTGGTGTGCTTAAAAATAACAAAAATATTTTCCGGACTTTAATTTTTGACTGCTTGTAAAAAAATGTCAGCCGATCCTTGAACCCTAATGTGGACAGATTAGTATCAAATGGAAAGAAAGCATTTGTTAAATCCCCTACGAGATCTGATCTTTTCAAAAACAAAAATCCTAACCTTCTATTACCGCCAGCACCCATTATCACTTGCTGGGGGACGTCTTGGCTTTCTGCAGTGTTATATTATGCAGATAATTTTGATAGTGTTAATTAAATCAGTTGTTGATTAATTGGACAAAGATGATGCTTCGTCAATAGAGAACCTTCAAAACTGTTAAAAGACAGAATAGAGAACTTCAAAACTGTTAAAAGACAGAAGTGTAAGAAGTGAGTTGGCATATATGTCTGGTAATTTGAGTTTCTTGTGAGATTCGATAAAAAAAAACTTCTTTTAACAGAAACTGTTAAAGAATTAGGTTTTTTTTTTTCAAACAAAATCAGTTCTCTCACAGGATCAAAAATGGAAACCTAAAAATATAAATTCAAAGCTGTATTTGGGAAAAACACTGGATTTGAAATTTTAAGTAAAGTTGCCCAAGCTCTGAGAAGGTCAGCAAGTAGACGTTGAAAACATAAGTGTAAGTGAAATTCCTCTTTTTAAGTATGCCAAAATGACTTCATGTGATGTAGAACGTCCTTTTCCCAATATAGAGCTTTGTTCCCTGATAATCATAATTAACAGAGATTTGTAATGGACAATTTACAGATGGCATTTATTGTGCACTCCAACTCCAATTACATTTTCAAGAAGGAATTGATGAGATGACCAGCAAGCTTGGTGAGTACTTATAAACATTTTTCCTGTTACACTGTTAAAACTTATCAAGTTTGTGTTAAACTAATGGAAAATATTTTTAACTTTTTAACAAATACTTTTTGTTTTTTAACACATAAAAAATTTAATATTTTCAGTTTTTACCACATAAAAATCTGCAGACTAAATGGGTAATTCAATGATTTATTAAAGGAGTTCCCTTAGAAAAAAAATGTTGATTGTGGTCTGAAGTGCAAGGGATGAGGAAATACAAACAGCAGTTAGTGAAATATAGTCGAACTGTATTATACAGTATTTCATGTAACTTGCTTACCTGTACCTAGAAGAGCATGTGGTAGACTGATGTAGGCAAGTTAACACAAATACAAACAGGAAAAAACTTAAAACTTTAAATTTTTAACTATACCCAAAATTTTAAAACAAATAATAAAATTAATTATTTTCACTTGAAAATAGGCCTACACTATATTTATGGTTCTTCTGTAATTTGCTGATATGGTTTCTATTATGATATTGAGACCTACTTGAAAAACTCTAATTTTTTGTTGACAAGTTTTGTTTGATTAAAGTATGGTGTTCAAAAAAGTTTCACATTTATTGAAGTTTTAAAAAATAAGCTGCTATCGGGTACATTATCTTTGAGCTGCAATTCTCTTCTGATGATTTTAAAAGATTGGAGAATTTCGTCATCTGTAGGTTTCTTGTCCTGCCAGTGTGTGGTCACAATCTTAGTCTTCATCATCTTCCTCTTCTAACTGTATCTTCTGCTTACATATACTTTGCAGCATGTCATCATCGTTGGGAAAATCAGAAACAGTAGTGTTGTCATCAGTATTATTAAAGTCTTGGAGTTAGGCTTCCTTATTACCATTCCGCGAAATTAGAAGGCAATTCAATTGGGTTTTCGATTCGTTTGGCAGTGCACTGACTGAGATCAACAATCTTATTGGGCACACAAGACTGATTGTTTTATTTTCAACAGTAGATACAATCTTCTTTAAAACTCTTTTCCAGATAATGTAATTTCAAATGTTTTGTTACCCCCTGATCTATTAGCTTGAGTAGTGACATAGGCAGGGAAAACAAGCCTTTGTGTAAGAAAAAAGGACAATTTTCTATTTTGTCTAAAAATATTTTTATCTAACGTTTGTTATCCAGTCTATAAAAATTTTGCGAGTCATTTAAGCTTTGTTGTTAAAACTGTAATCGATTTCTAGAGAGACCTAACACAGCTGAGTTTTTACTTTTACCAATAACAAGCAATTTCAATCTTTCCTTACCTAACATGTTTGTAGCCACTAATACAGTTATTCTCTGTTTACCACGAAAACATGGTTCGTTTTTAAAGGCTATGGTTTTATTTGGTACCTAAGCATTTAAAAAAACAAAGTGGTTTCATATCCACTTCAGTGGACATTCATTAAACACATTTTGTTTACACTTTTTAAAATGCTTTTTAACTTTGTCTATGTCGCTTGTTGCTGCCCCCCCCCCCCCGCAAATTGTAGAGCCTTTTCTTTAATTAATGTCCCCACTAATGGAAGAGTTTCTCAGGGATTCATTAAATACATTTTGTTTACACTTTTTAAAATGCTGTTTAACCTTATCTATGTCGCTCGTTGCTGTCCCCACACCCCTGCTGCTGCAAACTATGCAAACTATAGAGCTTTTTCTTTAATTAATGTCCCCACTAATGGAAGAGTTTCTCAGGGATTCATTAAACACATTTACACTTTTTAAAATGTTTCCGCGCAAGGAATCTAAGGTGGCACTCTCACAGGGAGACAGGCAGCAATGGTTCCTAGTTCTTTTTGTTTTTATATTTTTTATTCCCAGAAATGGTTCCTGATTCCTATTCATTTTATTTTTTATTCCTATTGTTTGAAGGTTGGAAGTCTTGGAATGAAAGTCTTTTGAGTCATGACAGCTATCTACTATACAAATGACAAACTGTTGTATGCATATGTTTAAAAATCTAGATCGGGGAGATAGGTCCTCTATTATAAAGTATTATGATCACACAAATTCTCTGCTCTCAGGAGAGTCACCACAATATTCTAGGTGGCCTGCAAAGCCACTGGAAGAAGAGAGAATTATACCTGAGTAGCCGCCAACAACTAATGACATGGCGAGTAGATATTAGACATAAGCAATTAGCTATTGCAGAAATCATCAGTGGCGAGCTTGGCAATGTTTGGGTCACCAAGTGTACAGCATTACCAAATGTTACTGACCATCAAGTTGCATGCTCTTATATAACATGTATACCAGCACCGAGATGTTTGAAGATAATAGACAAATCGCAACATAGCGACACTGCAGTGTCGAAAACTTAAATAGATAAGGCATGTAATTCATTTTTGGTATGTGGGAGTAAGTCCCACTTTTGAATACACGAATGGGGGTAGTATCAGTTTATACTTAAAGTTACCCAAGTTAACTCTTCTTTAATGAAAGATGGATGAAAATAGTGAAATTTACATTTTTCCTGTACAAGCACGCAAACCATTATGAAAAAAACTGATTTTGCACATAACACCTGAAGTCTGCCTATAATAAGCAGTTATATTGCCTTGTCTTTCCCAATTCTTTTGTTTGTTATTTTTAATTATGTGTTTACTAACTTTTTATGTATTTTAATGTTTTCAATTATTTTTGTTATGTATTGTTTTTTTGCAGTTCATTCAATGCCTTTTTTTACTAAATTACTAAATACACTTAACAAATTATGTTTCACACTCGCACACCGCACTTAAAATACAATAATAAATTCTCAGCTACTTGTACAAAAATAAAGTTTATTGAAAATTACTGCATTATTTACTACACTATGTACTAAAAAATGTAATGAGTACACAACAATTTTGCCTACAGTATTTGGTAAAAAAAATATAAAGAACAAGAGCATGTAAAATAGGAAAGTTGCCCCAAAAAAGCTATTAAGAAATGAATGTAAAGCCCTACGATGGTAGCTATGGACTTTTATGATAAGGGCGAACAAATTAGACAGAAAAGATAGAGCGCTTTCTTTTTCTGGAAGTATTATATTAGTTACGCATATTTTAGAATTTAGAAAATAAAGTGGCATATTTTAGAATTTATAAAATAAAGTGTCCTCGTTAAAAATAAAAAGTATAATGGATGGATACATTTGCTTGAAAGATTAAATTAAATGACGTCTGAAATATAATTTTCATATGCACTAAGTATTAAAAAGTAGATATTTGTTTATAAATATTGCAACGATACATATTATTTTCGCATAGGATATAGTGTGTGTGAAGAAATTACAAATGAGTCTATAATGGAGGTAATGAAAAATTATTTATTACACACAAGAAATAATAGTTTTTACGATGTATATTAAATTACATAATTGTCATGCGTTTTATATTTGAATAAAGTTTATATAGTTCGATTTTACTTGTTAGATGATATCCGTTCACTTGCTGATTTGTCCTCCAGATGTGCGTTCCTCCTCCTCTTCTTAGCGTCGCTCCCGTCCTGGCGTCCTCTTTGTCGGTGGGTTGCTCCAGCGACGATGCCTCTGTACGTCACGCTGACGATTCCGTCGAACTGCTACCGAGTACGAATATTAATGAAATTAGTGTCTTCTGATTGGTCCATCCGACATGGTTGATATTAGCAAAAGATATAAGAGTTACATGCAAAACTTTGTATAAATCCGCAAGAGCTTGCATTGATTTTATCTATGAATTTTATTACTCTATCATTGATAAGAGTTAAAAGCTGAGTTTTTTCCTATACAAAAAACCATATTTATAAAATAGTTGGAAACCTCAGAGTACATAAAAACTGTAGCTATTTACATAAACAATCCACTGTCAAAGTTTCACATGGATGGGTTGATTACCGCGGAAGATATAGCGAATAAGGTTTATCACACGCCCACCCGCGCACAATTTCACACACAAAGTACATGACATAAAAGAACACATTTTTATAAAGAATTTGATATAACCTACGTCCTTATCCATTGCTAAATACAAAACTTATAGCTAAAAGACAAAAAATTGAATAAAACCATTTTAAACATGTCAATGTTCGTCATCCATGTTCAGATACGATTAATACAGCTTATCATCCTGTTTTGTTGCAATATAGATATGGAGCTAAAAAATTGCTATTAATATTCCCACTGAAAGACAAATTAACAGTTCCTACAAGATGCAGATTGGATACTGTGCAGTATTAAGTTTAATGTATCCTTCTTTACAAATACCATAAGATAATCAGAAGTATATTTTTTATGATAAGTAAGTAAAGGGCAGTGCAGGATTTAAGATTTTTGAGGCCCTAGGCCAAGTCTACTGAGCCCCCCTCCCCCCCGGCTTTAACTTTGAAGCAATTTGATGTCAGATTAATACTATCAAATTTAAAACCAGCAGGCTACTATAAAAAGCGTGCTTTCATTTAGCAAACTTTTTCAAAATATTAAGAACCATGCAAAAAAATTAGCAAATTTATTTATTTTTCAAGTAGGACAACTTAACTAAGCTTATTCAGAAATTATTATCGCATTAAAACTACGTCCCCTCCATTGAAACGGGATTCATTAACTCAACTTCACGTGCTTTCAGAAAAATATTGTTTCTACTACAATGGCTACTGTATTGCCTACAATTACCTGTTGTAACACTGACTACTGTAGGACTATTGCCTGCAATTACGTGTTGTAACACTATCACTCACTACACAAAGAAAAGCTAATTACTTAAACACTTCTGCACACTAATCTGCTAACACTATACACTAGAAGCAGAGTGTGGATGCTGCTGAAGTCACGTAGACTCAGCGGAATGAGTATGACCAACATAACAAATGCTAATACTAAAAAAGCAGGACATTAGAAGCATGGGACGACGGGAAATTTTCTCAAAATATGGCACTGTCCCTCTATGAGTAGGACGAATGGGAACCCTAATATAAGATTCTAATACAAGCAAAATACTATTCAATAAAAAATTTTTTTGAGTGTGTAGAGCAAATGACTGCACTATTATCACAAACCGCCCTGGATGCACTGTGGGGTGAATATTGGAAGAAATCCTCTTTCCCACTTGATAAGAGGACGTAATCTCAAAAGCTAGGATAAAAATTCAAGACTTATCTCCACACCAGAAGACTAGGAATGCTCAAGGTGCCCACACAACTTCGTGCATTGCTGCACGCCAACAATGTACGAAAGTGCAATGCACGACAGAAAAGTACCCGAGTGTGGGCACGAACGTGCTTTGCACGACATGATGCACATCGTGCCATCCACGTGCCGGAGTGAAGAGTTTTTAGGTTTGTCCAGTTAGTCCTAATCTGTTATCTATGTGGGTCACTATGTTATATTATAGTCTTAATATTTTTTATACTTAACATTTTTAATTATTTGTTCAATAATTATTTTAAAAATTAATAAAAACACTTTAAAATTGAATTTGTAAATTCATAAATCTTGAATTATGGAGAGTAATGTTAGTGCATTATAATAATTGATGCAGTCGTTAATTTAGAAAATTTATCCAAATGTATATACAGTAGAGTGTCAGTTATCCGAACTAATTGGGACCGAGGGTAGTTCATATATACGAAAATTCGGATATTTGAACACGCACACACACACACACACAAAGTTGTAATACAATACGTGGCAATATGGAGTAGGCTACATATAGTATTTACAATACTGCATTAAAATGGTGTAAATGTGTTTGTAATCGTGTATTTAAAGTAGGGGAGACCGGGGCACGTTGAACGGCTTTAGTTCCCCTAGCAGTCATCAGAATGCTCCGCGAATCATACTGAACGTTATATAGACCAGATCCTTCAAATATGTCAAACCATTCAAGTGTTCTTTCAGAAGAAAATACCAACCAGATTTCATCAGTTGTCATCCCAGCAACCCCTTCTACTTCTTCGGAAATAGGCCTACAGCAAACCTTCCCATCACCAGACGAAGTAAGACCATTTCAGAAGGCAGAACCCAGGAAAGGAAAGAATTCAAATAAAAGGAAAAGAACATCTACCATACTGACAGACTCCTGTAAAAGAAGCATTACAGCTTGAACAAAGAGCAGCAAAAGAAAGAAATAAGATCAAAACTGAAAAAGGAATAGGCCTACAAAAGAAAAATGAGAAGAAAAAAATCATCAAGAAAGAGAAAAAAAATAACAAAGAAAAGCTGTCTGTTGCGAAGAATTTGTTTTGTGACCACCCGGAATAGCCTGGTGGTAGTGGTCAGAAGCGCCGAAAAAGGACTACTAAAAAAGCAACAAAAGTAGAAGACGACGATGAGGATGACGAAGATGAGGATAATTTATGCTTAAGTTGCTTGAAGGCGTTCAATAAAAGTACGCCTGGGGCGGAATGGATCCAGTGCACCAGTTGCAAACGTTGGGCACATGTGCAGTGTGTCAAAGGAGAAATAAGAGGGGTGTTTTTTGAATGCATTCATTGCAGTGACCCTTTAGTAATGGAAGACAGTGATTAAAACTTTGTGCATTAAGCCACACATAATCTTATTTTCTTCTATGTAAAGAGTTTTTGTTTTAAAAATTATATATAAGAGTTTGTTCAGCAAATTGACTTTTATTTAGCTCCTAAAATAACAACAAAAAGGTAAAGTGCTAGGTGGGCCATCGTGCCCCACTAGCTGGGCCAACCCTACCCCGTGCACGGGGTACGTTGGCCCACACGACAAAGCCCATAAATTATATTAATAGAGCCTTCAATTGTGCAAATTTAACAAACATAGAATTTTTTATTTGTAATAAAAGATATTGGAAATTGTTAAAAATTATTACCACGGTGAAAAAACAAAAACTTTTTTTCTAAAAATAAAACAAAAAAACTGGGCCAACGTGGCCCGGTCTCCCCTACATAGTTTTTTACACTGCGCAATAAATACAAATTATAGTAAAACGTTCAGTACAATAACGAAATGTTTTAGAAATATATTTATAGGTTTTATGTGTAGACATAATAGGCCTACGAGTAACTTAGGTGGGATGAAACAATCGATTATTTTTTTGTTTGGTAATTTTCGTACATCTTTTCTTTGCGGCTAGATCTTTCAACCGTTTTAATAAAATAAGTTCCGTATAACTCCATTCGGGCTGTTTTTCAAACCACGGCATGAAGGTTTCCATGGCGTGCCATGGCGTGAAAGGCCTCGGCAGTTGTTAAGTCCAACGTTAACGTCACAATCTGCGTCTTCGTCGCTGTCAGTGTTCACGTCGTATTCAGCATCTCCAGTACTTTTACCGATGTTAACAATCTCTTCATCATTTGATTCTGTAGCATCGTTGTCACTTGCCACCCATTCTCTTGCGTCACCTTCTTTGCACTCTTCAAACCCAGGGATCGACTTACACAAACTTGTAATTTCATTTATTATTTGTTCGTTCTCACTTTCATTATTGCTTACCTCAGTTTCTATAGGATCTTCTTTAACCGGCCAAAGTTTCATCCAAGCATTTTTTTAAATTTTGTTCCGCGAGCGAGTGCTACGAATCAGCTATCCAATAGCTGATAGTATAGCATAGCATCCAATAGCATGTACCAACTGTCTTTTAAGCTGAGCTTCTGTGGATAAGCTACAACTCTTTCTGCATCGCCATCTGCCAAAAGAAGGCGCCATAATAATATTTGCTTTCTATATACTTTTTGAAGCTTCTCTTATTCCTTTAAGCACTGGAAGACAGGTAATATTTTTAAAGCAACGAGCTTTCAATCTTAGGGCAAACCATAGCCGTAATTCTCTCTTTACTTACTTTAAAACCCGGAGCTGCGTTTTACATTTCGATCCTAGAGATTTTCGAGGCAAAGACTTCCAATTAATACCCGTCTCATCAGCGTTATATACATCATCCCTAGAATATCCGTGACTTTTTACTAAATTAAGAAATTTATTTTTAAAAGGTTCAATCCTTGAATACACAATTGCCTAATACCGTGTCGTGATTTGAAATTTTTTAACCACCCAGGGCTCGTTTTAAAATCAAAAGGACCGCCTAACGTTTTATTCAGATCAAGTGCTTTTTCGCATTAAAGGCCTTGATATTGGTTCGCATGAATTACGCTTCTGAATGAACCATAAATAAATAAATATTTGAATAAATAAATTATTTATAATAATTTAAATAAATAAATAAACATCCATTTCTAGAGAGGTATCGTCACAACCATTCTTTAAAATTTTTCTTTGTTTTGAACCGTCGTCAAAATGATTTTGACCGTTTAAGATGATTTCTTTACTAGATTTTATATCACTTATGGTGGCCTTTCCAAGGTTACACAGTTTAGCTAAGGACGCCCCTTCCCCCTTTGAAAGTCTGTTCAAAATTTTAATTTTAGTTTCTAAGGTTAAAACATTACGTTTCCTTTTAACAGATTCAGCCGATGCCATGGCTATTAGAGTAACAAAGCCGACACAGCAATAAATAAAATCTATGAAACACAAACAACAGCACTTCACAAGTCACAAACTATAACTCACACTACTGATCACGGTTCTGGTTCCCACGATACTGATCACTTTCGGTTCGGTTTGAATGTCTCGTGCCTGCTGTTAAATTCAAAACATTACGGCGATAATTCATTACATCTTCGAATACTGTACTACCAATATGTCTCGTCGTTTGTTCATTTCCTGTCTACGCGCTCATGAATTATTGCTGTATTTCAGAAATTACTGTACACTGTTTTTTCCTTTTCAGTAATATTAATTGATAATACTGTACATTAAATAATTATCATAAAATTAAACCGATGAATGGGGAAAGAAGTTCAGTATGCGTCGCGCATATGACAGCACAACAACAACAATTGTATCGCATTTTCTATTGTATGTTCGTATTTGAGAGTTTTTCTTTTTCAACGAGTTCGGATATTTGACGTCCAGAAAACTGACGTTCTACTGTATTATATTATACAATATATATTTGCTTATTAAATTATGCAATGACTAATTAATAGCTTCTTAAATTAAACAATTTATAGTGAACTTAAAGAAACTAGTATAATTTAGTATTTCAGTAAATTTAGTATAAGATAGTACAATTTTAGAAACTACAATTTTACAAACTAAAACAATTTAATAAGATCAATTAATTTAATTCACGATACAGTTTTCTAATGGGAAGAATGAATTAATACATAGCACTAAAAACCCCCATTGAATTAATAATAATAATAATAATGAATTCACCATACAATATTTTTATGGCAAGAACAAATTAATATACACCACTAAAAACCCACTATTAAATACTCCATATCATGATTGTGACTACAGTTCATCAAATTATTAATGAAAAAAGTCTAAACTTGCTACGCTTTAAACAATTTACTGGATAGACCCTTCGCTTTAAGCAATTACTGAATAGACCCTTCGGTGACCATTATGTCCTGAACAAGGCACCTGACCAACTGCTGTAAAATACTTGACATAGGCATCCCTACTCTCCTTGGCTTTCTCGGATGTCCGACTTTGCGACATGTGGCGCATGCGCTATAATTATGAACTATACTATCTTTACAAAGAGCCGGACATTGTCAGGGCAATCAAAATATACAGGCTAAGGTGGGTTGGGCAGAGAGAGAATGTAGGAAGGACAGCCTACGAAACATATTTTCTATCAGAAACCAATGGGAAATCCCCGAAGTAGATTCAAAGATCAGATAGAGGAAGACCTCAGAAAGCTAACCAAAAGAAACTGGAAAGCCACGGCATGTAATAGCGAAGAATGGAGTCGACTCTTGGAGCAGGCAAACACCAACCAAGGGTTGTAGATCACAGCTAATGATGATGATTATGTGTGTTATTTAATGGCAACTGTTTTGCGGAAACAGTTTTAAGGTGCATACAGATTAAACGTCTATAAATAATCAAGAATACCCTGACCAAAACGCAAGGTAAGTAAACGTGCGTTTACATATGTAACAAAACGTGCTTTTGGCAGCGTTATATAACAATGCTAGAGAATAAAAGTATTACTAGCAAGGAATGTTATTAGCAATATTCCATGCTATTAGCAGAAATTATGCTATCCGTAGGTTGACGGTAAAGATCTAAAATGTTACAAACATTTGTTAATAGAATCGTTAGAGCCCCTACAAACAATATCCCTGTCATTTATTATTCATACCGGCTGTGACAATCTCACTGTCCTCCTTTGCTGTTCCGATTTATTTAATTTTTTGAATTTGTGATAATTTGTTTTGAGTTTTTATTTGTTTGGTATACTTTTTGATGCTATATTCATATAATGGAAAATTATCTCGAGTGAAATGGAATGAAACAAAGATAAATTAGGCCTACAAAGATAATTGAATTATTTCTATTCGAAATAGTCATTAGATCACTTCCACTGTACCGTTGCCTAGCTTGCAGTAGTTTGTAGTTTCGACAAAATAACGCAGCAGGCTGCTGCCGCAAGTAAACCTACACGTCCTCTACGCTCGACATGTTGCAGAGGCCAACTGAAGTCGCGGTGTTGTATTTTGAACAGAATAAAATGTTAATAGCACGTTTACTGGAAATGTTCTTACCACATACAGCGGAACTTGCTTATAACGAAATTCAAGTGACCGGACAAATGTGCTCGCTAAAACCGGGTGCTCGCTACATCCGAGTTGTCGACTTGCAAGCCTCCTAAATTTTTATACCGTGATTATCGAACGTACAACAAAAACAGTCTTCTATAGAAGAGACTTTGCACAATAAAATTTTGACATGTTTTACATTCTACGCTTAAAAATGAAATTTAGACTTTAAACTTTTTTTAGACGCTAACATTCTTTGCTGAATATTGGTGAATAGTGCATTCGCGAAATATAGTAAAAGTAACTGTGTAGGAAAAACTTACCAAAAATCAGCCGGCTACCTGGCAAAAATCGCAAAACTTTCTATGCCACATGTACAATATTTATTTTTAAATTACAAGAAAATTCACTCCGATTTATTTGTCTTTTTGTTCTTCGTTCTAAATGGAATCGTCAAAATTATATTTAGTACACAGAACGTAATTAACCTTAAAGAAGTCGTCTGTTTTTGTTTGTTTAGTAATTTTGTATCTTTAGATATCAAAACAGTTTTATAATTTATTTAAATATTCCACGAATTCATCACTTACATTATTAGTTTCACTAAATTATGTTAAAATTTTAAACGAATGTTTTAAATGCTGTATTGTAAAGAATTTTGTTAGGTCCTAACCCATGAACAAGCCTGCCATAAAATGCTCGTTATAACCAAGTCTCTAATGCGTTCCTACTCGTTAAAAGCGAGTTTAATTATCATTACTAAGATACAATACCAAATAAATCTCGTACTCTTGGTCGTTACATCCGAGTTCTCGTTATAAGCGAGCTCGTTATTCGCGAGTTCCACTTTACTTCAAGTATTTGTTATTAACACCTGTTTATAACATTTGCTAGATGTTATATAAACGCAACCCACCTTAAAGCTTGACAAATAAGTAGGGTCTTGTGAGGACCGTAAAACTGTGCAAACAGAACTGAACGAACACTGAGCATTGCGCAACATTAGGCGTACAAGTAACCAGCAGGGTGTAGACATCCCGTTCCAACGTCTCGTCACGCCCGGCTCAGTTCTCTTTCCATTTCGTGCCCTTTGGAGGCAATTCCATGGCAACAATTATTGTCTACAGCAACCCTTGACATTTACAGCACATTATTGCATTTATGAATTCTCCATTTTCTAAATAACATTTGAATGGGAAACAAAACTCCAAAAGAATGGAGGCGGGCAAAAGTGCTTTCGTTATATATATACAAAAGGAGACATATTATCTGTATACACTAAGTTGGCGTCTGGGCCGGCGACTACCTGGGGCAGGCCCGGGTAATCCCAGACGCCAACTTAGTATACAGATGCAAATAATTACAGAGGAATAAGCTTGCTAGACTCAACGTACAAAATATATACAAGAATTCTCAATCAGAGATTAAGAGTCATTACGGATGCCTTACTTCTTGAAGTACAAATGGGCTTTAGAAATGGTAGGTCGACTGTGGATGCATTGTTTGTATTACGACACGATGAAGCTTGACAGCGGTAATCGGAATAATTTTTCTATAGTGGTGTCCAACAGTGATAATTCTGTTTGAAAAAGCATTTTATAACGTAGACCGTCAAAAGTTATGGAATATTATGGATAGAAGAGGATATCCACAGCATTTAATAAATTCGTTTAAGTTCCTTTTACAAAAGAACATCTGTAGTCCTGGATCTGAATGGTAAGGCCTCAGGTGACATTCCAATAAATAAGGGAGTTAGGCTGGGATGCTGTGTTTACCCAACATTGTTCAATATATACATTGCCATGTTGAGAGCATGGAAATCCAGAGTGAGTTCGGGAATACAGCTTAAGAAATCAATTTGTATGGGTTCCCTGCGATATTCGGATGACATAGTTTTTATTCAAGAAAATGAGGATGATTTACAAAGAGCTATGTTTCAATTACAAGAAGTGGCAAGAGAGTACTCACTGACAATTTAAGTAAGGAATACCAAAACCATGGCCTTTTAAGGTTAATTCCAGTGAGGACTAAGATAGTTATAAACAACAGCACTTTAGAACAAGTGAGCCGTTTCAAATATCTCGGCTGTGCAGTAAGCTATGAATCTGAATGTGATATAAAAGAGAAGATAAATAAATTTAGGAATATTTGTGCTACGATTTATAGAAATCTTAGAAATAAAACCAGACATAGCAAAAGGATTACATTTTGTAAGACAATTAATTGCAATACTCACATTGACGTAGGCTATTCGAGTGATGCGTGGGTTATGATAAATATGAATGCGGCAAGATTTAGTGCTGAAATGCAGTTTCTTCGAAATACTCTAAATTATACATTGCAAGATAGAATAAGGGATGAGGATATCAGAGCAGAACTCGAAGTAAAGGACATAAATGAAATTATTTCACTTTACAGAAGACAATTGTGGGATCATCTGCAAAGGATGACAGAGGGATCGATTGCCGAAAGTGGCACTGAACTATAAAGAGCCACTGGTAGAAGAGACGTGGGTCGACCGAGGACGTGATGGGGATGCCGTAACAGGTTTATATAACATAATCCTTGAAGAGAAGAAGAAGCATTGATTGACCTTCAACAATTTCGGGTCAGTTGTTTAACAGAATTTGTACAGTACCTTTTCTTGCACATGGTAAAAAAAAAGACTACAGTGACAACGAGAAACAAATATCAAGCCTAAGTATTACCCGAATAGAAAAATTAACAGAAGCAAATAATATCGCGACTCGAAAGTACTTCACAAATCGGATGGTGTCAGCAAATGTTCTTTTAAACTTCGTTGTGTCGCTCCGTTGTCTTGCTAGTTACGTTCAAAATTCGAAGCCAGTTCATAGTGTTAATGCGTTTCAGTTGTTCCTTTTTTTAGTTAATACATAAATCACAATTTTAACGTTTTAATATATTTCATTCATGTTATTTGTTCAGTAGTTAAAACTACTTTCATCTGATGTTTGTTTAAATTATTTACAAATCGAAGTGTTATAAAAACCAATGTATCTACTAAAAAATGGGTATTATATTACTCACAATTATATAAGAGATCTTCTGTCAAGTAGGTTATATCATTAGGTTGCTTTATTCTTTGCAGAAGAAATGTATATAATTGTGAACAACAAAAGAGACGAGAAAACTTGAACGTGTGTAAAAGAAACATTGATAAAAAAGACACCACAGACGCGCGCGCGCACACACAACTTAATAAATTATACTTGTTATTTAATCAATCGAATTTATAATTTTGAAAACATTATTTTTAGTACAAATTTAAATTTGTTCCTTAATTAATGTACAATTTAATTTGTGCTAGTATAAATTTCCCATACGTTCATCTTTTTGGTCTTTGCAGATATGTTTTAATAAAATATTTACTTGCTAAAACATTACAAGTTTAAATGCATTTATTTTTCAGTTTATAACCTAAACATTTATCGTTATTAACTAGCTGTGATAGTCATCAAGTTCAGACGCACAGTTTTCGCAGAAATCTGACGTTGGAAACATAGGTGCCTCCTTCAAAATCCGTTTCCTGGTCCAATTAGACCACAGCAATGTTTTTCGCTACCTTACAGCGAGACAAGTCGCGAAACAACAAATACAGATGCATTGCTTCTTACATGTTGTACAGTTCATTAAAACTGACGAGGCAGGTGAACAGTTAATACAGGTGATAATTACATTTTACGTATTAGAGTTTAAGTATTACGAACAGTTTAAGTATTTCAGGTGATAATTATTTAATATACTACGAAATTTTTATCTATTTCGAAAGATATGAGGGAATCTTAGATGCAAATTGTATAGGCCTATCACGCTCGAAGTCTTTATTGATAACAGACGGTATGAGAGAACCAGCATTGTCCCAATACCCACTAATGTTGCTGTCGTTTCAGGTAAAATATTAGAACATAACACAATGAGGAATGTACTGTGTGAAGATCAACAAATCGAGCGACTTGCTTGGTGACTTACGCGTACATAATCGGTTTTACTTGACGATGTGGACCGGGCATTTGAACAATTTTACGTTCAGCATTCGATTATAGTAAACTCGCATTACAGATTGGCTTAAAGTACAAAAATATAAGAAAATAAGGAACTTTAGAATTTGTTTGAATTAAGTAATACAGATAGTCTTCCAACTGCTTAGATATATATTGTGCTACGAGTGAAATTATAAAGAACATTGTTAAGTTTATTGAAACCATACACGAGTACATTAGTACTCTTCGAAAGTACGTTTGAACTTTCTTTAGTAAATGGATATCTAAGGCCTCTCAAGTGTAAACAAAAATCACACCTTTAATTAAAGGAAACTGTGGCTAAAATTAATGATTTTGAGTCGATGTATGACGTGGATCGAGACATAAATGTTCCAATACACAGAGATGGTTTTACTTTCATCTTTCAAGAGATGGAAGATAATGAAGTTATTGGTTAAATGAAACATTAATACCTTGCCAACAGTTGGAAATGCAATTAATGATTTCATAATTAGAGTTCTTTTATTAGACTTTAGAACAACAACTGGCAAGATTCAGTTGGTGAACAGAGTTAGAAAAATTACTGAACAGAATGTGTGATTCAAATTTAGACATTGTCATTGTACTGAGATTACGAGGTCCTTTGCTGGTTCGATTGGTACGAAATATGCTTACAGAAACTCATTAGCTGCAAGGGTAATAATCACTGGACTACGTCGTAATACGCAAGCAACCAGGAAACTGATACAAGCACGTTCGACCACTTTGAGCACAAGAATGTTAGCGATAATTTAAACGAATGTTATTATCCAGACGAACTTTAAGTTTTAATATTACAGGTGATAGTTATTTTATTTAATACGAAATTTTTATCGATTTCGAAAGATATGAGGGATCTTAGATGTAAAGTGTATATCAGACGTGAAGTGTTGTGAAGTCTTTATTGATAACAGACGGTATGCGAGAACCACCATTTACCCTATACCCACTACTGTTGCTGACGCTTCAGGCAAAATATTAGAATATAACACAATGAGGAATGTTCTTCAAAGTTTACAGCAAATGTAAATGTTTTATTGAATTTATAACAACTGAACAGTGACAATGACGAGTTCTACATATTTTTTCGCTTGCACAACGTAATTTTCTTGTTTATTACTTGATCAGAAGATTGATAGCGTTTGTGTGGTAAATTAAAGCAAATTATAGGCCTATAATACATTTTTCAAAAGCAGCTGACGTTTTAAAACTACATTATATACTTTCCTTGTTCACAGATTCCTCAATACTCTGTCATACTATGTGATCCTAAAAGCGAGAGGGTAAGGGGCGTATTTACAAGGGGGGACGAACGGGACCGGACCCCCTCCCCCTAGAGGGTCGAAAAAGTTGACGAATTTTGTTAAGTGTTTAATTTTTAGACTGTTTTTTATTTTTTCAGGTGTGTATGCTAATATAATAGTAGCTCTTTTTTAAATATAAAATAATATTTAAAATAATAAAAAATAAATAATATTAAAAATGTTAAATTTTTAAATAATAAGTCTGTTTCCACAGGTTTATTACACAGCATAGGATATACGTTTGAAACATGAAATATAGAAAAATCAGTTCAGTCAATAAGTATATTTTAACAATGTTTAAATAACAAAATTTCAATTTTATTGTATTCTTAACGTTTACTTTAATGGGACTTATTTCAGGATATCATCACGCGTTTTTCAGCCACTTTAAAGATAGCAATGTTGATTAGTCTTAACTTGGTTCTTCTTTTGTATGAAGCCGACCAAACCCCGGACCCCCCTCTATGCCAAATTCTAGACACTGTTTGAATAGACACTTAAATTTTTTTGATGGAATTTTTTAAAATTAAAATTAAATTGAAGCTAACTAAAAAATGACCATGTGATTTAATGCGTGCGGTTACCTAAACGATTTGGTAACAATGATTTGTTCTACATGGAAAGTGGAAAACGTATTTTAGTTAAATATTACTCTACCAGAGTAAACTCGTAACAGCTGAGTGTTACAATTCAACATTTCATGTGCTGATAATCGCTGGTCATATCTGTACTGTATAGGCCTAAGTGCATTGTATGTAACCCTGTACTGCATGAATTTTTAATTTCAATTTAAGAAATATTTATATTATATTTATCATGTAATGTTATTTTTATGTATTACGCTCTATTGTCTCTTACTACAACAACAAGTTTATAGACAAAACTGTTCCGCAGCTGGAAATCCATGAACTGAAGCAATTAATTTCTTTTCAAAAAACCACTTAGTAAGAGAAAAATAAACTGTTCCAGATCTGGGACATGATGCAGTGTAGGTCGAGAGTTCTTAAATCTTCGTAACTTACGACGCAAATTTATCATAAAATAAATATCAGAGGACGATTTTCGATATTTTAAATGTTTTTTCATACAAAATATTTTTGCTATTACTTAGAGGTAAAGGTGGTATTATGAGCCATTCATGTATTATGAGCCCCTCAATATCTTTTCATACAGCGCACTCAACCTGGCGGCGACGATTTGAACTGCTAGTTTAGTAACGGCTTTTGCCGCCGGAGCGTTCTCGTCAGTTGCAGCTGATAGTTTGTGAGTGAACGTGTTTTTGTTTTCTCGATCTGAGAAACTTTGAAAGGTATGTGTTTTGCTTTTAATTATAGTACTTATTCGTTTAAATTCATGCTAGTGCATTACTGCACTGGATAAAGTATGTTTAAGAGATTGTTTCTGTGTATATACTATGTAATTTTGCAAATAACAAAGATTCGTTACGCCTGTTTAAATTCCAATATGGCGAGGGTTGTAAAATGAGCCCCCAAACGTGTTGGTATATGAGCTCCAAACTTTAAGAGGCTCATATTATATACACTACAGGAGTGGTTTCAACTTTTTTGATTAAGATGCCACGAAAAATGTTAGCCCCAAAAAATAAAACCAAAAGGAAAACCTGGAATTATGAAGATATGTCAGGGCAATCAAGGCTGTAAGAAACAAAGACGTAGGATTGAAAAAGGCTTCAAAAATGTTTCTTGTTCCCAGACCTACTCTTTAAAGACTTCTTCGAGTTGACAAACCACCGGAAGAAGCCGCTTTAACAAAATTAGGGAGAAAACCTATAATGGGTGAAGAACTGGAAACAGAGTTAGTCGAGTATTTACTTATAATTGAAAGTAAATTCTATGGTCTCACCAGACAAGATGTTCGCAGAGTAGCTTACCAACTGTGTGAAAGAAATGGAATTAATCACCCATTCTCAGAAGAGGGGTTAGCTGGTAGAGCGTGGTTCGACCACTTCATGAATCGCCACAAAAACGTTTTGTCTGTTTTGAAACCTTCTGCGACATAGTTCTCAAGAGCAAATGGCTTTAACAAAGAGGCAGTCGACAATTTCTTTGATATCCTCGAAGCTGAGTACGCCAAACAACTACCCGGCAGATAGAGTATTTAATGTCGACGAGACAGGCATATCAGTCGTTCACAGCAAAATCCCTCGAGTCATTGGGTTGAGAGGAAAAAGACAAGTGGGAACTCTAAGTTCTGCTGAACGGGGATCTCTCGTGACAGTAGTCTGCTGCATGAGTGCAGGGGGAACATTTGTACCTCCGATCTTGATTTTTCCCAGGAAAAATATGTCTGAGCTTCTCATGAAAGGCGCTCCACCGGGGGCAATTGGTAGATGTCACCCGTCCGAATGGATACAAGCAAACATTTTCACAGACTGGCTAAAGCACTTTATTGAGAAAACTAAACCCTCAAAAGATGACCCTGTACTCCTTATCTCGATGGTCACAACTCCCACACCAAAAACATTGATATTGTGAATCTTGCTCGAGAAAATGGCATATCCATTGTAAGTTTACCCCCATACACATCGCATAAACTGCAGCCTCTTGACAAAACATTTCTTGGCGCTTTGAAACATCACTACAGTGAAAATATACGCCAGTGGATGCGTCACAGTGAGAGACCTGTTGGGCCCTATGATATTGCCGAACTTTTGGGAAAGGCTTATTTGACTTACCAGACCGGATCCATTGCTGTGAATGGGTTTCAGGTTACAGGATTATATCCATGTAACCGAAATGTTTTTTCTGCTGTGGACTTTGCATCTTCCTCTCAAGCGCTACTAGATATGGAAACCCTACAAAAAGGCAAAGGGAAAAGACCTAAAACCTCCACTACTGCAGTAAGAGGACAAAACACAGGTGCCAAAACTCCACAAGAAGATGGTCAAAACGCATCTGCGATGACAAGTGTAGAATCAAACAGAGCTAGAACTGCAGGTTCACCAGTTTTGGAGAACGTGCAAGTAACAAGATTCCAACCATCTGCTGAAGATTTGGCATTGGCAGGACCTTACGGTCTGTGGAAAGATAAGGAAAAGACTCCCGAACTCACTCTGTCTCCAAAAGATATCTTGTTTGTTCCCGAACCAAAGAGGAAAGTAACTAAGAAAGGTCCTACACCCTCAAAGGCAGATTTAAATACATCTTCTCCGTACAAAGACGCTCTGTTGAAAAGCTGTTGGAGAAAAAAGAAAAAATCAGATTCAGCTGAAGCGAAAGAAAACTTAAGGATAAAAAGACAAAAGATGATCAACAGCCTACTAAGAAAACACAATCTAAAACAAAACAGGCAGTGAAAAAGAACCTTCTTAATGATTCAGATGTAGAACCATGTGAACCAGATATCGAATCTGGGGAATCTGTCTTAGAAATACCAATTGGAGTGGAAAATCCCGGTGACGAAGAAGCAGCTTGTCTGTTCTGCGGGGGTCTATTTTCGGCAGATAACCGAGGAGAACTGTGGGTGGAGTGTCTTATCTGCGAAATGTGGGCACACAACGACTGCGCTGGATGCGAGAAAGATGTTTACGTTTGTGATTTTTGCAAACAGACATTACACAGGAACCTCATAAAACTTTTTAAGTGATTTCTTAATGACATTTTACATTAGTTTTGTGATGATTTTTTCAGTGGACTTGTAATGAACTTTTTTATGGTTTTTCAACTCATAATATCTTTTTAAGGTTTTGTAATGAATAAAATGTTTGTATGAATAAATTTATTACAGACTTTTCTAAAACAGAAATTTTATTTATTTTTCGTTGGGGCTCATATTACCAGCACAAAACTTTTTTTCACAAAATGACTTGCTTTGAATTTATTTTTTTTCCTATCCTTAAAGTTGTTCAAAATGGTTTATATTTTAACAGTAGTTTTACGAAATGTTCTTATAGTTATTATAACAATTTGAACAAAAAACTTAAAAATAAATTTAAAAAAATCAAAAACAAAATGGGGCTCATTATACCACCTTTACCTCTATGTTATTGCAAGATAAATATTAGTAAGGGCTCGAAACAGGGTTGTTGCATAGCTCCGACTTTGTTTAAGGTCTATCTAAATGAACCAGTAACATCATTGATGAAAAAATTCCGTAATATGGGTGTACCAGTTGGAAATGACAAGATGTTTACAATACACTTTGCAGACGATCAGGCTGTAATTGCAGAAGACGAAATTGATATAATTTATATGCATAGGAAACTAGCAGAAAATATGCAAAATGGGGTCTCAAAATAAATACCTCAAAAACTGAGTAGGCCTACCTTATAGTAGGCGGTGAAGGTCAAGACCTAAAACTAGGAACAAAAGTGATAAAAAATATTAAAAACCTCAACAAAACAAACTGTCTGCTTTGGAGTCCACGAATAACAAAAAACATACGGTGTTATTATGCTAATTACGATATGAATTAATTAGTTATTGAACTTCATATCTATTGTTGTGTGGAGTCTAACATCTTTCTATTGTCTGCTAGCGACGCTGGTTTGACATCTTCACATTAAGCCTTATTTATTGCTTTAACTTGAAGTCGTTGACACAACTGCGTGTGAACAAAATCGGTCGAGAAGAAAATTTGAAATTTTTAAATTTTTCGCTCGCTATAAACAATAAAATCAGAATATATAAAACTATAGTCGAAAAGTAGTAGGCCTATATGGACCAGAACTGTGGGAAATTAATGAAAGAAATAAATCCATAATAAGAGCTATGGAGATGGATTACTGGCGGAGGGGCTGTAGACTATTAAGACTAGATAGAGTGAGAAATGTAGAGATAAGACAAGCTATGGGAATCGACTTTGACATTAAAGAAACAATAGAACCAAGAAGACTGAATTGGTTTGGACACCTAAAAAGAATGTCGGATGAGAGAGGGACAAGGATGGTATGGGAATGGACTCCACCCTCTTGAAGAAAAAAAGGAAGACCTAAAAATTCATGGAAAATGGACGTAGAAGATGCAATGAATGCAAGAGGACTTACAGAACAGGTCTGTTTAGACCGGCGCCAGCGGAAGCTAGGATGCGAGAGACGGCGCCAGCCGTAATTAAATCGACAAAAAAAAACGTACGTTATTCACAGTTATTTTCAATTGCTGTAGAGTTCACTTTGATATTAAATTGCTAATATCATTAGTGAAGTACTGTGTGAATACTTTCAAACTTCAAGATAGTTTTCTGGGGGGGGGGATGATTGGATTTTTAAAAATAAAGCTACAAAAATTAAAAGTACTCGTTATTTGCTGTTCATTTTGTTGTAACCAAGAAGATAATTATGGAAACATACGCATTAGGCCGACATCAATAGGTATCTAAAATTTAACATTCGAGAAATAATAAAGATAATATAAAGATAAAGTCTTATAATATAAATAAAAGAATTCTACAACAAAAAGGTAGTAGGCCTACAATTGCAGAGGCTGACAGTGTTAAGATGTTTTGTAAAAATTTGCATGAAAAAATGAAGTAAGACTTCACCGTATGAGAAGGCCTATATGTATGTAAAAAATATTAGCTGCGAACGGAATTAAATAGTCTTATAATATAAATAAAAGAAATTATACCACAAAAAGTTAGCACAATTTCAAAGGCTGACAGTGTTAAGATGTATTGTAAGAATTTTGTATGAGAAAAATGAATTAAAACTCCACCTTATGAGTAGACCTATATGTCTGTAAAAAATATTAGCGGCGAACGGAATCAAATCTGTCTATTCGTTTTGTCACAGAAATTGATTAAAATGAGTACTAGACTCACAAAACAATCATTGTACAATCGTCTTACGGGTCAGGCAAATACAAGTGGTTGGCGGTGTAGTCTATTTCGGTAAGTTGTCAAACGTATCAGTTATTGAGATGGGTAAAGTAGTTCATCGAAACGAACTTAATCATAGTTAGGTCGTTCATATCCGAGAACTGGCGCAGTGAACTAGGTCACTACTGTCGGCGCAGAAACTATGCGCACTCGAGTTTTAAACTTAATTCCAAGTCCACTGTTACACTAAAATTAAATATAGTTACACCAATTTTTAACTTATTTCATTGTGCGTTTGAAGGTAGTAATCAAAATTTTTTTCTTCCTCTTTTGTCTCAGAGTTACGTACCTATTCTAGAGAAACCACAATTTTAAAACAAAAGTAGGCCTACATAAAAACGCGGCGTCCGACTGCAACGAAATACGGACTCGTTATAGAATGGAATGTTTTTTAACACATATGAATCGGAATAAATCGCACTTGGAATTCTTTTAAGTGTCGTAAGTTTTCTGTATCAATTCATAAATTACAAAAAACGTAAGGTGATAATTGTATCTTATAATGATTTTTATGTGATAGTAAGGTTAGGTCATGAAGTCAGTGAGCGTCTGCGTAGGGTAGCACAGTCTGGGCGGTAAGGCGGATTCATGACAGTTTAGTAAACATCATTGTCACTCACAGTGGTAAAGTACGAAACGTGACCAACCATATCCGCCTTACCTGCCCAGACTGTAGCCTACTACCCTACTATGCGGGCACTTGTTGACATCAAGGCTGAGCGCGCACTACCTCACTGCCAAATAAAAATCATTACAAGATACAATTATCACTTTACGTTTTTTTTTGTAATTTATCAATTGATACAGAAAACTTACTACCTTTAAAACGAGTCCAAGCGCGATTTATTCCGGTTATTCGGTAATGAGAAAAAGATGTTTTACAAAATTGATAACTTTTTCTAAAACAGATAACAACTAACTTTACACATGTGTTAAAAACATTCCATTCTCTAACTTGTCCATATTTCGTTGCAGTCGGACGCCGCGTTTTTATGTAGGCCTAACTTTTGTTTTAAAGGTGAGGTTTCTCTAGAATAGGTAAAAAAAACTGGCACATTTTTATTCCTGCCGTAACTTTGACAAAAAAGTACGAACAAATTTTTTATTACTACCATTCATCCCACAATGAAATAAGGTAAAAATTGGTGTAATTTGGTTTAAGATTAGTGTAACGGTTAACTGGGAATTAAGATTCAAACTCGAGCGCACGTAGGTTCTTCGCCGACAGTAGTTCAATCTGTCGAACCCCTCTTCTTCTAATGTACTTATTGGAAAAACAATTAAAGAACAAAAATTGACATCTTCCTCTGTCTGTTTATCTTAGGTTATAAGGCCAGGGATGACCAGCTTCCTCGTGCACGTGAGATAACATCAAAGCGCATGGAGATTAGCTGAAATTCATTATATTATAGTCTCCAAGTCACGTGTATATAGGCCTAAGTATTTAATTATAGTATGTAAACACTTGGTTACTCACCGTCTTGTGACTTCTTTAAAATTCCAATAACAACGCGTTTCAAGGACAAACCCTCATCATCAGGTTATAAAAACGCCAATCAGAAGTTGTCAAAAAATCAAAACTTATCAAGCATCACAAAGCACTTCACGCCACGTCGCGCACCACTACACACGATCGACTCTAGATTGCTTTGTGATGCTTGATAGTAATTTTTGATTTTCTGACGACTTCTCCGGAAGGATTGGTGTTTTTATAACCTGATGATGAGGATTTATCCTTGAAACGCGTTGTTATTGGAAGTTTAAAGGAGTCACAACATAGGCTACTACAATTAAATAATTAGCTGAAAGATAAAAAATGCCTGTTTTTGGTCGTTTCAACGAAACAGACGCATTTAAATATTATTTAAACAAAGAAAATTATGAAAATAATTTTTTTCATGTCCGCTTCTGCCAAAATCGTGGAAAACCCATATCTCATTTATTTAATAACAGTAAATTAATAATCAATTATACATTATTAAATTAGAAACTGACGATAAAAAATACGAATTTATATGTTTTACGACTCATTTTCTGTTAACAATCTACTTAATACTAGAAAACTTTATGAGATCCATTATGGTAATACGGTAGGCCTATGATATTATTGTGCAGTTATTCGGTGTTCTGTAGGCCTACTGTCGGTTCATAATAACCTTAGTGTAGGATGCGGATTCGCACGTAACCGTAGACTACAGCAGTGACAACGAGCTACTGTCACATTATTTTTAAAATTCACATCGTATTTTCTTAAGGCTATTATTTGAAAAATAAAAAGCGATACTTTAATTTCCCTCCATAAGATTATATAGAATGAAATAACACATACTTGTTCATACATACATTATTGGGTTGTTTAGGAGTTTCTTTTTGTCACATACTATGATTAAATTTCTTCAGATTTCCTGTATTATTGTAGATGAATAAACTATTTGTCGGAAAAAGCAGTGTACATAATGCTCCATGCAATATTGTTAATTAATTTTACTTATGGCCTACACTTTGCGGTACACTAATGTCACACTGTAGGCCTATACAATAATACGTAAGCTACGTAGAATGAAGTCCAAGCCGTCTTTACAAAGCTACAATAACCCGACCACGTACCATAAACCTCTACAACTTGTGTAAGGCATATTTTTAACCATTCAAGAACAGTCGGCGAATTTCACTCTTATATCATGCGCGTTTGTATTGTTATAATTCAAAGTCATTAGAAAAAAACAGAAAATACAAAACTGAATTATTTAAGAAGTTGTAAGGAAAAGCGCTTTAATTTTTGACGTTTAAATATTTTTTCGCACAAAATATATTTTTGCCGTAACACACCGAGAGCTCCGATTGCTTTAATTTTACAACTTTCGTACGACACGTTTTTATACTCAAAACACCATTGACTGACGTTACGCATAACTGTATTTAACTTTGTACAGTTAATTTTTTGGTTAATAGTTCCGAGTGACTACCTGTGCTCTGGCAGCCACAAAACTTGCAAAGACCGCGTTTTTTGTGTTTCTACGTAAACTAGCCTCGGACGCGAAAAATTTGCACTTTTCATTTGCAACTTGCGAAGAAATGCGCAATTACTCATAGCAGTACAGCATTGAAACACAATGCTGTTTCGAGTTGGATGCTTTTCCAGGGATCGGAACAACAAACCGAGTACTTATTAGTGAAAAACAAGTTCTGCCATAGAAAAGGAGACATGTATAGTAATAGGCAAGGCCCCAAGGGCCACCCCGCCTTACTTCGAGTTGTTTTTTTTTTTTACATGAATTTCACAAAAAGCGAGAAAGGTTAGTAGTTAGGTCAGTTTGCATGGTAACTTAACAACGTCAGTTTAAACTGATTTACGTCAAAAAACTACATTATTTTCCACGTAGGCAGCTAAATTAGACGTAGATTCCACTTAGAAAATGAAAAAAATGCGTTTTACATTATTTCGATCCCATAATTATTTTGCAAATTTTTTTTGTGAATTTTTCGCGACCGGACATAGATTTGACCTTTAGTTTACGCAGAAACACAAAAAACGCAATTTTTTCAAGTTTTGTGACTGTCAGAGCACAGGTAGTAGTAGCTCGGCACTATTACAAATTTTTGAATAAACTAATATTGTTAATGTTAACGTCTTATTGACTCTTGATGAAAGTTGACTGTCACTGGAGATGGGTACAAAAAACTACCATCCAAAAATATCTAGCAAATAAGTAAATGTATGTTGGAACCGTCATCACAATTAGTAAAATAAAAATAACGATAAAATAATAATAAATTACGATAATAAGAAATAATAATAATTATTACTGTATTATAACAAATCATGTGCAATTAATTAGAAACTCGCTAAAAATAATAATATTCAAAATGTGTATGAAATTTTATATTACATTGTTATTTACATTTTTGTTAGTAATCTGCATTTTTATAACTTTAGGAGTTAGTTTAAAAATTTTTATTGAATAAATTTTTAGTAACTTTTTAAAGTTTTCGATAGACGTATTTTGAATATAGGCTACTCTAAACAAGTTTTAATATTTTATTGTACACTAAATAATATTTTCAAAAATAATTATAAATTAGTTCAAGTCCTACCTTAAAAAGAGTTGCCAATAACCACTTGCTTGAGTTTCCAGTAGAAGACTGAAGACATTTGACTTTTCAATTCCCAAGATGTTAGTATATGTACTCCCACTCCTAACATTTCGGTAACAGCCAATGCGGTTTCAGCCACTGGAGTTACAGAAAACATTGTAATGACCGCCCCTTTTCTAACCCCTCTCAGTCCTTTACCCCTCTTACAGCTAATAGAAAAATAAACAATGTGATAATTCGAAATAGAGGTGGGCAAACTAGCATATTGAGCTAGTTCGCTAATTCAATGCATAGAACTAGTCTTTTCTAAAATTTTTATAATTATTAAAAGAACAGAAATTGACATCTTCCTCTTTCTGTTTATTTTAGGTTATAGATTATAGGGATGGTCAGCCTCATCATGCACGTGAGGTAAAATCAAAGCGCATGAAGGTTAGCTGAAAGATAACCAATACCCTTTTCTGGTGTTTCAACAAAAGAGACGAAATAAAATATTATTTAAATAAAGAAATGAAAATAATTTTATTC